>PVHT020000079.1:3017076-3141926 GCA_004024745.2 Catagonus wagneri
GTCCACATGCCGCTGGTGCGGCCATAAACCCGCGGTCATAAAATGACAAAAAGGCAAAACAAAAAAAACAAACAAACAAACAAAAAAAAGTCCCACGGCAGGCAAGTAGTCAGCTGGGGATTGGATTTCACGGGGTGAGGGGTCCTGTGATTAAGAAGGGAAGAGAGACAAGACAGAAGAATCGCCTGGAGAGGTGTTGGGAAGGAGCAGGATTGCTGACAACCAAGCCGCATGGACTATGACAGTCACCTACGCTCTGGATTAGAATCAACTGGATGGAGGAGAGGACGGAGGTCCTGGGATCCTGTCACCAGCTTCTGTGTGCCAGCCTCGGTTTGGTTGGAGCTCCTAGGAAAACAGTACTTCTGTGTTGGCGTGAGTTGCCTGGTTCTCAGAGTTGGTTTTTGTTTGGTGGTAGGGTGTGGGGTTCCCTTTCCTCCTCCAGAGCCTGATTCCTTTTTCCTAATCAGTCTTATCCATGAGCTTCAGTTTCCTCATCTGGAAAATAGCATAATAGCTCTGCCACTGCCCCGTCTAGAAGAGGCATTCATTTACCATCTATTTCCCTTTCTCTCCTTTCAAAACTGCCGTCAGAGGAGAACCCATCAGGTGTTTGAAGGGCATGCTGTCTAGGGTCACACAGACAGAGGATGAGCAAAGACCGGCAGAACACACTTCCTCTGCTGGGGCTCAGTCCTCAGGGGAGCCCTTCAGGGGGGCACCCTGGCTGCCACGGAGGGAGGGGTGGTGCCCACCACTCCCACTCCCCAGGGCTGGTGAGTGGGCCCCTCACTCACCTTCACAGAGCAGATGTGAGGCCCCGCTAATGAGCACACATGCAACGTTTGGCAAAGCAAAGCTCAGATAAGGGCAGGAGACAGCCGTTGTTGCATCCAGCTTTTCAACACAAGACCACCCATCTTCCAGGAGACAATTAAACCTGTTTCTGGGATCATAACCGTTGGCAATTACAGTCACCGGAATGATTCTTTCTGATCTTAGACCCTGGCCCAGCCAAGACCTAGACCTGGGTTAAGGCAGCAGTGCCGCTCTGTGTTCTCCCCTGACTTCTCAACCAGGGAGAGGGAGTGGGGAGAGGGGGTGATGTGTGTAGGTCTAACAAACTGCACTGTGTGTGTGTGTGTGTGTGTGTGATTTTCCACACCAAAGCCAGGGTTCCCATCCCCGCCAATCCCCTCAGTTCAGTTCTTCCCCACAGAACACAAAAGATGGAGACAAGGACTGTTTAGCTCCCCTTCCTCTGGTTAGAGGGCTGCTTGACTCAAGATCTCCATCTTGGCAATTTCCTACACACAGTTTCTATTAAATGACAAGCTTGGATGATTGCTTCAAATAACCTGACTTCAAGAACTTCATTTAAAAAAAAGCATAGAAACTGTGCTTAGACTGAAAACCCTTTAGGCAACAAGGGATTTGGAATAATGATTTTAGCTGACCAGTTCAGATTTGGTGAGCGCTTGTCTGTTGTCCCTGGTTGCTCTTTGCACGTTGGTTGGAAGGTGGGCCGGGGCTGTTTTGCGCACCAGGCAGAGTCCACGTGGGAAGGGTGGGAGCTGGAGTTGGGATTGATGGGTGAACAGTGGCATGTGAAAGAAAGTGTGCCCTGACTGACTGAATTCTTTGCAAGGTTGGTTCAGAAAAGTCATCGCCTTCAATCACGCAGATCAAAAAGTAATTATCTTTGGAACACCCACCCTCCCCATTCATAAAAGCACAGACTTCGCTTTCATGCAGAAGCTTACCTTGGCTTTTCCCTTTCATGAGCACACTGACTCCTCCCTTTAGACCTAAAATGGCTACACGGGCAGAAGAGGGAACAAAACAGCAAGCTCTAGGCCTGCAGCAGATTAAAACTACCCCAGAAAAACACAGGTTTTCATCCTCCATTGCTCAGTGAGCATTTGTTTGTGCGAGTGGCTTAATATGAGCTAGAGCATGTGAATTAAAAAAAAAAAAAATCTACTAAGCAAATGCTCTGGAATTTGATTCCTTTCTAAGAGGAAACCTTCGCTACAAGATTAACTCTGCATTTCAAATGTGGTTTCAAACCCACTGTCTCTCCAGGAGTGATGACACTTCAGCAGAAATCTAAGACCTTGTCCTCAAAAGAAGGTAGATTTTGACACTTCCACTCCATCCCCCTGTTGAGGTCGTATTCTCTACCTTTAATCAACTAGGTGCTGAAAGATGCTCCTGTCCTCCCGCCCTAGTGGAAAATAAGCAAATTTCTAAACTCTTAACCTGAGCCAAGGCTGACGACCAGTCTCTTTGTTTCCTCAGCTTGGAGCGCACGGGAAGGTAAGTTCAGGCTGATATTTAGCCAGCAAACATTACCATAGTCGTAGCTGTTAATAAAACAGTGTAATACTTTTATTTTGGCTGGTAAATAGCTGTGCTCTGAGCCCCTTGGGAAGAACCTCCTCGCTCGCCCTCCTCTGGGACCACCCGGACCACCCCCAGGATGTAGCAACCAAACAGCTAACACCTGCTGCAGCTGGGCCCTCAGGGCAACTGGCTTGAGTGTTGGACCTCCTTTCCCTCCCAGTTGTGAGCTAATTTGAATATGACTCCTGCCTTGCCTTCTTCGTATTAAGATGACTGATCTACCTTCCTCAAGATCTCGTGAAAATGCTTAAATTTTAGGGCGACATCCGTAGTCCTTTTGCTTCTTGGGTAAAGAGCCACTAATTAGACATTACTCCTAGGAATTTGTCTCAGGCGATGCACTTTCCTCTTATTCAACTGGGGTTCAATCCCTAGGGATGCAGGCATTTATTCAACAATTTAGGCCAGTTAATTAAAACCTCAAGGCCTCTGTAAATACCATTCTTCCTCTGCAACCTCGGCACATTCGTTATGCATGCACAGTAGGTGAATTGGTAAAAGCACAAAAGTATTGAAAACATGGGGGTGCCCCCCTTCCTCTATATTAGCAAAGGCCTTCCAAGGGGAGCCAAATTGTGAAGCATGAGGAAAGATGAAGGGTGGCTATGACCTTGGACCTGTGACCTCAGCTCAGCTCTGGCTAGACACTCATACCTCTGGAGCTGAAGGTCTAGTCATTCATAGCTGAATTCTCCTCAGGGAAATCATAGGGGCTGCTAGATGTGTAGACTCTTCTTTCTTTCTCCAGGACCATGCCCTCCAGCACTGCTGCTTGCTGTTTTGTTTGTGTGTGTTTGCACGTTTGAATGAATGTATAATGTGCAGGACAAGCTATTCTAAGCCTTGAGAAAATTTTGAAACATTAAAAGTTAAGGGACTTTGAAGCTAAATAAGTAAATAATAACACTAAGGGAGTGGTTATGGCATAGTGGGTATATATATATATATATATATATATATATATATTTCACATTTCACATGAACAGGAAAAAATATTAGAGGCAGAGCAAAACTTGGACCTAAATGACCTTGGGCCATTGCTGGTCCATCATCCAAACCAAAGGGCAAGAATGTAGCAATTGCGACAGTATTTTTTAAGCTTGAGAAGCTTGGAAGTCCTTTCCAAGAAAATGTTTCAATGAAAAAAGTCCCCTGGAGACCCAGTATTCATTTAAAGTAATGTTACTTAAATATGTAAAGCAGAAAGGAGAAATAAACTCCTGCCTGAAGCTCTTACACAATTCTAAAAAGAAATTCATAAATTCAGCACAAACAAAAGTAAATGTAAAGAGAATTTAAATTCACAATGTTAATGAATATTGACGTCTCAAAGTACTGAGATTTTGCTGAGAATAAAATGCTTCTTGCCATCAGACAATGGTGTTGTCCTCATGACACACATCCTTTTCAGTTCAGTGTTTCTCTTACCACTGCGAGCTTTTGGGAGTAACTCAGCTCTCCCACTCCTTTTCTCCATGCAGACTCTTAAAAATCCATCACCATATTGCATATTGTGATAGCGTTTGGACTTCACTTCGTGTGAAAACGTCATTTATGGATCCAGGCACCTTCTTCTATCTCTCAGCTCTGACGTTCATGTAGTATTACTTGGTTACTGTATGATTATAGATACACAGGCAAACACAAACCTTGAAATCATGGCATTTCTTGGTAATAATTAAAATGATAGCTAACATTTATAAGGTCCTTACCATGTGCCAGACACTGTTCCAAGGGCTTTATGTATTTCAGTCCCTGAAATCCCCGCTACCACCCTATGAAGTAGCCCGATTGTAAAGATGAGGAAACTGAGGTACTGAGACTTCCCAGGGTCACAGGGCCAGGAAGGGGCAGAGCTGGGATGTAAACCCGGGCGTCTGCTTCAAAATTAGGCACTTAACCACCATGTTCTACAGCCTCTCAAAGGAAACCTCAACTCATGATATGCTTATGTTCATTTTTCATGAAATAGGATTTTAAAAATGAAACATTAAAGTTTCTCCCACTGAGCCCTAAGACCTCTGAGAAATCGTTGGTGAGCCCCAGTTTGTGAAACAGTCATTTACTTCTCTACTCTTGTGGTCTTTACTTTACTATTTCTCGACATCATTACAACGTTCTTTAATTCTTTAAAGTATAAAAACATGTCCTGGGAGTTCCCTTCATGGCTCGGCGGTTAACGAACCCAGCTAGGATCCATGAGGATGCAGGTTCGATCCCTGGCCTCACTCCGGTATTGCTGTGAGCTGTGTTGTAGGCCAGTTGCTGTGGCTCCAATTCAGCTCCTAGCCTGGGAAACTCCATATGCTGCGGGTGTGGCCCTAAAAAGAAAAAAAAAAGGGGGGGGGGGAAAGAAAGAAAGAAAGAAAAAAGTCCTGATTCTATCCATGACTACTGTACTTAAGCATTAGGTATCCTTTAAGGCTATAAAACTATTAGTTAATTGGTATAAAAGCTCTCCTAGTAATAGAGGTGATAAAAGGGTAACATATATACACATTAAAATGTACTTATCTATGGTCTTATCTATAGTCTTAGCAAGGGTGAGGAATTATAGATACGCATGGATTTAATCTCATGCTTTTGATAGGAATGGTGATGAGGGTGAGTGTTCCAGGGTGAGTGATATTCAGCTCTGAGAGATACTGGGAAAGGGGTAGTTGGTTGAAATTTTGAAAGGGAAAGCTGGGCTCAGAAATTCACTCAAACCCATTCTGTCCTGGGCGTGGCAGCAGGCAGAAAATTCTGAAGACGGTGATCCAAGGTTGAAGTTAATCTGGACTTTAATGGAAGGGAAGCCTGGGAGTAGCAGATTGGGAAGGTAAAAGAAGCAAGCATAGAAGATCACCTTAGCCTTTTTGCTCTTGGTTTATATTTGTAACCTAAATACTGCATCCATCCGGGTATTGGTTCAAGTTTATTTCTCCTTTGTCTGTGTCTTCAAGAGGTTCATCTGTGTCATTGCCATTCGCTATCTTAGATTGTGAATGAAGACAAAGTGGGGAGTACCCTGAACCTACTCTGCCCATAACAATGCCGTCCAAAGACACACTGAAACACTTTTGAATGGTGAATCAGACTTATTTATTGATCACCTACCGTGTGCAAAGCTCCCTGCTAGCTGTTTGTGGATGAAAGGAGGAGTTACCTATGGTTCCTGCTGTCAGGTAAGTTCCAAGAACAAGATAGTAAATCGTGCATGTGAATGGAAAAGGTCACAGCAGGGTGGCTGAGCCCTTGGGTTGTAGACTAGATTATTCTAATATCAGCTCTAACCACTGGCTGGATGCCCTTGGGCAAGCTAACCAACCTCAAATTTTCTCATCTGTAGATGGAGATGATGATAATAATAGTACTCGTCTCATAGGGCTGTTGTGAAGACATGGGGCATGTACAAGGCTTAGCAGATTCGCTGTGTAGACCCTAGTTTATCATATGAGTCCCTGAGGCTCTGCCAGCAGTGACCTTGTCTGCCCCTGGGTATGCTTTGATTTGGTCAGAAACACTGCAGAATGGTCTATTGGCAGGAGAGCTGGGGAGAGGTGGCACTCATTTGGTAGTGCCGGGGTCTCTGTGTGCGTGTGCTACTGCCCTCTACTGGAGACAGTGCACAAAGATGATCTCGGGAAACAGGCAACCTGTTTCCGTATTCTCCTGTTCCTACACCCCATCTCCTTTGTTAAGAGCTTTACAGCCCATATGAGCTAATTTTTCCTTCTTTCAGGTACTTAAGAGCCAGAGAAAATTCTATTGTCTGCCAGCCTCAGCTCCTCACCTGCTCTTAACTAATATGGAGTCTGGGCAGGTATTGATTTTTCTGCTTTTCTCTGACAGCACTCATCAGTCATTTTATATTACTGAAGAGTCCATTAGTAATAAAAAATAAAGGATGGGAGTTACAAAGCCCATTAGAGAAACTTGCTCTCTGTATCTTTGGGGTGAGGGAAACAATTAAAAGCATGTCATCTTAGGAACATTCTAATAGAGTTATTAGAAAGGTGAGTAAACCCAGGATGTGATTATCAAGGGATGGAATGAAATCCCTCTCAGAAGTCAGCCAGAAGGGAGTGCCCTGACGTTGCGCAGTGTTGTTGTGGGCGTGGAGCTCAAATGCTGTACGTGGCTGAGATGAAAAGAAGATTAACTACTAGAATAAAGGAACATTATGCAACAGAGATTCAGCTGTAGGCTCACACAGGAATGAATTGCAGAACCATGATGGCAGAGCTGAGAGAAGAGAAAAGGGGAGATGAAATGGAAAGGGGAGAGGTGGCCATACGGTCCTGATTTGAAGTTTAGTACGTTGGGGAAACAAAGCCACGTCTCACCTGGCTTTGACAGCCTTGTCCAGTTGCTCAAGATGGTTACTGAAATTCGCTGAATTCCCCAGTGGGGAGCTGAGAAGGGGTGAACAAAGCAGGCACAGACTCTGTGGGATTTGATGCTTATTGACTGGAGGATGTAAGTAAGGATGCAGGGGTCCTCATGCTCGCTTGGAGGGTATGCACTCTTGTGTGTATGTGACCAGCAGCTTATTGGCACTTGCTAACACTCAAAAGATGTGAATTCCTTTGCTCCTCCCTATAAGTGGGAGAGTGTGTAGAGTCTATTGTGAATATTATAAATATAGTGTTAGGCTGCATTTGACTTAATTTCCTTTCATTTTCATAGCTTCCAAGCATAAACAGTTTTCACACTAAGGGCTATTTGGGCATTTACTCTCTTTAGACAAGCATTAAGTATGTATTAAGTTGTCTGACCCTCTGGTTCAGAAAACAGTAAACACCCCCACAAAACCCTATTATAGGTAGCAAAATTTATGTTTTGTTTTCTCATCCTTATGCAGACGGCAAGTTATTTGGCATTGTACTAGATTTTTCTGGTATGTTGCTCTAGTACGTATGTTGCTCTGTAGTACGTTTTTTCCTCTCTTGATTGTAACGTATTATCTTGTAAGAGCATAACAGTAATACTTGGAATAATTTTTTTAAATTCACAATCCTACTTCTCAACATCTGATGTATGTATCTTTTCTACGCGCTTTCAGTCTTTACATGTGTGCATATATACTTTTCATATAGAATCTTGCATTTGCTTATTCAGTTGATACTACTTTATGTACATTTTAATGTGGCTTTGTGGAAGTCATAATTATAATATTTAACAGTTGCAAAATATTTTGTTAAGTCTATGGCTCATAATTTTCTAATTCTCTATCAGAGGCATTAAAGATTTTCTACTATTTGTTTTACCACTATAAATAATATCATTTTTTCCTTTGCTTGAGTTATTTCCTCTAAATACATTTTCAGGAGTTGGGTTACAGTTCTCAATGGACATCTCCAATTAAAAAAATTTTTTTTTATGAAAGTATAGTTGACTTACAATGTTTTGCTGATTTCTTCCCCCCTTTCTTTCCTTCCTTCCTTCCTTCCTTCCTTCCTTCCTTCCTTCCTTCCTTCCTTCCTTCCTTTCTTTCTTTCCTTCCCCTTCCTTCCTTCCTTCTTTCCTTCTTTTCTTTTCTTTTCACCTTATCTTCAGCGTTTGGAAGTTCCCAGGGTCAAACCAGAGCTATAGCTGCCAGCCTATACCACAGCCACAGCGATGCCAGATCTGAGCTACCTCTGCAACCTACATCACAGCTCACGGCACCACCAGATCCTTGACCCACTGATCGAGGCCAGGGATTGAACTCGCATCCTCATGGATACTAGTCAGGTTCGTTACCACTGAGCCATAATGGGAACTCCCCCAATTTCTTCTTTTTAAAGTTCCAATTACTTTCCTAAAAGGTTGTATTTTATTTTGTCAGAAGCAGTGGATGAGACTAATCTTGCTTATTATCCCCTTAACAGCATTTGATGCTGCTGACCCAATACTCTCTTACCTGGGGTTCCCCAGGTCCATCATAGCCGAGTTTCCCATCTATCTCTCTGGCTGTTCTTCCTTGGTCTTCTTTGGGATCTTCTTTTTTCACACTACCTCTCCTTTCAATGTCTGTGTTCCTCGGGCTTAGGCCTGGGTTGTCCGCTCTTGTCAGGTCTTACATTCCTTTTGGAACCTCTCCTCCCCTGACAGTGGGCTTTAATGACTGTGTCTTTGGTCACGCTGTGGCCCTGCACGCCGGCCTCAGCCATCCAAACGCCTCCTGGAATCCCAGTCTCCCGGTCTCCAGTCTTGTTCCTTCAAGACCGTTCTCCTTACTGTGCCAGAGAAGTCTGCCAACACCTAAGTTGGATTGTGTCACCTTCTGTGAAAAACGCTTCAGTGGGTTTCTGCTGCTCTTCAGAAATAATTGAGATCCCCAAATGGGGACGCTCAGACCCTTCGTGGCATGACCCCTGCCAGTTTCTCTCCATTCCCTGCTCCTGCCGTTTCCTTGTTTGCACCATGGCTTCCAGCTACCCCTGTGCCTATCAGAACTCTTCTTCCCGTTCTTGGTCCAGATGACCCCCACTCCTCCTTCACCTCTCAGAGAAGCCTTTCCTGGGCACCAGGCCAGTTTCGGTTTCTCTATTATATGTTCTCCAAGCCCCTTTCCAAGTCACACTCCCTACTGTGCTTTATTGAGGTCTGTTCCCAAGGGCATTGTTTCCCAACACCTCCCACCTGTGCAAGGTCAAGTGCCACCTAAGTCCAGATAGAGCTCCCAGCAGCAGGCACTGCCAGTAAGAGGCCCACAGATGTGGCACCAAGAGCCTTGGCTGCTGTCCACCTCCTCTGTTGCTCAAATCCACTCACGCTTCATGGTGAAGTCACTCTGGCCTGTCACTGGGTTGTCAGGGTGGTGGCTTACTTCACGCCCAGCTGGTTTTCCTATCAATTTCTTTAAAAGAAAGAAAAAAAAAAGTTTTACAGCAGGAGGGTTGATTGGGCAAACAGACAGTCCCTGGTGCTGCCCTGAGGCATGACTGACGCTCTTCTTCTCCAGTGGCAGTTTTGCTGGTCTAGGCTGCTTGCCCACTGGGGTAGCTCTGAGATTCCCCCCTGAGGATCTGAGTCACTCCTGTACCAGGTTTTTATCAGACTCTGATTGCCTCTGGTTATTGAGCCTTTAAGGAAGATCACGAATCCTTTAATCTAGGTCACTGAGTAACTTCTATCACTTAGAAATGTGAGAAGAGGGGCCACTTCTGCCACCTGTTCAGAGTATCCAAACTATCTTGTGCATCTCAAATGAGGACTTTATCCCGAACCTGGCACCTTAGCTGGGCCCGGTAGAGGCCTTTCTGACACCATCCAGCTGGCAGCCTCCAGATGGTCCAGGGTACGAAAAGGACACTGGATCCTGAGGTCGGAGGCCAGCATGGCATCTCCTTTGCCATAAAGTTGGGTCCCTGGGTCAGAGGAGAGGGGATGTGTCATCTCAAGTCAGCAAATCGGACGCTCTCGTCTCAGATGGTGGGGCTGGCTAAGGCGTTGTGGGCAGGGAAGGCACACCCGCGTCAGTCTCAGCAGGGACAGATCACTGCCCCACCCCGTCCGGGGGTGAAAGCAACTAAGTGGCTGGTTTTCTCCTCAAGGGGACGGTATCATATCAGGTCCTCAGTGTCAACAGAGCAGACCCTCAGCAGCCAGATCAGTCTTGGTGCCTGATCTTTCAACCTTCTGCCAGTTGCTCTCATGTCACGCTTTTAGGTGGCTGAGCATCAACAGGCAGAGCCGTATGTACTAATGAAATGTCTCCAATGGTCTTTTTTCACTAGGTGCTCTTATCTCCAAAAACTCCTCCTTCTCTTCTAAGGGTCATTTTCCCAAATGTGCTTGGGGTCCAAGCTAAGAGATCATGTTGTACTTCAGAAAGGCTGAAAGGAAAGATGTGGATCAAAGCCAAACTAAAACTGAAGCATTTGGGGAAAGCGGTGGGGACATCTTGCCCTAGAAGAACAAACTGCCCTGGACGGCAGATGTCTGCGTCAGGGAGAAGGGCAGGTGCCCCAAGAGCATAATTCTGTTTTAGTCACTAGTCTGCTGATAAGCAGATCTCTCCGAAAACTACTTTCTTGCAAAAAGTCGATTTACATGCCTCTATTTCTTTTGTAATGCTTGTGTAATGATTTGAAGCTCATAAGCACAGGAAAATTCTTATTGTGCCCTCCGTATTCCCAGTGCCTACCCCAGTGGCTCAGAGTCTTGAGTAAATATTTATTTGTGAAATGAATAAATGAATGAACAAATAAATGGAGTCTTTGGTAGATGAAACATGCTTTAAAAGCATCCTCTGATGTACAGTATCGTGTCAGGTTCTGCTATACAGCATAGGGTAACGCACCTATACTCCAATTAAAATAAAGTTTAAAAGTTTTTAAAGTTTTTTTAAAAAGAATCCTGTGAATAGCAAGTTTCTCCAACTCATTTAACAGAGAACTGGACTGGCAGACCTTGGTTTCGACCCAGCATTTCAAGGGCACACTTTCTGATAAAAGGAAGTATGGTGATAAATGAATAATGCCTTTTCACTGTGTCTGAGTCACCTCGCACTCCTCCACCTCATCTGATAACAGGTCCTTGGCAGAGCTGCCCTTTGGCCGGGGATTCCCCTGAGCTGTCACCTCTTGCCTGCCCCTGTGTACGCCACCACAGCGTGCATCGGGTTGCCAGGCACCAGAAAGTAAGCACCGAGCAGGAGGAAATGGGGGGGTGTGAGGGCACGTTCATGGCTGTGAAACCTCCTGACAGTATTTGTGTGGATACTGTGCATATCTTACCTCATGGTGGTTTTTTTTTTTTTTTAATCCTGACAGAAAGATAAAGCCGGGTGATAATGGAAAAGTTGACAACGAAGGTGATGTTGAAAAGGAAATAATTTGTTTGGATGAGACACTGTCATTACATACGTTGGTTTAGCCCAAGCTTCTGTCTCCTCTCCCCACCCACAGAGGTTATCTTCTAAATATTTTAGAGGAGGGTGCGGGCTGTATTAGTGCAAGTTGCAGCTAGCTGCCTGCTTTACTCCCCCCCAAAAAAGGAGACAGCAGGAGTCTGATAAATGGGGTTCATCTTAACACCTCAGCTTTGACCTAACAAATTGGCTTTATCTTTAGCTAGATTAAAATATTTAGCTAGGACTTTCTCCCTCAAGAATCTCTCTATTTGAATAAAGCCAAAGCAGTAGAGATTGGCTAGAAGTTCATTTTGAAAATTGCTAAATAAAAGGTAAGCAAAAATGAATGTATTACATGCTCCCTAAAAACATGTGCATGAGGAGTTCCCGTTGTGGCACAGCGGAAATGAATCCGACTAGGAGCCATGAGGTTGCAGATTCGATCCCTGGCCTCGCTCAGTGGGTTAAAGATCCGGCATTGCCATGAGCTGTGGTGTAGGTGGCAGACTCAGCTCGGATCTGATGTTGCTGTGGCTGTGGTATAGGCTGGCAAAAGTAGCTCTGATTGGATCCCAGCCTGGGAACCTCCATGTGCTGTGGGTGCAGCCCTAAAAAGCGGGGGGAAAAAAAAAAAAAAACATGTGCGTGAAATCAAAGGTCTTGGTATCTTTGGCTAAACAGAGAAGGTGACTTAGGAGTGTGATGGAAGATCCAGCAGCCTCCAAAGAAAATTGATATTACTGTGGGTCTTCTCTGGTTGAGAGAAGGAGAAGTGTGAGAAGTGCCCATTCCCAGCAGCTCCTGAGCAGCCCAAAGATCCAACCTGGGGAACTTTCTAGCTCTAGGAACGTATGCTCTGCAGGTCCTGAGAGAGCTGCTTTCCTGGTCTCACCAGTCAAAGAAGAGGGAGAGTGGCCCAGAGGACCAAGAGTTTGGAAATATTCATTCCAGCCATATTTCTAGATAATCCTGTATTAGTGATGATAGGAAATACTAACTAGAGTCTGAATACCTACCTATTCTTTAAGGAATCTTCCAGACTTGACTTAAGATTCCCAATTGCAGAGAAAATTATCCTAAATCATTTAGTTTTATGATATGGTGAACCCGATGGCAACATTTCTCTGAACAGACTCCCTTCATACCAGCCCTCAAAGCCAAAAGAGACAGAGAAGGCCGCGGGAGGGAGGGAAGATTTCCCTCGAGGGTGTCTGAGGAGCTTACCAGACCCAGATTACAGGCCCTACCATACACCTCATTAATGGAAACAATGCAAAAGCCCAGCTCGCAGGCAGACTGTCTCACTTGTGAACTGGCAGCCAAGCCCTTCGGCCCCCAGCAGCCAGGGAGCCTCCTCTGGGCAGGGATCACTCCAGTTTGCCTCATTGTGATGTCCAAATAGCACTGCTTCCCCCATCCCCCAGCCAATGACCGACATAGAAGAGGATGGTAAGTGCTGTCCAAAGCTCAATTGCTACACAAATATGGGAATCTCCCTGCCACCAAGCCAAGTGCCAGGGATACAGCAGGCACTCGGTAACTATTTATTCAGTCAATGAAAGTATGCATGGAGTTTCTTGGTGGTACGTGGGCTAAGGATCCAGGGTTGTCACTGCTGTGGCTCAGGTCGCTGCTGTGATGCAGGTTCAATCCCTGGCCGGGAATTTCTGCTTGCCTCGGGCACAGCAAAAAAGAAAAAAAAAGGATACATGAGTGAAATTCCTCATCTCTGTATGGCTTTTGGGAACCTGCTAGTCTGGACATCTTTCAGATCCACTCAGTTGAGTGATGAAAAAGGGAACAAAAGTGATAACACACATGAAATCAGGGGCTGGCACAGAAAGTGTGATCTGCTTCGGCTTCCCTGGTAATTGTGTACCCGAGGACTGCCGATGTAGGCGGTGACAGCGTGTGATTGGCCTGCCCACCGAGGGCGCGTGGGTGGGCCTGCAGACCTCAGGATGCTGCTGCGGGCCGCGTCACCACTTTATCAAGATTTCCACAGCCATGGACGCTTTCTCACCTCGCCAGTGTGGGCATTCCCCAGCCACCCAGAGGTGGCCTCGCCCCTGCGGGCTCCCCTGCGCTGTGGGGCCCCTTCCTGGCTAACCACCCGCAGGCTGTCCTCCCAGAGAGTCGAGCATCTTTCCTGGGCCTCCTTTGGTGTTTCAACAGCCGCCCCGTGTCCCCTCTGCTCAGTGGGGGGAAGTCACTAGGGACACCCCAACGGAAATCTTACCTGTTCTGCAGGGTAGCCTGGGACTGATGGTGCCTGATTATTTCTGATCGCTGGCACTGGGCCTCGAACACTGCGTTAAGTCAAGAAAGACCTGGCCTGGTTAGAGTGCCGCCCGGTTGCATGGGGGCAGTGGCGAAGCATTCGCTGGCTCTTGGGTGGGCAGTGAGGAGAAGAGGGTGGTGTCTCCCTTTTTCTTTTCTTTCCTTCCTTACGTCTTTGTTTTTAAAATACTTTGAGATTTCTACTTTCTCCACTCCCCTCCACAGCTCATATTCGTTATGCAGGTTCCAGAATGTTCCAGAATCTGGGCAAGCAGGGACCTTCCAGCTTTTCAGAATTTTTTTTTTTAAAAAAAAAAAAGGAGATCTCTTCGTGGCTCAGCAGGTTAGGAACCCTAATAGTGTCTGTGAGGATGTGGGTTCGATCCCTGGCCTTGCTCAGTGGGTTAAGGAGCTGGTGCTGCCACAAGCTATGGCGGACGGAGGTTGCAGATGCGGCTCGGAATTGGTGTGGCAGTGGCTGTGGCGGAGGCCGACTCTGATTCAGCCTCTAGCCCAGGAATGTTCATAGGCCGCCCATGTGGCCCTAAAAAGAAAATAAAAAAGATCTAGTAGAAGTTACCTGGTTCAACTCTTTTGAGGTCTGGACTAAAACTGATGTTTTTAAGCCTCGGGTTTTAAGTTTTCCTCAGCAGTCCTGCTCTTTCCCCTGGTGAAGGGAGAGTCAGTGCAGATGGCCAGCTCCCCATGGGACCTCTGGTTTCCAAATGCCTGCCTCTCCGGCCCTCCTTTAGAAGCCCTAGGTTTTCCGTGGCTCTCCCGCTTTCGGCTTCTCCGGGGCGGGATCCTCAGCCTGTGTACATCCTCCTCTTGATTCAGGTACCTGCAGTCCAGGCAACTCCAGGTCTCTGATCCATTTTGGAGGAAACAAGAACTGTTGGAAAGAGCACATTCGCCTTTCCAGTTGCTAGGATGATTTTGAGAAGGAACATGATTGCAGCACTTTCTCTCTGACCTTCTCCCCTCCGGTTGCCTCTCTCCACAGCCCCTGTTCTCTCTCCACAGCTGAGCCTGACTGCTGGCCACCACCTTCCTCCTCTGCCACATCGTGTGTCTCTCCTCAGCACCTCCCTTTCGCTTCTGCCTCCTCGTCCCCATCCACCCTGCCTCCCCGTAGTCCCATCCCAGCAAGTCATACAAATCTGTTTTGACACGCGGACTGCACAGTTAGGAATGATGTTCCTCCATTCCTAAAATGAGAGCGGAGCAAATGTCGATATTATTATTATTATTATTATTATTATTATTATTATTGGTTGCCCCACGGCACATAGAGTTCCTGGCCAGGGATCAGATCCGAGTCATCGTTATGACCTAAGCTACAGCAGTGGCAGTGCTGCCGGGTTTGTAACCCGCCGTGCTGGGCTGGGGATGGAACCTGTGCCCCAGTTCTCCCAAGGCCGCCACAGTTGTGCCTCAGCAGGAACTCCATTTTTTAAAAAAGGAAATGAATCCTCAAGCCCGCCCATTTGTTGTAGGTGTTTACTTTAGTGCTGCCCCTCATAGGACCTCCATGGGCGTCCAGCATGGAGGAGACCATTCTCCTGGCTGGGGTCACAGGACAGCAGGACTTCCTTGGCATTGTTCTTTTCAGGGCTGTCCCTGCCTCGGGAGAGCTGACTAGGGCAGATGAAGAGTCTGGATGTTAAAGTGTGGGATGAGGATCCCCTATGTGTGTCAGACTTGACCAGAAAGCACCTCCATCCTTCTAGGCAAGGCACCCTCCTATTTCCCCAGGGGAAGGCATCCAGCCCTTAGCACTTTGCTAAGGGGAAGAGGCTTAGGATTAATTGGGTTGCACTTCTAAAGCTTGGTTCTAGACTGGGGTCACTATTTCCCGCTCTCCGCCTTCCCGACTTGTGGTAGGACTGTATTCTAGAGCCCGAGAGTCTGTGCGGGGCTGAGTGACTCTTCCAGCCAATAACTGCATGCAGGTGATTGACGAGTGTGACTTCCAGATGGAAGTATTTAAAGGCCAGCATGAGAACCTCCTCAGTTTCCATTCCCTCTACCTTAGATACTGATGGTTGCTCTTTTAGCCCAGGTCCTGGAGGAAGACATGGAGAACTGAGACTCAGCCACCTGGTGATGAACAGGTAGTGTGAGTGAGAAATACACCTTGGATTTTTGTTTTATTTTGTGTTCTTTTTAGAGCTACACCCGTGGCATAGGGAAGTTTCCAGGCTAGGGGTTGAATTGGAGCTATAGCTGCTGGCCTATACCACAACCACAGCAACACAGGATCTAAGCCACATCTGTGACCTATACCACAGCTCATGGCAACGCCGGATCATTAACCCAGTCAGTGAGCGAGGCTGGGGATCATACCCGCATCCTCATGGATACTAGTTGGATTTGTTTCCACTGTGCCACAGCGGGAACTCCCTACACCTTGTTTTTCAGTCACTGAGCTTTTTGGGTTGTTACTGCAACATACACTAGCCTATGCTGACTGAAAACCAGGTTCAACCCTCTGCCCCCAGCTTCTTCCCCTTGACCATATATACCGGTGGTGTTACAGTGTGGGAGCAGGGGCAGTATTTGTCTGAAGTGGGGAGGCCTTGCCAAGCTCCTGGTGTGGCATTGGGTTCACTGAGCAGTGGAGAACTTGTGAGTGTGTGTTAAACCAGCTTGCTGGTTGGATTGGGTTTTGAAGACTTCTAAAGCTCAGAGATCAAATCCAGGGCAGCCATAGTGACTGTAAAGACTGACCTAGTGCACTGGGGTGACCCAGGAAGCCTGGATGTGAGGGTGCAGACTCCCCAAACCTTCCTGGTGCTTTGTTGTGCACACCCTGGGTTGTTTGGCCTCCTTTTGTAGTTTGAGCAGGTGGCATGGAACTGCAGTGTGTGTTTTGGGAGAGGAGGAAAAGATGCAAAAAGAGGCAGGAAGTCATTTGCATGTAACCCTCCTAAAGATGGACAGTCTGGCCGGCCAGGCAGAGCTTCCATTGGCCACAGCTTCCCCTCCCTCCTTCCCTTCCCTTCCCTTCCCTTCCCTTCCCTTCCCTTCCCTTCCCTTCCTCCCTCCCTTCCTTCCTTCCTTCCTTCCTTTTTTCCTCCCTGCTTCTTTCCTTTTTTTTTTTAAATTCAAGAAATACTAATTGAGCATGTACTGTATCCCAAGTATTGTGCTGGGTCCTGGAGATAAAGTGGTGAGGGACATCATCATGGTTTTGACTGTCATGTGGTTTACCTCCTCACAGATGGGAGGCCAGTGATAGTGGCAGCAGAGGCATGCTATTGTGTTTCCAATATGGACTCAGAAGTGTTCACCAGTAATCATGTGCAAGTGTCACATTAGAATTATGTCATATACAAGCACACCCCATTTGGAAGTTTTTTTTCCTGTCCTAGTGACTATCATCTCCAGGTAAATTTTTTCCCTCTCAAAGGAATTATTACCAAACTCAGGTTCGACTATTTGCCCCTTGAAATCTAATACTTAAGAGACAGGTGTTGGTGGGAAGGAAAAGATTGCTTCATTCAGGAGGCCAGCATCCTAGGGAGAAGGTGAACTCATATCCAAAAGCCAGCTCCCCTACACTGCCAATCTGTGGACAAGAGATTTTAACAGGAGTTTTAGGGGTGTATAGGTGGGGTGGGGGTTGTGGCTATGTGCACAACAGCACAGTTAGCTCCGACAGTCATCTTAAAATTGGTCATGTGGTGGTCTGATCAGTTTCATCTCATTTTTTGATTTTGATTTTTAATGTTTTAAAGTATAGTTGATGTATAGTGTTGTGCCACTGTCTGCTACACAGACACACACACACACACACACACACACACATTCTTTTTTGCCTCATTTTGTTTTAAGTACAGTTAGTCTTCAATTCCAGGGTCGATTTGTTCCCATTTCCTTGAAGAATTGTGTGAGATGGAGCAGCTTATGTCCTGGCTACAATCTGATCACCATGTAGTTAACTTCTTCCACCTGGTGGGGATTTTAGTACCTGCAAGACACCTCCGAGGACATGGCTCAGAATATTATCTCTAGTCCTTCAGGAGGAACTAAATGTCCTTGACGTTGTTTGATGGCTAAACTGTTATCATTTTGTCTTGCTTGACAGTTTTCCTTTGTTTCTGAATTTTCTCATTTTTGACGAAATTTGTTCTTTGCCTAAAGTTTTTCTACATTCAGGAGGTAGGCAGAGGACCTGGGGAGGTCTTTCCTGGAAGGTCGGCCCCTTAAGGCCTTGCTCCATTCTAGCATCACTTCTTGTGATCCCTACTCAACTGTTTTCGCACTGTTTTCTTCATGCTCCTTCCCCAGTAGTTGCCTTTTTCTTTTAATTCATGTTAGTAGGCAGCCCATCTCTGACTGACACTTCTCCATAGTCTCTTGGCTTCTGCCACATCCTCATCTCCTCAGCTTTTCAGTCCTCTTGGTCTTTGTTCTTCACTGCATCCTATAATGGAATCCACAGCCCACTCACTTGGCGGCCAGCCGCCTTCAGCTCACCTGGCCTCTTGGATGTCTTACTGTCATCCTCCTTCTGCCTGTGTTCAGCCAGGGGAGCTGGGCAGTGGCAGGCATCTCTTCAAAACTGCCATCCTGCTCGTGTTCCGAGCCTGCATTATTAACAAGACCTCCTTGACACTGAATGTACAATGTGAGGCTGCTACGGGAAAGGGCGGCAGCTTCTGGGTCTGGCCCAAGTCTCACAGCTGGAAACAAGGGAGGATCTTATCTCTGCTCCTCAAATTTGGCTTAGAGTTTGATGCGGTGTGTAACATGAGCCTCCCAGCCTACCCGTGGGCTCCCCAGAGGCTCCCTAGCCTGGGCTCCCTTGGCTCTCTCTCCTTCTCCTCTGCCTCTGCCAGGGCACCATCACTAACATGTGTTACTTCATACAGGCTATGATAGATGGCCTTGGCTAGAATTCTGGTTCCGACACTTACTAGGCTGTGTGACCTTCAGCGTATTGTTTAACTTCTCTGTGCCTAAATGTTTCTCTAGTACAATGCGTACTAGTTCATGAAATGTTGGTGATAAAATAATCTAAATAATATGCCTGTCCCCTGCCTGGGATCTGACTCCAGGTTAGCAGTAGCCCCAGGACTGCCCCTTGGCCCGCAGTCTCCCATGCTTTCTCCCTCACCCCAGGCTCTCACTCATTAGCCTTCCTCACAGAGTAAAGCACTCAAAGATGTGAGTTTGTTGAATGTTGTAAAAGCAGTTGTCAAGACTCCTCTCTTGGAGTCCCTGCTGTGGCGCAAAGCGATTGGCAGCATCTCTGCAGCGCCAGGATGCGGGTTCAATCCCTGGCCCAGCACAGTGGGTTAAAGGATCCTGTGTTGCCAGGATCCAATCCCTGGCCCAGGAATAACACATGCTGCAGGGTGGTCAAAAAAGAAAAACAAAAACCAAAAAATTTCTCTCTTGAATTTTTGCTTTCCCAGGATAGTAGGTGACAGTTTCCTTCATTTTGCAAAAAATGTAAAACCTGCTAAGTCCATTGCCTATGGAACAGGCTATTGATAAAATCAAATAATTCAATGAATTTATCAAAAAGAATGATTATATATGAGTAATAATAATGAACCATTATCCAGAACTCCAAATGCAGAAGTGATTTTTAGAAATTCAGATGTTATCAGAGTTCCCTTTGTGGCTTAGTGTTTAATGAACCCAACTAGGATCCATGAGGATGTGGGTTCAATCCCTGGCCTCTCTCAGTGGGTTAAGAATCTGGCGTTGCCATGAGCTGTGGCGTAGGTGGCAGACACAGCTTGGATTTGATGTTGCTGTGGCTGTGGCATAGGCTGGCAGCTGTAGCTCCAATTGGACCCCTAGCCTGGGAACCTCCATATGCCACAGGTGTGGCCCTAAAATAGAAAAAAAAAAAGTCAGATATTATCATGCTTTTCTGATCCTAATAGCATAGAAAATAATAAAGATCAATTAATTTTGTATTATCTTTTATTTGTTAATAATTGTTCTCTCTCCTGATTCAAGAAAAACAAGAGCCTACATAATGAGTGATTTCAAACTTTAAGAAAAATGTTTTTGGAGTTCCCATTGTGGCTTAGCAGGTTATGAACCCAACTAGTATCCATGAGGATGCGGGTTCTATCCCTGGCCTTGCTCAGTGGGTCAAGGATCCAGCGTTGCCGTGAGCTGTGGTGTAGGTTGAAGACGTGGCTCGGATCCTGCATTGCTGTGGCTGTGGCGTAGGCTGGCAGCTGCAGCTCTGATTCGATCCCTAGCCTGGGAACCTCCATATACTACAGGTGTGGGCCTAAAAAGAAAAAAAAAGAAAAATGTTTTTTCAAAAAGGACCTGTGGCCTCTAGGGTTTAATGGAGGACTTCAGGAAACTGCTCTAGATTTATAACCTGATTTTTCTGGTAAGAGGAATTTGAACAAATTTCAGAGGGGTAGCCCACACTGATGCATTTTTATCTGCACTCCTTTAAATCAGGGCTCTTTATCCCTTTGGAAATCTTTAACTTTTGAAATATACCTATAATTTGTATACATTTCATTACAGACAGGATTAGGCAAAGTGTCCGTTGACAGACAGTCTCCTCAAAGGCTGACTCCTAAGCATCACAACAGTGCCTCTTGATAATGGAAAAGACACCTTGACAGCTCAGCAGGGCTCGGGCTGTGTCTCAGAGCCGGGAAGATGACCTCAGTGCTTATCGAGAATTGGAAGTTGGTTCAAGGTACAGTGGGTGGAAATAGCAAGGTAAGGATTCTGAGACGAGGCACAAAAGAAGTTTAGGGTGAAAACTGTTGATATTTTCCACTGAAAGAGTTCATGAGTCTTGTGAAACTCAGGCGAGACAGTCCTGGAAAAGTACAGTCATTCTCAGGAAAGCAGTGGGATAGCAAAGTCAGTCGTGTGAATGCCGACAGCAGGGGGCAGTTTCAGTTCTGTGTCCAGGTTGGGTGTTGGAGAGATAGTTTTGGTTCTCACACCTAACAGAGACGCTTCTGTGGAACTGGGCTCCTAAGCACCCCTTTAGCACGGGCATCAAGTTCCAGGCTGCTTTTGATCGGGTTAGATTAACCCTGTTTCACTTGGGAGGGACTGTTGCTGCCAAGAACAAAATCAAGCTTCTGCTAACAAGGGGCAGACACTGGCCAGGCAACTTACCGCGTTTGCTGTAAGGAGTAAGGGGAGAGATTGATGGCCAACAGGGAGGTCCTGCCATCTTGAGGCCATGATTCCTCTGAGGCCAAGACCCCTGGCAAGGCTCTGCCTCGGCACCAACTGTTCATTACGCCAAGTTCAGGGACCTGCCTTCTGGTTACTTCAGGGTCACACTCTGCTGAATTGTCGCAGGAATGTCTCGTCAAGATTGTGGCCATTTGCTCTTTGGTCAGTCCAGCCTGGTGCTGATGGTTTTCTCCATCTCATCCTATCTGACCTCATCTCCTATCACTTTCTTCGTTTCTCATCAGACCCCAGCAGCACTGTATTTTTCTGCCTCTAACACACCAAAGCACTTCTGCCTTAGGGCCTCTGCACGTGCTGTGCATCTGACCTGGGCTCCCCTGGACCGCCCTGGCTAGGATTCTTCAAGCGTTTCCCATTGCTCAGGTCCCAGCTCCCATGCCGCCTCTTCAGAGGGCACTTTCCTGTCAGCCTTTTTAAAAGGGTCCCCTACCCACAGGAACACCCCAGTCCATCATCTTCTTTGCATCTGATCCCTCTCTGACTGACCTTGTGTATTGGTTTACTTACTAATTGGACTCTACCTTAACTGGAATAGAGGCTTCACAAGACTCCAGTCTTATCTGTCTTCCTCACAACTGTGACCCCAGTTCTTAGAAAGGACATCAGATACAGTAATAATAAAACATTACAAAATAATAACAGCTACCTTTTCAATTGTTTGTATTGGACCAGGCATTGCTTTTAAGATCCTCAATGTAGATAATGTAGATTATCTATTTAATCTTCCTAAGGAAACTTATTATCCCGACTTTACTGAGACACAAAGAAGTTAAATGACATCATAAACATTGGAAGTTGCAGAAATGGCCTAATTTAACTGTCCCACACATATTTATTAAATTTTTAAAATGAACGACGCCTTCATTTTCAGTCCTTGACGTCCCCGTCCAGGTGGCGTGTGACCTGTTTGGTAGCACATAAAATCTCCTGGCACAGGCGGTTTACAGAGAGCAATGCTGCTCTGTCCCTGCCTTATTAATTTTCCAACAGCCTTAGGTCACATTTCCTTCTAAGGTTTTAATACTCGAACATCATAAATCTTAAGATTATATAACAGAATTATCTACAATGAGCCCACACTACATCTCTAGTTTTATTAGTGATACACACCTCACATGTTAGAAGCTCTTTGATTAGGTTCTAAATGCTTAACCTTAAAATGAATCTGTATTAGAAAATACCACCTGGGACTTTCCACTCCGTTCTCAACTCAACAGCCCAGCCAAGCAAATAGCTATCTACAAACTCACTGCCCCGTGATGGTGTCTCACCCTACTTCCTCTTATCAGTGTGACTTTAATTCGGATGGTCTCGCCCCACTGCTCTGCAGGCTTCTATCCACCCATCATGGTGCCATCTCCCTTGGGAATTCCCCCTGTTCCACCCTTTCTTCATCCCTGGAGGTCCTGCCGCTCTGATGCTGTCCTTCCCGCCCACCCCACCCGCCACCACCCCCACCCTGCATACCTTCCTGCTGCCACATGTCTACACGAGCTTACGGCAAGGAGACACTGCAAATTCAGCGCTTCCTTCTGCAAATATTCATTGGTACCCACTGGCCATCCTACAGCAGCCTAGGTGCTAAGGACGCATGAATGAGAAAAACAGACCCGGTCTTTGCCCCTTGAAGCTTAGTCTCATGGGAGAGAAAGATAGTAAAGAACCAAACCGATATGGTGAGGATGATGAACGAAGGGTACCGGGTGCTTAGGAAACTTGTGTTACAGTGGTTGGATGCAATCTGGAAGAGTGAGGCAAGGCTTCTTGGGCCTTCAGCTAAGACCTGAGGATGACTGCAGCAAACTAGGTGGAGATGGAGTAGAGATTCCATGCAAAGGGAAGGGTGAGTACAAAGTCCTTGAGGTCGGAGCCTGAGCGCCCACTTTGGAGGAAGTGACAAGGAGCAGAGGGAGAGAGCTCTGGGAGTGAGACGGAGAGCACTTAGAGGTGAAATGGGTGGGAATCATGTTGGGCAGGGTCTTGGGGTCCACGTTCCTGGGTCTGGTCACATCCCATGAGCCGTAGGATCATTTTGGAAGCATTTAGGCAAAAGAGGCATGATCTAATAATCTGTGTTAAAAAACACTTTGAGAGTTCCCATTGTGGCTCATCGGTAACAAACCTGACTAGTATCCATGAGGATGTGGATTTGATCCCTCGCCTCACTCAGTGGGTTAATATCCAGCGTTGCCCTGAGCTGTGGTGTAGGTTGCAGACAAGACTCGGATCCTGTGTTGCTGTGTCTGTGGTGCAGCAATTTAACCCCGAGCCTGGGAACTTCCATATGCTGCAGGTGCGGCTCTTAAAAAAAAAAAAAAGATCACTTTGGCTAAAGTGTGGAGAATACATTAGATGACCCTAGGCTTTTACCTTGTGCTGTTTGCTGTGATAGGATCAGAGGAGAAGAGCTATTTGGGGAGGAAAGGTCATAATTCATGAATGATGTGACCAGTTCAAGATGCCTTTGAGTATTCAAGAAGACACTCCGAGTCCACAGATGAATTTATATATCTGGAGTCCTAAGAGAGACCTGGGTGTAAGCTATAAATTTGAGACGGTGACTGAGGCCAGAGTTGTGGCTGGGATCGCCAAGGGAGACATAAAGAACAGAAGAGGGGGAGGAACTAGGACCAGCCTTTGATGGATTATGACATTTAAAGTCTGGATAGAGGAGGACATGTCAGCAAGGAGGACAGAGCAGGAATCACCAGGCAGGAGGAAAGCCAAGAGGATGTAGTGTCCAGAGGCCGAACTGGACCCTTTCAGATGTTTCAGATACACGATACTGAAATCCATCGTCCAGTTGATTTAAGGAAAAAGAAGAATTTGCTGACTCTGAGAACCTAGAGTCAGGACTAGTCAGACCTGCCTGCATCCAAGTATTTAAACAGACCCTCAGACACCTGCTTCTCTCTCCATCTCTTAGTTCTTTCCCAAGTGGGTCATTCTGTGTGTTGGCTTGATCAGGTCACCACCAGAAGCTTCAGGTTTATATCCTACCCAAGGCAGAGAAAACCTTTCTCTTTTATTGGTTCTAGCAAGTCTCCAGGTAGCACTCTTGTTGGCACAGCTCAAGTTATGTGCTCATCTCTGAGCTGGAGGTTGGCAGCAGTCCCGCCTACACCTCATGGCCAGAAAGTTCCTCAAAAGAAAATCAAGGTGCTGTTACCCAAAGAAGGCAGGGAAGCCAAGCAGGCAAACTCCAGATGTCTCCACAGATGCGACAGTGATGACTCTTCCAAGAAACAGAATATGTTCAACAGTATTGAGAGATCAGGTGAGATGGCAACTAAAAATGCCCGTGGGATTTAGCCACCTGGAAGGCACTGTGACCTGAGGCCCACGCTCATAGCTCCATCACAAAGTGGGATGTGTAGTTCCTGTTGTGGCTCAGCGGGTCAAGAATCCAGCTAGTATCCATGAGGATGCAGGTTCCATCACTGGCCCTGCTCAGCGGGTTAAGCATCTGGCATTTTCGTGAGCTGTGGTGTAGGTTGCAGACACGGCTCCGATCTGGCGTTGCTGTGGCTGTGGCAAAGACTGGCGGCTGTAGCTCCGATTTGACCCCTGGCTTGGGAACTTACATATGCTGCAGGTGTAGGCCTAAAAATAAAACAAACAAACAAACAAACCAAAACCAAAATGGGCTGTGGTAGGAGTTGTCATGCAGTAGAAGTGGTGGACTCAGGAGAGAAAAATCACTTAGAACTGAGGCAGTCGAGAAACACTTCATGTAAGAGGTAGCTTTTCAGTTGGGCCCTGAAGGAGCGGTAATATTTTAAAAACTGAATCCAGAGAAATGAAAGGAATGGCATCATAGCTAAGTATAGCATGAACAAAAATGTGGCTTTAGTGACTTTTGGGACGTGTTCCCTGGAGGGTTGAACAGTTCATATTTGTTTTGAGCATTAGGGACCAAAAGTGAATGTTATCTAAGGAAAAGGGACTTTTTTTTTTGGCTGAGGCTTTGCAGAAGCTTGATATGGGATCTCAGTTGTCAGGCCAGCGATTGAGCCCAGGCTACAGCAGTGAAGGCACTGGGTCTCAACCACTAGATCACCAGGGAACTCCCCAAAGAAACTGTCTTTGTTCAATTTCCAAGTTATTCAGCTCCACCCAACATGCCTTCAGGTTATAGGTCCGAGTATGTAAATGAGGGACGGCTCTCCATCTAATAAGACCGACGCAGATACCGCCTAGAGAAGTGCCTCCATCTACTTTTGCCCTGGTGTGTGTCACGTGGGAACTTGACATTGAACCTTGATCTATCACGTGACTTTCTGAGTGGCTTGGGCTTACAGTGCTAATGTCACCATTCATGGGTGCCTCTGTCACTCAAGCTGCTGGCTCCGTGGTGAGACTTTGGCTATTCTGCCTTCTCGCTGACTGCCTTGGAGGAGTGGCCGTGTTAGACAGCAGCAGGTCAACTACAGCAGCTCAGCTGTTTCTCATCTTGCACTTGACCCACTTCTTGTGTCACCTTGACCCAGGCTCCCCAGGGTGACTTTCCTCTGAGACTCTCTGTCTCTTTAGTCCACTCCAATGGGCTCCTGGGCCTGCCAAGGGTCACGTCTCATTTTTCCTCTTGAGGAAACTTGGAATATGTTTTTCCAAAGCCCCGAGAGTGTGGAGAGAGCCTCCTTCATCCACTGGAGGTCAGATATCTTACACCACGAGGGGATCGGATCCCACTTTGCAGTGGGTGACCGAAGGCTCTTTCCGTTGTTGTGCTCGTCCTCAAAGGGGCATGTCTTGTTCCTGGGAAGGGGGACCTTTCTCATAGCCCTGCTTACTTGCAGAATGCAGAGCCATGGTTCCAAGTGAAAGCCCTCTGACTTCCTGCCGCAGTGAGGGGACCCGGGCTAGGTAGTGGGGTGGTGATGTGTGGCTTATGTGCAAGGCCTTTAGGAAAGCTGGAGGAACAACAGACTCCAGCATTCCTGCCCCAGCTCCTGAGAGACAGACAGGGCAGGGGTTCCCTCTGATGGGTTTCTCAATGGCGCCTACAAGCAAACAAGCACATCCTTAGACAAACCATGATAATGAAAAGGGAAGTATAATGATACTGAAGTTACCTTTCTCCATTCATTCCACAGGCATTTTTCTGAGTGTTTATTTTTGGCATAGAGCTATGGGGGGGGGGAGCATGTGGGAAAGAGGAAAGGGAATTGGTCCAACGTGGCAGCTTGAGAGGGGGAGATGGATGGCGGGGGTTGGGCAAGTATTAATGTTTGGTCTGTGGAAGATGAAACAGCACAGCTCTGCTCTGTGGGCGGTTCTTTGATCTTCCAGTAACTGCTAGAGTAGCAATTAGCATCCTTAATGCTGAGGGGAGTCTCTGAGAAACACTTCAGCCTGCTGATTTAGGTAGTAGATCCGGTAGTGTGGGTGCCTGAGAGTGAGTGAGTGTGTGTGGGTGTAGGTGTGTGCGTGTTTGTGGGGGGGTGTGGGAGGGAAAGAGAAAGAGGGAGAGTGAAAAATAGGTTTTTAATTAGATGTTTGATATTTATTTTATAATAGAGCTTTCCATGTTTGAGGATGACGTGACACCCTCAAAATAAAATTCGGTTCTGTTATTGAAAATTGAATCATCTGAGCTCTTCTGTGGAGAAGGAACAGAGTCCTACATTTACCAGAAAACATGAATTCCTGAAACTTATCATACTGAGTGAAATAAGCCCGAGGGTCCTGTCCAGACTTCCTGTCAGAGACAATCCTTCCCTCACAGCCCGAGTTCTGGAAGCTGACAAGATTTAACTTTCTGCTGGGCTGTTATCTGGAACTGACCTAAATTACTGAAGCCCTTCAAACTTTAGTTTTCACATTTATGAGATGGGAATAACCTGTAACATGGGGATAAACTCCCTCATAGGATTGCTTGTGGATTTTTTTTTCTATTTCGGCGGCCCCTCTGCATATGGAGCTCCTGGGCCAGAGATCAGTTCTGAGCTGCAGTTGCAACCTAAGCTGCGGCTGCAGCAACCCCAGATCCTTAACCCACTGTGCCGGGCAGGGGATTGAACCTGTGTCTTAGCGCTTCCAATATGCTGCCAATCCTGTTGTGCCACAGTGGGAACTCGGCTTGTGGATTTTTTTCAACAAGAGTTATATGAAATAATTCATGTAAAGTGCTGAGCCTATACAATGGTTGGCACGCACAGTAGATGTTTAATGGGTTACTATTTTTAGCAAAGACTTGGAATAAAGTACATATGGGAAGAGAATTCCCTTTTTTTTCCATTAGAGTGAGGGACTATCTAATGGAAGCACAAAAGTTTTAAAAATTATTTTAATTTCTAGTGACACGAAAATAATTAAACCCATTTTTTTAAGTTACCATGAGGTACTTTGGTTTCTTACTAGATTGAGCAAATACATTAATATAGACAGCAGTACTATAGGGTGGACAAAGCAGAGGTGTCTGCGATGGACAGCTGGAGAAAGGAAAGGGGCATTACTGAGTGCGCACGAGGGTGGGGAGCCAGGGGGCAGGAGAGGGGGGCAGGAGGGGGTGGGGAAGGGGAGGAGTAGGGTCTCCAAGAGGAAGACCTAAAACCTTCCCCTGGCAGAGGTTTATTACTCAGCCCAAGTGTCCCTTTCACCAGTCCTGACTCAGCTGGACCCAGAGATCTGGGGCCCAACTCTTTGCTTCTCCAGCCGAGTCCCATCAACGCAGCCTAGGCACCTTCCCCCTGCCAGTAGGAGGCTGTCTCAAGGCCCAGAGACCCTTCAGCCCACATTGCGCTGCGCTGGGGCCTGGCTCTCTTGGTCTCCAGCGTCTCTTCCAGCCCAGAGCTGCACAGTCACCCTGGGGCCCGCCCGGAGTCACCTCCGCTCCGTTTCCAATTTTCATTTAATTCACTAAATTTTATTTATTTTTTAAATGACAAAACATTTCAACCCATCCTAAAAGCCTCCACCACCCAGACCTCACAAATGTTGGTAGTTCACTATATTTGCTTCAGATCATTTCTTTTTAAAATATAAACAAATTACATATGAAGTGGAAATCTCTTTCTCCCTCCCAAGACTGAACTGCTCTCTGAAAACTGGTTCCCGTTCCTACTTTCATATCTATGGCATATGTATGGATTCATAAACTGTGTCGCATGTAGTGCTGTTTGGGGTATTTAAAATGTTTACATAAATGTTATTTTGCTGTTTTCCTTCAACATGTTTTTAAGGTTTACCTATTTTGGTGCTTGTAGAATTGGGTTCGTTCATATTTTAAGTTACTATATAGTTTTCCATCTAGGAATGAATCATAATTATGTTTCTCCTTCCCAATTGATGGATATTAGGGTTGCTCCCAGCTTTTTTTTCAAGGATAGCAATGTGACTAAAAGTATTGTGTCTGTCTTCTAGCACTGTGTGAAAGTGTTTCACACAAGTGTGTGTGTGGCGTCCACTTCCTGGCTCTTGTGAAATTGCTCTTCGGGGGGGTTACGGTCCCACCAGAACTGTATGAGAATTCCCATCCTCTACAGCATTGCCAATACCCAATAAAGAATGAGTAACATTTTGCCGTTGTAATTTCCATTTCTCTGATTACTGTTGAAGTTCAGCATTTCTCTATAGGTTTTTTTTTTTTGGCTATTCAGGTTTTCCTCTTATGTGACTTGTTTTCCCATCTTCTCTCTGGGGTTTTCTTAATCTTCTTTATTTATAAGAGATCTTCAAAACATCTTCTTGCTCAGAGTAGTGATACACTGTTGTTTCTATGAATAGTTTAGGCAAGAGCAGGGACAATGCCTCTCTCTATGTCAGACACAAATTGATGAGTTGGTGTGTTTATGAAACAGTGAGATGTACACTAACACAGGGGACAAGGTCTACCCAAAGGTCTTTCAAACGAGTCTCTTTTGTTTTATAACTAAGATAATATTAGCTCAGAACAGCTTTTAACTACAGTGTTTTCTCAGCTTCTGCTCTTCAAGTTCCTTCTTGTATTTCAGAAGTCTGCAGACTTAAAAGCCAGCCCTGTGCCCCACCCCATCTTGAAAGAGGTGGACTAAAAGAAAGATTGGCATTCATGGACACATCCACATGTTATGTGACTGTTTCCCAGTTAGGAAAGGTGTCCCGGTGCACTTTTTATGAGTTAGAATAATTGACGGAAATGGAATCCAATTGTAACTGTTCTTTTCTTCTTCAGGGCACCGAGACATGTGCTTTCCTTAACAGACACATTATAAAGAATCTCATATACACTGTTTCTCTGGATGAGAGTGTGATGTGAAAATGACATGGCCCTAGTCTCTCTCTGCTTGCGTTTTGTATGAATTACCTCCTAGAATGAAATGGTGAGGGCTTTGCATCCTGTGCTTCTAAAAAGGTGATGCCAGTGTTTTATCTCCTCCTAGAGGAAAGAAAAATTCTAAGATGGCAAATAAATATCTGATAGCCTTGGCAGCAAGGTAGGATTTTCCAAGGATCTGGGCCATACTGGTTTGCACATATCTGGTCTGGTTTGTTTTGGGCGTACTTTCTTATAAAGAAGTGGATGATCTCAAGCGCTGTGCCTCTTCATGTAGGTCCATCCGCATGATTCTTCCCCAGTCCTCTTTAGGCCAGTATTTCAATCCTAATCCTTCCAAGACCCTGACTAATCAGCTCAGCCATCTGCCGCTGCCCAAGATCCATGTATATCTTTATCTGGGGACTCTTCTCTCTCCACGCAAAGTCGATGGTGAAGTGCATCATCTGAATCTGTTCATCAGAGGAATATTGTCCTTCTGAGACGCCCTGAGTTGTGCTGTAGTGCAGGAGCATTCCATTTTCATCTGGTACCAATATACCAAGCCAATCCACCATAAACTAAGCCCAGAATATCCCTTCTGCATAAGCTGGTCATAGGGGACCTCTCCCCCAAATGACGCCATAGGCATGAACTGAGGGAGAGACAGGCATGGAACAGAGGAAAGTGTCAGAGGGGCCCGGGTCTGCTGCTCGTGCAGGATACTTATGCCCTCTGAACCCTCTTGAGGATGATTCCAAATATATCCCTTCCGTTTTCCATTGTAGTGTCAGGGCCTATTCAGTTTGGGGTCCTGTGGAGTCTGATATTATCTAGCTTCTGGCTGTACAGTCTGACACCAGTTTCTTCCAGAGCCTGGAAGCACTTTAGGAGCTACTCTTCAAATGGTCTATGATTCTCTACTGTAGACTGCATGGTCATGCACCAGAACCCTAAGTGTCTCCTGTTAGCACTTGCCATGGGCTCCACACATCGTCATTCTCTATGACAGGCACCCAAGTAGTGAGTGATCTTTTAGGTCACATAGACCAAGTGGCAGGGCTGCTTGTACTGGAGCCTGGACCCGCTGCAGAGCCCTTCTTTGCTCTCCAGGCTAACAGCCTTCTGCGTGACCTAACACAGTAACTTCAGACTGTATTGTGATAGCTCAGGAGGGTTAACATAGCCCCAGGGTAAAACCGTAAATGTAGACTGTTGTCTGTCCTCTGGGAATGCAGACTGTTTCTGATCTTCCTTTGTGCCAAACCAGTGACCTCATACCATGGACTTGAGGCTCTATTCATCTGCTGTAGCAAAGAGCACATTTGGTGCAGGAGCTGCAGTCAGGGCACTACTGGTTTAAGTTGTACTTGATTGTTGGGGACCTTCTTCCATTCAGTTTTTGCAGGGCCAGGCTGGTGAACTAGTTTGGGGTATATAACAAAAATCAGCACCCTGGGTCCTCTACATTTTGTGGGACAACACTAATATTTGCCATCCCCTCCAGTGATGATATTGTTTTATTTACTGTCTTAGCCAAGGGACAGTTTCTGAGGTTTCTACTTGGCTTTTCCTACCCTCAGAGCTCTATTCTGTAAGTCAGAAAACAAATATGAAGATTCCGTCCTAAGTAGGTTCATTCCAGATATATGTTAGGGAGCCAAGAAAATGACCACTAGATGTGTCTATGTACCTGTTGAACGCCCTGCAAGACGGCACTGGCTGGAACTCCTCTTTTTAGTCGACCCCCTCTTGCCTCTACTCCAGCAGAAGGGCCATGAAGTGCTCCCCTTTCTCTCATATGTTTACCTGCTTAGGTAAACAGAGGAGTTTAGGGGGGAAACTGAGAGAAGTGCTGCAGGATGTGCTGGCTGTGATGGTGCAGGGGCCTTCCTTACGGAGACCCAGCCCCCTCAGTGAGTGGGCCCTGGGGCATAGGGCTCGTTCTGGTTTGGTCACAAAACATGAGGTCATGTTTCTCCAATGGGCTGGTTGGCCCCCATCTTCTGCTCATCTATCCTCAATCTCTTTTAAATATGCCCTTGATGGTTGCCTATCCACAGTGCCCCTAGGAACACCTGTTCTTTGAGCCATCTTCATAAATCTCCATTCATCAGACTCCCCTGGTTGCCTTTCCACCCTTGCTGCCTGTTATGGAAATCATACCCATCTAGCTTACTTTTTTTTTCTCTTTAGATCCACACCCGCAGCATATGGAGGTTTCCAGGATAGGGGTCAAATCAGAACTGTAGCTGCTGGCCTGTTCCACAGCCACAGCAATGCCAGTCTTGAGCTGCATCTGCGACCTACACCACAGCGCACAGCAATGCCTGATCCTTAACCCACTGAGCCAGGCCAGGGATCGAATCCACATCCTCATGGATACTAGTTGGGTTCGTTACCACTGAGCCATGACAGGAGCTCCCCCCTCTTACTTTTGATGGTTGGATGTTGCCATTGGCCTCTGCTGTTCTGAGGTCCTGTTATTTCCATGGCTACCTGGGCACCCAGATGTGACATGGCACCTTCTATGTTCCACTCTGCCTGCAGGTGACAGTCGTCTTGAGTTTCTCAGTGATGTTGGTGTCACCTCACCAGTGCATTCATTTCACCTTGGGAAATAGTTCTCCAGGAAGAAGTGAGCACACCATGGTCCTCTGGAGGGTTTAGAGCCATCCTAACATGCTGCTTGTCTCAACCCTTCAGTCATTTTATCTCAGCCCTTCAGTAAACTATCAAGTACTAACACCTGCACTTTATTTAATGTGTGTCATCACTTTTTCTAAGATTTTAAGACGCATCTAAGCAGAGTATTCAAACTGTCCCCAGGGCCTTGGCAGGGTGTTAAATTATGTGTCATGACAGCGAGTCTCTGTATCAATCAATTATACATATGTTCCCCTTATACATATGTTTCTTCCACCTTGATCCCACACCCTGAGGCTGCTCATCTTGCATTTCCCCCAATTCCCACCTTTCTTCTTAGCTGGGTCCTTCAGTAGTCTTGGCTTATCATCTTTCTCCTCCTTTAGCAGCCCTTCCTCCCCAGCTTGAGATTTGACCCTTTCTGTGGATCCAGTGGCCAAGAGAAGAGATGGGAGCAGATCCTAGAGGGTAGGCATTGTCAATGTAAGGCTCTTGCTTCATCTGAGGCCCTTGCAAAGAAAGCGGGATGAGGGGGCATCTATCTTTCTGTGGTCCCAGAGGTTTCAGGAGAACGTGGAGATTCAAGGTTCTCCACTGAAACTATCCAGATATCTCCTCCAACTCTCAGGATCTGTCCTCTCATTCCCCATCAGGGCTCTGATATTGGCAAAGAAGACCAACCAAGGCTGAGAATTCAGCCTTTTCTGAAATCCTCTCCCTCTTATGATGAGCCCCTGTGCCTGATTTTTTGTTGCATCTCCCCTCTGGCTGCAATAGGTAAAGGCATCTTTAAAGGCTGCTAAGGAGCCCCCTCGCCGCCCCCACCGCCCAGCTCTGGCACTTTAAGTTGTTGATTAATAAATCTGAACATGTCAATTTCCCTCTTCAGTGAGTCAAAGGCACTTAGCAACAGCCACTCAATTCCACAGTCCTTATAATTATGATGCCCCTCATATGCCTGGGACATTGCACTATCGGCTGCGTGGTCCTCCGTGCTTCAGTTCTTACCGTTGTAGGTTTTGGTTATTACTTCTTTCTCAGTCCCTGGAAGCCTTCCTTTCTTTAGTTTGAACCTAACTGTGTATTAAATAAATAATGTTTACTTTTTTTCATCCAGCACTTCTAGGTTTCTTAAGTAGAAATTTGGTCTGAACACGTCAGCCAAGTCTACCATATTTACTAGAAATTGTACCAGTGTATTTTCAGAAAGCATGCTGGTTAGTCCACTGCAGTCATGGAGAATGTTATGGATAAATTAAGTGGATAACTTCAGACCTTCTAACCACAAATTCAGTTTACTTTCTTCCAGGTTTATAATGGGATTTCTATTACTTGTATTCAATATGCGAACATGATAGATAGATAGATAGATAGATAGGCAGATAGATAGATAGATTTTACATATTATAGTAGAAGAGAACATTGTTTCTAATGGAGACAGTTAGTGTTTATATATTCCTTAGTCCTAAATGTCACAGGATCACTACGGTAACAATATCATCCTGCTAAAAGTGACTGTTCAAGCTACAGCAACATTATGTTGAGCCACTGATTGGTGATTAGGGGAAACTTCAAAATGATAAGATATAGAATGAGGATCTATGAAGAGATACAATTGGAAATTTCCAGATAACCTGATGAATAGAGAAAGGAGGGAAAATAGGTGCATTTGACTTAGATTTCAGAGAGAATACTTTTTGATTGCATCTGAGTCCTGAACTTAAGTCTGTCTCAGACACCAGAAAGTGGAGGAGCTGGTGTCTTCAGAGCAGACCACAAAGGCCTTGACTGCCCTGACAGCTTGGCAGAGGTCAGATCTATATGTATAGATGTATACATATGTATGTATTTTTTTCTTTTCCATCATAGGTATTCCCAGTGCATACAGGCAAGTGAAGACACATTTTCATTCATCTGCTGGCAGACATGTCTACAGCTGCCATCCTTTCCATTCTGCTTCCCGCACACAACATAATTATAGGGCCGTGAGGTGAGGGCTGGACCACAATATGCCTAGAGGGGTCCAGAGAGACTGGGGACGTAGGGGATGCTTGAAAACAGGGAGGAAAAAACCCGTCATGTAAAGACATGCTGAGAGCAGAGCTGTGGCCAAAATGATCACATGAGAGGCAGGAGCTGAGGCAGGCATCCAAGAGAATTGTATTTGATTTTCATTTTTAAATATCAGCTGTGTAGTTTTAGGTTTGAGAAACTAAAAATAGGCACCCCTCCATTTAACTCACTCCTAATTTCTTATAATTAATGCTCAAACAGCTTGTATTTCCCTACCATCGTGTAAGAGGTACATTAAGGACAATAATTCAAAATGTCCCAGAAATAAAATAAAATGGAAAGTTAAAGTCACATGCTTATATGAGTAATGCGCTAATATCTGTTCTGCATATGTCAAAGAACATTCGTTGTTTCTTGCTTTCAAAAAGTGCTTAAATATGATATTCCAGTTGCCTCTATCACAGGGCGTTATTGATTATAAGTAAAATACAATGACCATTTATTTGAAGACTGTGTATATTTTATTTAGTTATAGATAGAACATGTAAATACATTATTGCATGTATTTAGTATTTTGGCAGGAAATCTTCACATAAAGCAGAACAATAAAAACCACATAGTACATCGTCTGAATTTTTGTCTTTCCCTATCTCTTTCATTGTGCTTTTTCCTTGTCAGACTGACTTGGTGTCAGTGGGTTTGGTCTATTTTCTCTCATTTATTTTTTTCCCCTATTTAAGTTCTCCTGTATATTCCTATTTACTACATTCCTGGATTCCTGGGTGTCCCCCCCTCACCCCCCCACCCCCGTCTTCATTTTTTTTTTCTCCTTCTGGGCAATGCATCTCCTTTGTTTCCTCCCAGTAAGCATTGTTTTCCCATCCAGGACTGATTTAAATAGTTCCCTTTTCCAAACAGTGATCCAGGGCAATGTCAGACAGGAGGATGCGAGCAACTTTGGTACAGTTTCCCACCCGGGGCATTGCCTTCCATATGTGAACTTGGCTGCTAAAAAAACTTAAAAGTCTTTTATGCCTTCTAGTGACCTGGCCTCATATAGGACATAAGTCATAGAAAAGCTCTTGCACTTTGGATCACTATCCTTATCACTCAGGAAAAGTTCTCAAGTGTAGATCATAGGACTACAAAAGATTCGATTCAGTTTCTATCAAGATCTGCAGGCTCTTTAAGAAATCGACAAGCTGATCCTAAAATCCATATGGAAAGACTGAAAAACTAGGATTGCTAAATTTTTTTTTTTAAAGAACAAAGCAGATCCATACCTCCTTATTTCATAACTTCATATAAAGCTGCAATAATTAAAGAGTGTCAAATTGGTGGAAGGATACTACGTAACTCAATGGAACAGTGTAGGGAGACCAATAAACATACATATATATGTATGGTCCTCTGACTTTTTGTTAAAAGTGCAAAGGCAATTTAATGGAGAAAGGATAGTCTTTTCAACAAATGGTGCTAGAACAATTGAATACCATATGCAAAAAAAAATTTTATCTTGACCTATACTGTACACCTTATGCAAAAATTAATTGCAAATGGATCTTACATCTTAAATGTAAGATCTAAAATTATAGGCTTAGAAAACATAGAAATAGATCTTTGTGACCTGGGGTTTGGCAGCTGTTTTTTTGATATGACACAAAAACCATGATCCATAAAAGAAAATATTGACAAACTGGGTTTTATCAAAGTTGAAAACTTTTTCTCTTCAGAAGACATTGTTAAGAAAATGAAAAACATGGAGTTCCTGTTGTGGCTCAGCGGAATTGAATCTGACTAGTATCCATGAGGACCCAGGTTTGATCCCTGGCTTTGTTCAGTGGGTTAAGGATCCAGCCTTTCCATGAGCTGTGCTATAGGTTGCAGATGAGTCTCAGATCTGGTGCTACTGTGGCTATGGCATAGGCTGGCAGCTGTAGCTCTGATTCGACCCCTAGCCTGAAAACTTCCACATGCCACCGGTGCAGCCCTAAAAAAAAAAAAAAGAAGAAGAAGAAAAGAAAAAAAAGAAAAGAAAAAAAAGATAAACAAGCCACATGTCAAGGAATTATTTGCAAAATACATCTGTCGGATGACTTGTATCCAGAGTATAGTGAAACAAAAAAAAACTTTCAGAACCTGATAATTACAAAACAACCAGCCAAATAAATGATGGGTAAAAGATTTGAACAAGTACTTTACCAAGAAAGATATAAATGGCAAAAAAAAAAAAACTTGAAAAGATCATCAGTATCATTAGTTATTAGAGAAATGCAAATTAAACTACAGTGTGACACCACTGCAAGTACATGTATTAAGATGGGTAAATTTAAAAAAAAATTGCTTTACCCTCAACTATAAAAAAGAATAAAATTTTACCATTTGCAGTAATAATGGCTAGACCTGGACAAAAAATGTATGATATCACTTACATGTAGAATCTAAAAAATAAACATTGATATGATATTCTGGAAAGGCAGGACTTTCCGGAAGTCCCATGGTGGCAGGAAACAGACCAGTCAGTGGTTGCCAGGTCTTGTGGGTGAAAAGAGATGACTACGTAGGAGCAAAAGGGACAATTTGGGAGTGGTAGGACTGTTCTATACCTTGATTTTGGTAGCATTTATGTAGCTATATGTACTTATACAAACTCATAGAAATGTATACCCAAAAGGGTGAATTTTACTGTATGTTAATTATATCTTAATTAAAAAAAAATTAAAACAGGGGAGTTCCCATTGTGGCTCAGCAGAAGCAAACTCAACTAGTATCCATGAGGATTGGGGTTTGATCCGTGGCCTCGCTCAGTGCTTAAGGATCCAGCATTGCCTTGAGCTGCTATATAGGTCGCAGACTCAGCTTGGGTCCTGTGTTGTTGTGGCTGTGGTGTAGGCTGGCAGCTCCAATTTGACCCCTAGCCTCGGAACTTCCATATGCTGCAGGTGTGGCCCTAAAAAGCAAAAAGAAGGAGAATAAGAAAAAATTAAAATGTGGCATTAGATGAAACAAACAACAAAAATTAATAATTGTTTCAGTTGAGTGATGAATTCACGAAGATATGTAAATAATGTTATCCTCTGGTTTTGCATAAGAATGGAAGTGTCCACAGTAAAAGGAAAAACAAGAGCATCAACAAAGCAAACCTTTCAGCCTAATAGTTCCCTCTCATCACTGTACCATTTCTGGGTTTCCCTTCCCAGCAAAACTTTTTGAAAGATCTGACTCGAGACATAACTTCCACTTCCTCATCTTCCATTCAGGCTTTTGTCCCCACAAATCCATGGGCTTATGTTAAGGTTTTTTGTCAGGGTCACCCACTGACTTGCATGCAGCCAACGCAAGAGGTCATTTTCTTTCCTCATTTTACCCCATCTTTCAGCAGCAGCAAGTGTTAGTTTTTTTTTGTTGTTTATTTTTTTATCAGTTTCTGGGACATCACTTGGTGTTCATACACTTGGTGTTCCTTTTTTCTCCTCACACCTTTTTGGTTTCGTTTGCAGCCTCTTCTTTGTAAAACCTCTAAACTGTGACGTCTGAGGGTTAGGTTTTATATTTACACTCTGTCGCTAGGTAATTTCCCTGGGCCTGTGGCTTTAAGTACTGCCTATGGACCTGTGATCCCCAAATCTGTAACAGTGGCCCTGACTTTGCCCAGAAACTTCAGAGTCATGTACCTAACATCCTACCTGCCTTCTTCCTTAGGCAGTCTACTAGGCATCTTAAAATTAAAATCCCCCAAAATTACAATGGTCCTCTCCTCCCACTGCCCCTAGTCTGCACGTCCCTATAAATGGCACCCCACCTCCCCAGGCACTTGAACTAAAAGCTGAAAATCATCCTTGCCTCTTCCCATCCATCTTCTCCTGCCCTACCCATTGTTTTTCACTGACTTCCAAACCTACACTGAATGTTTCAATTTTCATTTCGTCTAAGATCTTGATTTGAGTCACCATATTTCTAGCCTTATTTGTTCCTTCTTCCTACTCCTCTCTCTCCTGCAACTTCTTTGATAAACATTAAACTAATTGAAGTTCTAAAATTCACTTACAGTTTTATGAATGGTGCCTTATAATACATGAAATTTTAATTTAAATTTCTATGAAACTAAAATACACCTCTCTTTCATTTCTCAGAGTCAGAGTCTGGATTTTTTAAATACTGCTGAATAAAACTGTGGAATTTTATAAAAGTGAAGATGGGGAAAATGTGTCTATCTCCTGTCTAGTTCAAAGTCTTGCCTTTACTGCTAAATTTGAAGATGGTGAGAAAGTGCTCACTACTTTTTCAGGGAAATGTAAAAACAGGAAACTAATACTATTTGAACTGGTGGGTACGATTAAATCTTTTTTTTTCTTTCTTTTTTTTTTTTTTAGGGCTGCACCCACAGCATATAGAAGTTCCCAGGCTACGGGTCGAATCAGAGTTGTAGCTGCCAGTCTATACTACAGCCACAGCAACACCAGATCTGAGGCACTTCAGTGACCTACACCACAATTCACGGCAGTGCTGGATCCTTAACCCACTGAGCAGGGCCAGGGATTGAACCCTCACCCTCACTGATACTAGTCAGGTTTGTTACCACAGAGCCACAATGGGAATTCCTAGGTTAAATCTTCAGAGTCACCTTATGATTTTTCTGTCAACTGTCTTTAAAGACCTAGAGATAATCCTAGGAGAGAGAACACTGGTTACTTTTAAAATCTATTTGATTTCATTAGAACTGAATTATTGGCAGCCACTAGGGGCCTAGAACCAAGAACATGAGGGATCATTACCACATTTGGAAGTTTCTTTTTTTGTGAGGGGTCCTGTCCCTTCCGATACCCTAGCTCTCAAATTCTGGCCATTCCAGGAGCCTCAAATTTCCACCAGTATTTCCTCTATCCTGTGGAACCACCAGAGTTTGTTACTTGGACTGGATTTCTCTGTGCCAGTTTGGAAATGCTCTTAGGGTGAATGTCAGATGCACTTTGTGTGTTTCTCTGTATTGGTTGCTGTCCAATGTCTGAAAAGCGTTGTATTTATTTGGGGTTTATAGCTGTTTGCGGTGGGAGGATGAATATATTACCAGTTTTTCTTTTATAGCCATAACTAGAAGCCGGCTTCTTAACAAGCCCTCAAGTGGACCTTGTATTCCCAGAACCCAGTGGTCTTAGAAAAGTTTAAGTCAGATCCTCACACTCACTCTCCCCTACAAGGTCCGTCATATCCTCAGCTCTGCCTTTCTCTGCAGTCACATCTTTGTCATTTCTCTGCACCCTCAGCCATACCAGCCTTTGCTCTCTTTCCTGAAAAGCCTCCTGCCTTAAGACTTTGCATCACCTCACAGAGCACCTGATGTGCTCTTTTTTTCCCCTCATTATCTCATGATTGATTCATTATTGTCATTCGGATCTCAGCATAGACATCACCTCCTCAGACAGTTCTTCGCTAACCAGCCAATTTAAGCAGCCCCCAAGCCATGTCCGTCACACTGCCCTGTTTTATTCTCTTCATGGGATTTTATCACTAACTCTTCACCTCTGAGCAGTTTTCAGAAACTTTTCTTGTTCGTTTTGGTGTCAATTTCCAGTCCCCTTTCACTGCAGTGTAACTCCATGAAAGCAGGAGCCTTGCCTGAATCGTTCACTGCTGTAGCCTCAGAACAGTGCCTGGCACATTGCAGATTCTTGATCAAACCCAAATTGTCCAATGAATGAGGAAATCTAGAGAGATCCAAGGCTGGGACTACCTGTCGTGCGGTGAGGAGCATGTTAATTAACAGGAATTTGTTGTGCCTGCCATTTCTGTGGCTTCAGATTTGGAAGGAAGCTCTAAAAACTCTATTGCCTTCCTTGGTTTGGCATTAAGCAGTGTTTTCTGTGGGTGTGTTCGCCATGTGTCGTGGCATTTTTTTTTTTTTTTGAGTGCTGTGTGTCATCACTAGAAAAGATGTTAAGAGCACAGACTTTGGAGGACTGGCCATCAGTCTTGTTTTGCCACATTCTAGCTACGTCACCTTGGACGAGTTAATCTCTTGAGCCTCAGTTTCCCCATCTGTGAAATAGGATGCTGATAATCCTTATCTCATAAGAGTTTTGTGAAGGCTAAATTACATACTATGTGTACATTTTTTAGAATTGTATTTTGGCCCTGTGTTTTGAACGTTCAAAATATGGTCAGTGTTACCATTAAGTAGGACTAGTTTGTGTGATGGTGGTAGTGATTTTGTGGGCTGAATAGGAGTGTTAGTGGGGGATGATACTGGATGGAGGATGAAGCACTGTGCCTAAAAGTCACCTTTTCCAGGAGGGTTTTTCCCATAATCACTTGCTCTGATTACTTCTTAGCTTCATATACTCATCACAGATATACTGAACGTTGGTACTGGGCTCTTCTTAGAAGTTATTATTTTCTTTTCCTTGAACCTGATCACTGGTGCTATAAGGCCCTTCTCTCTTTTTAAGAATTTAGAAAAGTTCAGTTAAAAATATATTCTCTTCCTTCCCAGGTCGCCTTTCCACTAGCAGCTGTTCTAAATTATTTAATGTATGTTACTTAGCTTTACGTATTCTTATAAAATGTGTACTAGTCTCGTGTGCATGTACTTTGTATTTCTACAATACTATTGTGTTATTGTCTGTCACTCTGTTTCTTGCATTTGTTTCACCAAGTACTGTTTTGTTTTGTTTTATTTTATTTTATTTACCATTCTCATGTTGCTGTTATCTATTCTGAGCTTCTTAAGGATGAGCCAAGGTGGGCCTTGACCGCATTTTACCTATTCACTCCCCCACTGATTCCCAGAATATCTTTAGTTCCCTACTATCCACTGCAAAGAAAGTCCCTGTGCACGTCACTTTGCAGCTCGTGTTGGGAACTTATTTAGGATATGTTTCAAGAGGGGAATTGCTGAGACAGAATATGAAACTGTATGTTCCTTGCTAACTGTTCTCCAGTATTTCTTCATAGGTACATGTTATAGATCCCTAGTTAGCTTGTGAGCTGTTGGGTCAACTTTTATTTTTTTATTTATTTTTCCTTTTTTGGCCACCCTCTGGCATATGGAGATGCTGGACCAGGGATCAGATCCAAGCCGTAATTGCAACCTATGCTGCATATACAGCAGTGCCAGATCCTGTAACCCACAGAGCCAGGTGGGGATGGAACCTGTATCCTGGTGTTGCAGAGATGCCCCCATCCCATTGTGCCACAGTGGGAACCCTGGGGTCAACTTTTGGATCTTAAAACAAGACAAAACAAAAAATAGCAAAGAGAAATTGGGTCCACCCTTGGGATAAATAGAGATTCAAAGTGGCAAGTGGAACACAAGAAGAATCATTCCACTTCTGTGTGACTATAAGAAATACTTGCTCTGTCGCACCAGGAACCCTACCCAATATTCTGTGATTATCTGTTTGGGAAAAGAATCTGAAAAAGAATGGATGTGTGTACATGTATAACTGAATCAATTTCTTGTACAGCAGAAATTATCATAGCACTGTAAGTTCTGGTGTTTCTGAGGACTGTGGTGTAGGTCGCAGATGCATCTTGGATCTTGCTTTGCTCTGGCTGTGGTGTAGGCTGACAGCTCCAGCCCCCATTCAGCCCCTAGCCTGTGGGAATTTCCATATGCCGTGAGTTCGGCCCTTAAAAAATACACACACACACACACACACACACACACACACACACACACAGATCTGGCGTTGCTGCTAACGGTTGCAGATGTAGCTGGAATCCACTGCTGCTATGGTGTGTGGTGTAGGTTGCAGCTGAAGCTCTGATTCAGTCCCTGTCCTGGGAAATTTTTGCTGCCAAAAAAAGAAAAATAGTGTCCCTGCCCTTGGTACCCCCCACCCCGGCCAAAGGGTTGCTGGCAGCTGCCTGAAGATGGGGTCAGATTCTCCTTCAGAGCTGCAGGAGGAACCAGTCCTGCTGACACTTTGATTTCAGACTTCTGGCATGTTGAACGAGGCGAGAATAAATGTCTGATATTTTAAGCTACCTTGTTTGTTGGCCTCCCTCAGCTTGTAGACACATCCCGTCCCTGCCTCTACCCTCACGTGGACTCTGTCCTGTCTTTGTGCGTCTCAGATCACTCTCTCTTTTCTCATGTAAGGATACCAGTCATTGGATTCATTGACGAATCCAAGGTGATTTTGTCTTTAGATCCTTTGTAACCTCTTCAAAGACCTTATTTCTAAATAAGGTCACATTCTGAGGTCCCAAGTGAGTATGAATTTAGCCGCCCCTATTTCTCTCACTATATTAGCACAATGCTCATGGATAAGGAGCTTCATCTCTCTGAGTGAAAGTTACTTAACCCGCTGAGAGAGGCCAGATATTGAACCTATATCCTCACAGAGAAAACTTTGGGTCCTTAATCCACTGAGCCACAACGGGGAACTCCTAGACTCATTCTTAAAGTCATTTTTTTTTCTCTCTGTCTAGGGGATACAGGGGGGATAGGGACTAACAACAGATATGGACCTAAAGTGTCATGTTTAGCCTAATACTGTAATTTAGAAGTCAACTCAGGGAGTTCCTGTTGTGGCTCAGCAGGTTATGAACCCGATCCATGAGGACATGAGTTCAATCCCTGGTCTTGCTCTGTGGGTTAAGGATCCAGTGTTGCAGTGAGCTGTAGTGTAGCTCACAGGCACAGCTCAGATCTGGCATTGCTGTGGCTATGGCGTAGAACTGCAGCTGCAGCTCCAATTCAACCCCTAGGCTAAGAACTTCCATATGCTGCAGGTTTGGCCCTAAAAAGAAAAAAAAGGAACAAAACAAAACAAAAACCTCAGTAGGTGATATCAATACAAACACACAAACAACCAGGTCATGTTCCCCTGCCTGCTTTCCTTTAGGTCTTTCACATCTCTTGCCTCGACATTGCAATGGCCTCTTACTGCCACTGGAGTAATCTGTCATCTAAAATGCAAAATTGATTGCACCCGTCCTCTGCCTGAGACTTTTCTGTAGCTCCCTGGTTCCTAGAAGGCACCGTCTAAAGGTCCTAGCCTGGCACACCAAGCCCTTAGTGTCCTAGCTCTTACCTATCTCCCCATCCTTACCTCCTGCCGTTTCCAACTCCTCACTTCTTGTGTGGGCAATACTGAGATGCTTATCTCCTCCTCCAAAGTAAAGGAGAAGAATAAATGATGCTATTTGGTGTCCCTGTGCATTTGCTCACTGTGTTTCTTCCGTCTGCCTGGAAAACATTTCCTGTCTTTTCTTTGCTGGGTTATACCCACTCATCCTTCAAGATTAAACTTCAACAGTCATGCTTTCAGGAAGAGCACCTCTGACATGCCCCAGTCTGCATGCCCCAGAGCATCCTCCGTTTATCAGGGTCCTAGCATTGTATGAAATTATCTCTAGATGTTTGGCTCCCCAATCAACTTAACGTCCTAAAGGATAGGGGCCAGGCTTTAATCATCTTTCCACTCTTGGTGCTCAACAGAAAGTCAGGTGTCTAGTAGGTGCTTAATAAATGTTTTTTTTGAGTTGAACGAAACCGCAGGTTCTTAGAAGGGCATACTAAACCCTTTGAGAGCTGCTCCGCTTCTGGCTATTCCAAGTCTTTCTTTTGTCCCTGTGCCCCAACCACTCCTAATTGTAGTGCTCTCCTAAGTAAGCTCAAGGTTCCATGCCTCAGGGCCAGTGCTCACGACCAGCTCTTTCTCTCAGGGATTCCTGACACCTCCCTCCCTAAGGCACTCCTATTCATCCCTCAGTACTCAGCCTGAATGTCTTCTGCTCTGAGAAGCTAACTCCGGGATCCCTGGCTTTGGCAGACAGAAGGAATCTTCTGGTTTTGTGCTCTCCATAGCACGGAATACCACCTATTTCAGATGATATTATAGCATTATAGAGTAACGTATGTATTTGTGTTTTCCCATGGACTGCTTTGAGTTAAGGCCCCTATTTTATTCAGCTTTGTGTTTCCGAGCCCTAGTATAGCGCCTGGCACATAAGACGTGTTCAGCAAATGTTTTATCAATAAATGGATGAATGAATGGTCATAGGCATTTGATCACCCCAGTCTGAGTGGGCACAGAGAGAGTCGGATTCACTGTGTTTTCACACCAGGATAATATAGCCTAACTCAGTGTCTGGGACTCAGGTGCCAAAAACATCCTCTCTCCCTGAATATGGCCATTTGTGTTTTGAGGCTTTATGTGGCCCTGTCCAGCCCTGCATTTACGTGAGGATGGAGGGGCCTGCCCCCAGCTCCATAAAGGAGGAATCAAAACCTGAGTGCTGGCCTGCAGCATCCCAGATGAGTTTGAGGGAGGGACAGTAGGGCCTCCGGTGAGAAGCTCGCCGTGGCGAGGGCAGGTCTGAAGAGGTGAGCTGGATTCGGGGCTTTCGAGCGCTGCTCCAGGAAAGATACCAGCAGCTCTGCAGAGGCAGACACCTGCCGCCAAGGGACAGCTTTGGGGAAATGGCTGCAAAGGTGGCAACTGAAAGAGCTGTGATATTCCATCGAAATGCTGTGGTATCTGGAGCCCAGGCAGCAGTGCCGCAGTCTTGCCTGGAGAGACAGAAACCAAGCAGGGCCCTGTGGGCCTCCTGAGCACAAAAGCCTTTCTGTGTCCCCCATTTCCTGTCATTCAGCTTTCATGGTCTTCCCTGAGTTCCCAGGGGCAGGTTCAGACAGTTGCTGATCAGGGAAGGAAGGGGATGCAGAGACAAGGGTGGAGCAGCCAAGCACAAATAGCATTCGTAGAGCAGGATCCTGGTTCCCTCTCGAGGGATGCACATAATGACATAGGCATCTCACACGTCTAAGAGAAGAGTTATATTCCTAATGCTTCTTTTAGAAATGAATACTTTACATTGAACAAGGTTTTCCTTGTCCTTCTCCCTGGCTGAATTACACCCTAAACACAGTCACCCGTAAACTAAAGATTAGGCACCCTGAGCACAGTTGCCTGTTGGTTAAGGATTATTAGCACATGGTGTTTTTCAGGAACTTTCCTAGTTTGTTCTCATCTCTGATCAATATGAGATTAGAGTATCATATTCGCAAATATTGTTATTCTAGGCAATAACCCAGAAGACCACCGTCATAAGCTGGCCAAGATCTCCTGACAGGAGCTTTTTTTCTTTTTTTTCCTGCCTTTTAGGTCTGCACCTGTGGCATATAGAGGTTCCCAGGCTAGGGGTCTAATTGGAGGTACAGCTGCCAGCCTACGCCACAGCCACAGCAACACCAGATCAGAGCTGCATCCGCAACCTACACCACAGCTCACGGCAACACCGGATTGTTAACCCACTGAGCAAGGCCAGGGATTGAACCTGCAACCTCATGGTTCCTAGTTGGATTCGTTTCCACTGCACCACAATGGGAACTCTGATACCAGCTTTGATGACTAAGGTTTCCCCTAAGAGAGAAGAAGGCATGTTTGCCCTCACCCCTGATTCTTAGCCAGAATCCGGTTTTTCTCCTTTTTACTATAAAGCTCCCTACAATTCTTCTTGGGGGGTGGGGTGGGGCACAGTCTAAGGCATTAGCCTGCTGTGGCCTCCTTTGCCTGGCAAAGCAATAAAAGCTGTCTTTTTCTCCTTCACCCAGAACCCTTTCTCTGCATTTCTATTTGGCACCAGTGGACAAAGGCTGAGTTTCTGCAACAGGACTAACAGGGAGGAGCAGCTCTGCTCACCCCCAGGAAGCACATTAGCCAGGAAAAAGTGTCAGAGGAACTCAGGGAAGGCCTGGGGTTGGTGGGGACGGCTGGTTCTGTGTTGGTGGAGATGGGGGGAGAGGTGACAACCAGGTGCGGGGGTCAGCGGGCAGGTGCTGGGCATTGCTTACGGCTGGACTGCTGCCTTCCTGTCCATGGAATGCTGCCAGAGAGGGCCCGCAAAACCAGGGACACAGTGATTGCATAGATAAATACAAACTTTTATTTATTTAAGTGGAAAGATATAACTGCAGGAAGAAACTATCACTCCTGATGGCAGGGCCAGGGTGTGCCCGTCAACCTTGCTGTTTTCCCACGGAGCACAGTAGTAATCATCCTGTTTGGTCTTTGGTTGCTTATGCTTGCTCCTGCTGGTGAAGTTTGTAAAGGGCCTGGAGTTTAGGGTTCCCCAGTCTGAAGGGCTGTGCCCTGGCAGGTGCCTCCCAAGGACTGCACCCAGGGCCCCCTCGTCCCTACCCCCAACCCAGGAGACTTTGGAGCTTCACTCCCCTGTCCCTGACCCCCAACCCAGTGACCGGCCAGTCCCTCCACCATCCTCTCAGTCCCTTTGCCTGAGGATCACCTTCACGCCATCCATTTCCTTTATACTCTAGCCCTGTGAATTTAAACTGCAGTGAGCTTGAACCACAGACCAAAATGCTAAACATCCTGACCACAAAACATCATAAACTGGGGAGCTCAGCTCCTTGGGAAGGGGTGGGCATGACTTCGTTCACCATGTTTAAGATCTGATAGAATAAACCTCTGAGGAATGTGCTGAAGGAGATAGAAACAGAGTGGACCAGAGAGCTAATGGGCTGGTTCCTCTCCCAATTGCCAGGATTTTTGTGACAAATCATGTTCAGCAAGTTAGAGAGAAAGAAAGAAAAGGAAGGAAGGGAGGGAGGAAGAAAGGAAGGAAGGAAGGAAAGAAAGAAAAGAAAGAAGAAAAGAAACAGAGGAACATTTCCCTTTGTCTCTTATTGTGGGGCTACTTCATTTGTAGAGAAGCGAGTTATTGTAAACCTGAAGTGTGCACTTGAGAATCTCCGCTTCTGGGAAGATTTGAGCTCTTCCCATAATGAGCTGAAAGGGACTGTGACTAGAAACCATCTCTCTAACCAGCGAACGCTGGGACTGAATGAATTGAAAGAGGTGCCTTTCTGCTTTAATTTTTTTCCTCACCCCCTAACTCCACATTTAAGGTGGGGGGATCTTTTTTTTTTTTTGAGACTATACCAGACTAGTTAATAGAACAGGATAATTCTGGATACAAGGCTCTGCAAAATACGAGCATATAATGAGAGGTATTTGAATGGATGTCATTGTCTCACAAAGCATGCTTTTGTCTCATTGTTTTCACCTAAGACTTCTTGCAAAACAACGGGCTTTGAAAGTGCAAGATAGGCTGCTTAACTCTTGAGGAGCTGACAGACATCACACCTTTTCCAGGAGGATTGTGACTGGAGCTTCAATCATTTCCGCCACCCACCGCCCCCCCCCACTACCCTCCCCATTTCTGTGCAGTAAGTGTGACAGTTAGACCTGTTAGCTGACTATTCTAACCCAATTCCAATGGTGCCAGCAGAACTAAAAATGTCCTGCGGTCAAATTCTAGAGTTTTGCTTCTAAGGAGCCTAGTATCGAGAGGGAGGTCACATCCCCCCAGAAACGAGACTCCCCCAAAACCATTGCTCGAAATTTCTTTCATCTGAAAAGACTGAGACAGTCCTATGATACTACGCTTTGGGTGAAACAAACAAGCAAAAAGACCATTTCTAAATATAGTCAGCTTTTGTAGGCTATCTTTAGTCATGTTTCTACTTGGTAAAAATATCGGAATGCATTTAAATTTTCACCGTGATTTTTTTTTTCTTTCACTTCCCCTTATTTAAAGCTCTGATGACACAAACACTAAGGAATATAATCAGAAAACCTGAGGAACTCTTCATGTGGTTCTTCACTTAACAAAAATAATTATTGCGGTTAAGTCTCCACTTTGAACCCATTTTCAGTCCAGTCTTTTGTTCTTAGAGCTCTCCATTATAGGGCAATGTGTATGAAACAAAACAGATCATCAAAGTACCTGTTTTGGAGGGCTCTTGTGAACTTGGAAGGCTTTAAATACTCATGCAGCGTTTAATCAGACTCTAGCAAGAGATGCGTGCTCAATAAACGTTCCCGATCTCTATCGGTAGTAGGAGCAGTGTTTGCAGAGAGTACACATGGATCTATTTGCATCCACATGTAGGCTTGGTGTCATAAAGGCGCAAACTTGAAATAATAGTCTCTGTATTTTTAGCATCTAAGCATCTAAAGATGCTTATTACTGGACAGATCCAAACTAAAGCAAGAACTGCCTTCTCTGTGTGTGTCTCTCTCTCTCTCTCTTTTTTTTGTGATTGTGATGAAATACACACAACCTAAAACTTACTGTCTGAACCATTTTTAAGGGTGCAGTTCACTGGCATTGGGTACATTCACATCGTTGTATAGCTGTCACCACCATCCATTTCCAGAACACTTTTATCTCCCTCAGCTGAAACTCTGGATCCATTAAACAGTAACTTCCCATCCTATCTTCCCCACCCCCAGCCCCTGGCAACCACTATCCTAACTACTGTCTGTATGAATTTTTCTAGGCTAGGTGCCTCAAATAAGTGGAATTATACACTATTCGTCCTTTGACGTCTGGCTTGTTTCACTCAGCATAATGTCTTCAAGGTTCATGTATGTTGGAGCATGTGTCAGAATTTCATTCTTTTTTAAGGCTGAATAAGGAGTCTTCATTTTAAAGTTGAGGTATTTTAGGAAGACCATATGGCTGTAGCTCACACAGGCGATTATTTCCAATCCTCTCTTCTCTCTCCGAGGCCTCATTGTGTGACTGTTCTAACGAGATCTAAGGACGTGGTTTACCTGTGGTGTCCTTCTACCAGGAATGGCTTTGCCCTTGAACTTGGGAGTCAGATAGATAGACAGGCATTTGCATCTGCATTCTGTCCCTTAAGAAATGTCATGATTTTGGTGGGCATGCAGTTAGGTCAAACAATATGATATTGTCCACCTTTGATCATTTTTAGGTACAGAAATGACAAATGTGTCTGACTCAACCTAATTCTTTATCTCTCTCCTCCTCAGTTATCTTATATGAAATCTAAAGTTAAAAATAGAGCTTGCCTCTTAGGCCTGCTGTGCGAATTGGAGGATGTGGTGTGGGTGCGGGGCGTCCTCGGAACTCAGCCAGGAGCAGAGTGAGGGAGTTGCAATGGGAGTCGCCTCTTTTGGGGACAGGCGTCTCTCTTCCCCAGCCCAGGCTTTCAGGAGTTTCCTTCTGGCCTCTCTTGTCTCCTCTTCTGTGTCTGCTTCATTGTACCTTCCTCATCAGCTCAAGGCCATGGGCATCCACCGGGAAAGAGGGTGATCTTTCAGTCACTGGATTTTATTTTATTTGCTTTTTAGGGCCACACCTGCAGCATATGGAGATTCCCAGGCTAGGGGTCGTCGAATCGGAGCTACAGCTGCTGGCCTACACCACAGCCACAGCAACATCAGATCCGAACCGTGTCTGCGACCTACACCACAGCTCACGGCAACGCTGGATCCTTAACCCACTGAGTGAGGCCAAGGATCAAACCCACAACATCATGGTTCTTAGTTGGATTCCATTCTGCTGCGCCACAATGAGAACTCCTCTGTCACTGCATTTTAGAGGGAACAGCGATGAAAATACTGTTTCCTATTTTTATGGATTTCATGTTTAGTCAGGGAGGAAGAAAACAAGGTAAGTAATACAAATATTTGGTATGTTAGTAAAACTAGCTTGTGGGAGGGGGACCTGAAGAGTCAGGTGACATTTTAAATGAGAGAGGACACGTGTCTTTGCCCTGAAGTGGTTTTGAACACGGCCCTTCTGTCCAGGCTTTCCCCGAATCACTTACTTCCCTGCCACCCTCCATCCGCCCTCCCTGCCTGCCTTCTTTCCTCCCTCCCTTCCTTCCTGCCTTCTTTACTTCCTTCCTGCCTGTTTGAACCCTTGCCTTACTTGGACCTCCTCTGCAAGGGTGGCTGCATGCTGGCTCTGCAGGGTTCCATGGCTCAGGAATTCCGTGACAAGGCTGCCCTCACCCCAGGCCTGTGCTGCTGCTGCTGCTGCATACAGCTGCCCCGCTCAGCATCCATTATTACCCGGGCTGCCTTGGGCTTTACTATCATTCTCTCTGCATTTTACCCTTTCAACCCAAAGACTCCAAACACCTCCTACCCAAGGTATTCCATCTCCTTGCCAGTCAAGTCTTCTCCTAAATCTCAGGAAATTATAGGACCACACCATCAGCAAAACTGTAATACTCAGAGTTCCCGTTGTGGTGCAGCGGAAACGAATCCGACTAGTATCTGTGAGGATGCAGGTTCAGTCCCTGGCCTCACTCAGTGGATTGGGGATCCAGCATTGCTATGAGTTGTGGTGTAGATTGCAGACGTGGCTTGGATCCCTAGTTGGTGTAGACCAGCAGCTGTAGCTCTGAATTGACCCCTAGCCTGGGAACTTCCATATGCTGCGGGTGTGGCCCTAAAAAGTAAAATAAACAAACAAACAAATAAATAAATAAATAAATAAACAAATAACAGAGAAAAACAAAAACCGAAAACAACCTGTAACACTCCTTATCAGAGCTGTCAGCTTCCCCCCCTCTAGCCCCAATCCAACTTAATTTACATGAGATCCTCCAGGGTCCAAAAACTACTTTATGGGAGTTCCTGTCGTAGCTCAGTGGAAATGAATCTGACTAGCATCCATGAGGACGCAGGTTCATTCCCTGGCCTCGCTCAGTGGGTTAAGGATCTGGTGTTGCCATGAGCTGTGGTGTAGGTGGCGGATGCGGCTTGGATCTGGCATTGCTGTGGCTGTGGCGTAGGCCAGCAGCTACAGCTCTGATTGGACTTCTCATGCCATGGGTGTGGCCCTAAAAAAACAAAAAGAATAAAATAAAATAAAATAAAATAACTACTTTATGAAAAACACAGATAAGATCACAAAATTAATCTATTCAAATATGTGTATTTCTTCCTTCTTTCCTTCCTTCCTCCTTCCCTTTTTAGGGCTGCACCCACAGCATATGGAAGTTCCCAGGCTAGGGGGTTGAATCAGAGTCTATGCCACAGCCACAACAATGCCAGATCCAGATCCGAGCCACATTTGTGACCTACACTGCAGCCCACGGCAACTCCAGATCCTTAACCCACTGAGCAAGGCCAGGGATCAAACTTGCAGCCAGGGTTACTAGTTGGGTTTGTTACCACTGAGCCACAACAGGAACTCCAAGATATGTGTATTTCAATACTGCTTTTAACATAATCTCCATGGTTGGTTCCTTTTTATTATGAAGCTCACTCCAGGCAGGGGAATGTATCTGTGGGCCTGTGGGGCCGGCTGGGGACACTGTGATGGTGCTCTGCTTTCCACCCCAGAACTTGTGAATTGATTTGGGGTTTGAGATGAGCCACAGTGAGCCATGACCGATGTCCCTGTGATGCTGCCTCTTAGGTCAACCACCGACTCTAGCTTTCGCTCAGAAAACGCTGCCTCATCCCTAATGGCCTCATCTCGATTTTTCCTCAATCGAGAAAATATTATTTTCAGATGTTTTAAATGTGTGCAGCGAGAAACATATGCCCTGCCATATGGAGCACAATAGGAGCTAGTTCAGGCCAAAGTGGATACCAGGATTGGGAGTTCTTTTTTTTTATGTTTTTGAAGTCAAACCCTGCAGGCCAGATTCCCCCAACCAGCAGTCTAAGCTGTGTTTTAAATTAGAGCACGTGTGCATCAGAGAGAAACATGTACACAGAAAAGCAATGGCAACCCTCCCCCCAGCCCCTACTCCAGCAACGTGTCCAATTAGGAGAGCTGCTGCAGTACAGCCCTAGCCCCATCTGAAATCAAGTCACAGACAACCTTGCAAATGTCCCAAAGTCTCATGCACCCTGATGGAGAAGGTTAAATATATCTATCTGTGCACTGGGATAGTTGTACTAAAGCTGCACATGTGACAATTTAACTCGTGTAATTTTAACCATTAGCTTTGAAAATAAAGCTCTTAGAGTTATCGTGGTGACAGTGTTGGATCTTCACATTTAATCTGAGAAAGAAACGAAAGGGACACTAGAATATAAAACGTGGCATTTGCTTCTCGGGCACTGACTCACTCAGCAAGTGGCGTCTTTGCGTGTGGTCCAGAGCTGGGCTCTGCAGAGGAAAGATGTGTATGACAAAGTCCCACTTACATGAAACGCCTCCTGTCCACTTTGCTCTTCCTCGCGCTTTTCTTTTCAGAACGGCTTGGCTTCCTTTACTGAGCTGCTCCACATACCAGGCACTGTGTGATGAGTTCTCCTAGAGTAGAGGAGACGGGTGAGAAAACAGAGCACTGCCTTCTGTGAGCTAAGAGCTATGATGTAGGTCATGGTGGGATCATCAGGGAGCTCAGGGGAGGTCGCATAAATAGGGCATAAGGTCAGAGACGGCTTCCCAGAGGACAAGACCCCCGAGTTGTGTACCTGAAGTGTATTCATGCATAGCTTGTTAGGGTGGTGCTGCTTGGCTCTGTCCCCATCTGTGATCCTGGGTTGGTAGCTCAGCTAACATCAGACTTGCCTTCCTTGGAGCCTGTGGGCAATGGAGCCACCTCTCTGTCGCCCAGTCCCTCCTTAGCCAGTGGAAGGTTTGGTTTCCAAGATCTGCCCCAACACAACACCCCCTAATGTTCCCTTTCATTAGGGAAGGAAGGTATCTCTATTCTCAGCCCATTTGCAGAGCAGAGACACCGATGGACTTTATTTATTTTTATTTTTGTCTTTACAGCCACACACGGGGCATATGGAAATTCCCAGGCTAGGGGTCAAATCGGAGCTGCAGCTGCCGGCGATGCCATAGCCACAGCCATAACAATGCCAGATCGGAGCTACATCTGTGATCTCTTGGCAGCTTGTGGCAACGCCACTGTGCAAGGCCAGGGATTAAACCCAAATCCTCATGGATACTAGTCGGGTTCTTAACCTGATGAACCACAATAGAAACTCCCTCATGGACTTTAAATACAAGGATTGGCTACTCGTCCCCAGCTCAGGCTCTTACAAATGATTCGGGAAAGACCATCAGAAATGGCTACTCAGAATCTTAATATAACATGTTTTCCATGGAAAACATCCTTATGGAAGATCAGATGGAGGCTGTTCCCTCAAAGTGGTGTGGGAGAGGATGTTGTAGGGGTGAGGGCAGGGCTGGATGGAGGGGGACTCCTGGACACCAGACTGAAGAGTATGGACAGTAAGAAGTTAGTCACTGGTTCCCATCCATGGAACTGACATGATGAAGAAGTGGAGTTTTAGGCAAATAGTTGGCTGGGATTCAGGATGAACTGGGTGAGGAAAAAGACTATAGAGGCAGGCAGACAAACTAGGGCAATAGTGAATTGGTCAACTTTAGTGTAGTAACAGTGTTGCCCTTGAAACAGTGCAAAAATGGTGAAGCAAAGGAAGAAGTGGAGGGACTTGGAGGGAGATGGGAGAGCGTGTAATAGAGAAAAACGGCAATCGGTGGTGGTGATGAGTTCATGAAGACAATTGATCTGAGCTAATATAGAGGAAGGGATGGCTGTTATTGATCTGTAGTAACACAGGTTTAACTATTATTTTAAAGTCTTGTGCTAAAAATAAGGGCCCTGCATTGAGTCTGATCATATGCTAAGACTGGGCATTTGTCTTTCTCGGTTGCTCTTCTCTTCATGACTTAAGGTTCCTTGGCCTTGGGCTATGGCCCTCCCTGTCCAGGGGCAAGCATACCTATTCTCTATCTGTGCTTTGGTAATAACAGGCATTAAGGGCTTGGGCCAGTAACAGGTAGACAAGCGACAGCAGGTCTGAGCTGGAAACAAGGCTTGCACTTTCCATGGTCTTGACCATATGTATTTTAGAAAAATACGTGTCTTTGTTTTAATGTAGAGCTAGAAGAGTACACTTTTTAAATCCCAGACTCCTCTTCTTTGAAAAGTGGAATCAAATGAAAAACAATTTCAGGTTGAATTATGGAAAAAGCAGTGCTCTTGTCTGAATTCACCCAGAGCTTGTTTTGAATGGTCAGGTTATTTTGTAGAACTGTTGGCGTCTAGCCTCCAAATCATATGGTAACAGGACTTCTAACATTTCCTTACTGCAAAGTTGCTTTCCCCACATACCTCAGACAAGGTTCTTTCAGAGCACAGCCGTGGACCTTCCCAGACCTCCAGCTTCAGCTTGACTTTGAAATGTAGAGCTCCTTGAGCTCAGTCTTTGAGAACCAGACCACTGCATAGGAGGCTTTGAGGTGATGCATGACATTCTGAGTGCTTAGACTCCTTCAAGTGGAAAATTCAGATCAATCTCAAAGAACCAGCCATGTGTTGATTCTCAGCTTCTCCGGGCAATTTCTATTGGCTAGACCAGCACTAAATCAGTGCTGGGGGTGGGGGGGCTATGTCTTTGCTGTGTTTTCAGTTTCTGTCTAGGGCATTGGTGCTGTGTTAATCAGAGGTTCATGGGAAATACAACATCTGGTGCTGGTACTCAGAGCAGAAGAGCTGCGATCGATTAGAACGTGGAGGATGCCTTGTAAATGCTATAAATGGTATTGCTGGGTTAAAGTTAGAAAAAGAAAATATGATAGCCCCCCATCTATGAGAGATGCATTCCAAGACCCTCAGTGGATGCCTGAAACCTCATATAGTTTCAACCCTGTATATGTCATGTTTTTTTCCTATAGATATGTATGCTAAAGATTAATTTCTAAATTAGGCATAGTAAGAGGTGAACCAAAGTAATTAATGGTAAAATAGAACAATTATAGCAATAGACTAATTGTAGCAAGAGTTATAAGGGCACTTGAACATCAGCACAGTGATACCGTGACCGTCGATCTGATAACCCAGAGGCTACTGAATGACTGATGGGTGGGTAGTGAGTGCCGCCTGGGAGTGCGATGAACAGAGAGATGACTCCACGGCCAGGCAGGGCAGAGATGGATCACCCAAGATTCCTTCCTGATCCTCTGAATGGCATGCAATTTAAAATTTATTATTTATTCCTGGAATTTTCCATTTAATATTTTGGGCCACAGTTGACCCAGTGTAACTGAAACTACGGAAAGCAAAACTGTGGATAAAGGAGGCACTCTTGTACTTAAGTCTGTTTCCTCAGACATTCAGAGTTAATATTGATCCTGTGGAGACGGAAGATTTGAGGAGGAAGAGGAGGGAAGGCAAGGAATGTTCAGCTGAAATAAGAAGTAAAATAAACTCCTTTGAATGAATGAGCTGGTGCTTTTTTTCTCCACAGGACTCATTTGGGTTAATCTTGTATTTAATGCTTTTAACATTAAATTATAGATAAGTGGCCATTTGAAAACATTTATTGGATAGGATTTTTCATAGAAGATGGCAGAATGAAACAGTTTGAACACGTTCTTATTGCTCTATGTTAACATAACAAATTTGAGATGTTCAGTCAACTCCTTGGAAAGAGAGACTAGAAAAAGGGAAAAAGACAAAAGCAACACTCCAAGAGGCAAAAATAAAACAGAGAACTCCCTTCACCTGGCCAATTAATTCAGGGCAAGAGATAAGGCTCCTCATTAAGAACTGGCACCATAAAAAGTACTTTGTGTAAGGAAGTCCTACAGAATGAAGGAAGGGAAAGCAGGAAGCAGGGGCTGTGGAAAATGTTTCTCCGTTTTTCTAATTATTCACTTCATTTCCTGGAAAGGACTGGCTGCCCACTGAGGGGTTGGTCTAGTTAATATTTACCTCAAAGTGGAATTTTATTGCCTAAGCTTTATTAACAAAGTTGAAATTACTGAGGAAACGTAGTAAATGAAGTTTAGAACAATGTGGACTTTCTGGAGATATTATCTGATTGTTCTCATCACTTTTTCTGAGTGATAAGTTAACTTGGATGGATAATGCAAACAAAGAGAACAGAACAATCACACAGGGCCAGAGAGGCAGTTCAAGCAATCCCCCTTTTTAATTTTTGTGTTTTTCTTTTCTTTTTTTTTTTTTTTTTTTTTTTTTTAGGGCGGCACCTGCGGCATATGGAGGTTCCCAGGCTAGGGGTCTAACAGGAGCTGCAGCCGCCGGCCTTCTCCACAGCCACAGCAACGCAGGATCTGAGCCGCATCTGGGACCTACAACACAGCTCACAGCAATGCTGGATCCTTAACCCACTGAGCGATGCCGGGGATCGAACCTGCAACCTCATGGTTCCTAGTCGGATTCGTTTCCACTGTGCCACGACGGGAACTCCTTAATTTTTGTCTTTTAGAAAGTTGACTTTGAGGTTTATATAGGAGATAAATTACACAATTTACACTTGACCTCAGGTGATGGAAAATCACCTAACTCCCACCTCTCTGGATCCTTGCACTTATTTTCATGTGTCTTCTTAACGCAGTTTCTATAGATCAGAGAAGAGGAGGGATGGTTCTTGCCCATAGCCACCTCCTTGAAGATCTTGCCCCAGCAGCGAGGTATTCACTTTTTGAGCACTTGGGGGTGGAAAGGGGAAATTTCCACCTGACCTTTCAGCACATTCCTTTTCTGAAAGTGACTTTTTTAGTGTGAATTCTCTGATGTGGTTGCATTTGACTGAAGTGATTCTTATTTTTAGCCCACTTAGCAGTAAACCCAAATTTCATATCACTGTGTGTGTGTGTGTGTGTGTGTGTGTGTGTGTGTGTGTGTGTGTGTGTGTTGGGTAAGAGGGTAGTGCTTTGACAGGTTGAGCTGTTCGTGAGGTTTCAGTCATGGTCATTGTATCAGTGCCCAGATCTCAGTTCTCTGGCAGGGAAAAATGGAAATGATATCTGACTCTTAATATTTGGCAATAGTATTTGTAAATAAATGGTAACTTCAATCCTGGTGATTGCTATTACAATTACAATTAATATTACTACTAATACTACTTCTAGACCAGGTATGGGTTCAGGATTTAAGAAACGTGAACTTTAATTGCCATCTCAAACAATACATTTTTTTTTTTTTTTCATTTTACAGCCACATCTGCAGCATGTGGAAGTTCCCAGGCTTGGGGTGGAATTGGAGCTACAGCTGCCGGCCTACACCACAACCACACAACGTGGGAACCAAGCTGCATCTGAGACCTGTTTTGCAGCTTACAGCAACACCAGATCCTCAACCCACTGAGCGAGGCCAGGGTTTGAACTTGCATTCTCAAGTACTCTACGCCGGGTTCTTAACCCACTGAGACACAATGGGAACTCCTCAAACAATGCGTTTAACTTCTCTGGGAATGTCTTTATGCAACATATACAAGTTATGTTAACTTTATTTTGAAATATTTTACTGGCTACTGAACTTCAAGGGCCAGATAATTGAAGCACTATTAGCAAGAAAACATGAGAACCAGGCAGGAGAAACTGATGATCGAACTCCTTGCTTTCGTTGTTTGTTTCCTAAGGGGAAAGCACCATCCTTCCTATCCTAGGACACAGTTCTGAATTCCTATCTGTCTATGACTGTATTCAGCAGTGATGTGATAGGCCCTGACTGAGACTCAGGGCAATTGACATGTGAATAATACTCCTAAGTATCACAAAGGATGGGCTCTCATCTCTATTTTGCTCTTGTTCGCAAAAGATTGAGCTTATGGAGGAAGCAGCAAGGCTGGGAGGAACTGCTCAAGACGCCGATTTGGGTTTTTGGAGACAGATGTTGAGATTGTGCAGGGGCTGGTAAGTCAGGGTGACTGACACAGTGAGATTCATTTATCACCTTTGGAACTGGTGGAGGCTTTGTCCAGAAGTGGGCCAGTTCAGTGCGTCTCAAGCCTTAGGGTTTTTATATCACCTAACTTTTAACCCTAACATTAACCCTACAAGGTGGATGCTATGATTATTAAAGATGAGTAAGTTGAGGCTTAGGGAGGTAATTAAAATGCCCAAGGTCATAAGCTGGTGGTTCATAGAAAGCAAGTCATCCTTCTAAATACACCTCACCTATTTCCATCCATTGTTTCATCACGGTTTCATTTCATTTGTAATGACGATTACTGATCCTGATGCCTTGCTGGACACACTGGCTCCCGTGCGGCAGTGGGTCTTGAACGTAAACGGGGTGCAGGTGGAGCTGTCTGGCCATCCTGAGGGCACCACAAGCATCTTCTTACCTGCTGGTCCTGTCGTCCGCCATCTGCACATCTCTGCGTGCACACGTGTCCAAGTGCCTGTACCTTCTTTATGACTCTAACCTTCCTTCCCTGGGGCCGCAGTGAGTCACTGCTTTTCATTAGGTGGTGTAATGAATCCATCTGCCCAGCGGTGCCTCTGAGCAGCATCCTCTCACCATGCACATCTGTTTCTGCAAATCTGTAGCAAGCAACACCGACCTCTCCGAGATCGCAGGCACTTGGTTTTTTTATGTCGGCACACATTTCTCCCAGCTTCCCTTTATGTGGGTTAACTGGGAGACACGCTATTCTTGAGCATTGGGGCACAATTTTGAAGGGCTGTCCTATTGACAGGCCTCTTGGAGTGGATGAAAGATGACGACAGGTATGAATTTTGTGGATCAGATCAAGTGTCTCTTTTATATTGCATTGTGCCTAGAGTTTTCTGCTGCTTGTGAATGCGACTAATATAGGAAACTGAAGACTGGTGACCAGCGGGAAGGAGGTCCCGATTTCTGATTCTTCAGGCCCCAGGCCTCATTCACAAAGTTGAAAGGGTCACTGTCTGAATTCAAAGGGAAGCAGCTGCCACAGAGAACTCAAATGGCAAATCGGAGACCCCACTCAGAGCTGGCAGAAGACAGCAGGATCAGACTTCTCTCCTGGTCCCAAGTTATGACAAGTGTGGCCACTGTATGGTTCTTAAGAATTGGCGTATGAAGATGTTTCATCAGTGGTGTCAAAACAATGAGGATAAAAATAATGACTGCACACTGAGGCCCTGCCGCTTATGAGATGCAGGCACCGTTTCTGGGAAGTGTAGGAGCATGTAATGCTCATTGTCGTCTTGGTAATTGCCTTGGTCTCCAGGGGTCTTAATGGCAAGGAGCTTAATGAGCTTTGGCTCCCTAGAAAAAAGGAAATGAAGCAAAATATCTATTGTTCTGAATATAACCAGAATGATGCCCAGGACAGAAAACCCTGGAGTCATATCAGGAAGGGCCCTCATGAGTGGCGAGAAGGCGATTCTGTTACTAGGAGACTTATTTCAATATGGGAGTAACATACCCATGATTAAAATACATAACCAACACCCAGCTTCACTCAGCAAACCATTGATTGAGCCAGCGCTCTTCCACCAGGAAGGAAGGAGCTGTGAATGTAACAAAATACCTGCTTCTGGGGGTTGACATTTCGGGGGTCGGGGAAGGGGCCATGAGATAATGCACAGACAAGAAACACATGGAGGGGCAGGTGCTTTGCAGAGAGTCAAATATTGGGTGGGGCGAGAGAGAGAAGGAGAGAGAGAGACTAGGGGTGATCAGGGAAAGCCTCTTTGAGGATGTGACCTTGAAGCCAGTATCTGAATGTCAAGAAAGAGCCAAGCAGACAAAGTTGAGGAGAAGAGCATTCTAGGTAGAGAAACAGCCTCTGGGCTCTATGATGAGAATGACCTGTGTCTGTCTTTCTTTTTCTTTAGTGTTATATATTTATAAAAAGTTGAATAACAAAAACATTATATACCTACATAATTTTAAGGTGGCATAGTACAGAGTAAAGGTGATTTATAAGAAAAACATCAAATTCAGAATGTTGGATCTTGGTATATTTCAAAGACAGAAGGCACCTGACTGGCCGAGCAAGGTCAGTGAGGAAAAAATGGTCGGCAGAGTGTGAGATCTGAGAGGTAGGCAGGGGCCGAATCACACAGGGCGATGTGAGCCATGGAAAAGATTTGAATTTTATTGTCAATATGCTGGGAAGCTAGTGGACTGGTTTTAAACAGGAAAACGGCATGATCAGTTGTGTTTTGTGTTTGGAAAGCTTTTTATTTTGCTATGATTTCAAACTTATGGAAAGGTCACACAATTACTACTAAAGCTTCTATAAACTGTTACTTAGATTCGCCAGTTGCTTAAATTTTTTTGGCCCTATTCATCTGCCATCATCTCGTGCTATACAGTTATCCCTCTGGATCTGTGGGGCGTTTGTACCAGGACCCCCTCATCGATACCAAAATCTGCAGATGCCCAAGCCCTTATATAAGATGGTATAGTATTTGCATATAATCTGCTCACATCCTCCCGTATACTAAATCATCTCTAGATTACTTATAATACCTAATACAGTGTAAATGCTATTGTAGATACAATGTAGGAGTTCTCTTGTGGAGCACTGGGTTAAGGATCTACCACTGACACTGTAGAGGCTTGGGTCCCTGCTGTGGTGCATGTTGGATCCCTGGCCCGGGAACTTCTGCATGTCAAGGGAGCAGACTCCCACCCCCCTGTCCCCACCAAAAAAAAAAAAAATACAGTGTAAGTGTTATGGAAATAGTTGCTGGTACACAGCAAATTCAAATTTCCCTTTAAGGAAATTTCTGGTATTTTTTTCTGAATATTTTTGATCTGCTGTTGGTTGAATCTGAGGATGCAGAACCAGAAGAGATAGCAAGCTGGCTGTGTGTTCTTATACATATACACATTATTTCCCCAAACCACTTGAAAATAGAGACATCATACTCCATTTAACATTAAACACTTAAAAAATATATTCCCTGAACCACAAAAATATTCCCTTATATAACTGCAGTACTTATCAAAAATTAGGAAATTTAAGATTATACACTACTATTATTTTAATCTGTAGTCCACACTGAAATTTTGTTAATTGTCCCAGTAATATCCTTCATAGCTACTTTTTTTCCAAGTCCCCCATATCCAATCTAGGATCAAGTATTGCGTATGCTTTGTCCTGTATCTTTGGTTTCCTTTCCTTTTAGGTTTTAGCTCTCAGCCTTTCTTGACCTTGATATTTTTAAATACAGGACCTATATTTTGAACAACTCCCCTCAGTTTGCCCTTGTCTGATTGTGCCTCATGAGTAGATTCAAGTTGTGCATGTTTGGCAGGAATATCAAAAAAGATATTGCAGTGTCCACCTCAGTGCATGATATCGAGAGGCTCATGGTTTGGTTTGTCCCAATACTGGTGACATTAGCTTTGATCACGTGGTTAAGGTGACATTCCCCAGGTCTCTCCTCTGTAAAGTTACTGTTTCTCCCTTTGTAATTAGTAACAGATTTACAGGGAATTTCTTTGAGACTGTATAAATATCTTGTTGCTCTTGAATATTCCACATGAGAGCTGTCGGTGGTTTGTACCAAGGTGTGTTTAAAGGAGAAATGGATAGATTTAGGCTATATTTTAGAGGTAAACCTGAGAGATTTTGCTGATGGTTTCAATGTAGGGATAATGAAAAAAAAATCAATCGAGGGTAATTTCTAGATTTTTGTCACGAGCAAGTGATACCATTTAATGGCACCAATTAGTGGTACCATTATGGCACCCTTTATTGAGATAGAGAACACTGGTAGAGAAACTTAGGGAGGGAAAATCAAGAGTTTTGATTGGCCATACATTTGAGGTGCTTGCTTAATATCCACGTGGCAATGCCAAACAGTCTAAATAGTTGGTGCGAGGGAGAGGGAGTGACTGGTATACAGAGATGATATTTAAGGTCATAACACTGGCTGAGACTATTTGGAAAATGCCTGAGGACATGGAATAGAAGGGTTCATTGCGTACACCCTAGGCCACTGTAGGGTTTTCTGACACAGAAGTCAGAAATACGAAATGGATTTGGCCAAAGAGCTGGAGGCTGCTTGGTCTCTGGAAAGAGGGACATCTGATTCTTGGTGATGGGAAAGAAACCATAGGGACACAGGGTGGTCATCGTGGTGATGGTGTGGTGAGGAAGGCCCTTCTGGTTGCTTCAATTTTCTTTTCTTTCTTTTTTTTCTGACTGCACCTGTGGCCTGTAGAAGTTCCCAGGCCATGGGTCAGAGCTGCGCCATAGCAGTGAATGGAGCTGCTGCAGTGACAACACCAGATCCTTAACCTGCTGCATCACAAGGGAACTTGACTTGAGTTTTCTTGAGGAAGTGTGAGGAGACATCAGCTACGGTTGGGGTGGGTATGATGTGAAGAGGGAGGATGTGAAACAGTCACTTTGGAGAATGGAAAAGCTCACTGACGTGAGAGGGGGGTTGGGTTACCAGGCAGGACTGAAGGCTAGTTGGAGATTTGTGGCTGTGAATCGGAGTGAAACTACTCAGGAAAGTATGTTGAAAAGAAAATTATAAAATAATGATGTATCTGTCTTGTAATAACCCATGTTGAACATAATTTGCAAAAAAAAAAGGCTAGATCACTATGCTGTATACCTGAAACTAGCACATGAACTACACTTCATTTAAAAAAAAAAAAAAGTTTGTATCACCCCATCATTCTCAAAGCACTTCTGACATGCCCTAATTTGTTTGGCCATAACATAAACCTGGAGAGAGAGAAGGTAACACAAATGCTTCCTCTTAAGAGATGTGCCAACTGTAGCTTAAAGAGATTAAATGTCTGGCTTGGGCCACATAAGCGAAGCATCTGACTCCAAAACTCGTGTTCCTCTATCGCACCAGCATCAATGGAAGTGACTCAAAACAAGTACAGTGGCAGAAACAAGTAAAGCTCAGACCCATGACCACATCTCTTTTGTAAAGATAAAGGTGTCACAGAATATGGCTGATGGATTTGATGATGGTAATTCATGATAGAATAATCGTTAAAGGGTTCTTACAGCATGCCCCCAAGAAAAATATGGTTGATAAAGTTGGGTGATAAATGGTGTTAACCCAGCATGGTGGTTAAACAGGTAGACTTGGAATAAAGGATGACTGAGATTCAAAGCTTGAGTGTAAGAGCTACAGGATCTGTGAGAGGATAAGTAAGTTAACTTCCCGGAGTCAGTTTACTCATCTGTAAAATGGTCAGGACAATAGTACCTGCCCTCACTGGCTTGTGGTGAGGATTAAATAAAATAATTCATCTAAATAATATATCATTATAGTGCAGTGTCTGGTTTACAGTTAGGGCTCCTTAAAGTTATACCATTATTATTACCAGTGAAAACTAAATGCAGTGTCAGGATGGGCTGCTGTAAATTGTATCAACAGATACTATAATGTGAAGTACAGGAGTTATTTCTCAAAGGTGGGTTGATACAGAAATTCATACAGTACTCTATGTATGAACCTAAGATTGTTTAGCAACAACTGCCACCGTGTATACTAGAGTCGAAGCTTAATTGACAGGACAGTGGGTTTGGCCCATAAAACAGTTTGCTGCTGTCTAAAAAAAAAAAAACACACACAGCAGGAAACAACCCTTGAGACCTTATGCATATTTATTTACACGTGTAAATATCTTATTTAAAAATCTGTTCAGGAAATAAAAGCAAATATGTAGCTGACAGAGAAACTATAGATAATATGAAAAATTGCAGATTCAGAGTAAACATGTTGAGTTAGCAGCGTCAGTGATTCTGATCTTACCATGTGGGTACATCACATTATGGCAACCTTTCAAAAGGCAAGGAGGTAGCTGGCTGCCTTTTCATCAGCAGAGCCCTAACCTGTCCATATGCAAATGTTCTGAGCTTAGCTGTTGAGCCCCTTACTATCTTCTTCAGTTTTGCTCATGATCATACTAAAATAAGGTCATAAGGCAGCAGTTCTGCTATTTCTGATCCCCGCACAGGTTGAGTACTGGTTTATGCAGACCAAGTGCAAAATTACAAAGTGCAAAAATACAGAATTAAAGAGGAAGCCTGTGTGACTTGCAGTAAAGGATTGCATATGTCTTGTGTTTTATGGAGCTGGATGACTTTTTGTAATTGTGTGGAACACGTCTGTTGAATTAAAAAAGCAGAGCTATACCACGCTGCCTATAAGGCCATTTTACTTTTCCAGCCTGACTCTTGGAGGCTTTGGTACCTAGGTAGCAGGATTTGCTGAGCTTAGTTCTCTGTTAAGGAAGGTTCTAGCATAGTTCTCTCTAAGCCCTGTGCCTCACAGCTACCTGGGGGGCTTTAAAATGTTGTGATGCCCTGAGACTCTTCTGAGAAACGTGAAGCCAGAATCTCCAGGGTTGGAGGCCAGACATGGGCATGTTTAATGAGTTCCACTGTAACTATGCTGCACATGTGCACTTTAAAGTCTGAGAACTGCATCTAAAGAAAACCTCCCAGATTTCATAAGCTACTATGTAAATATATATGTGTGTGTATCCTACATTCATAGACATATATTCATTTTCATTAAAATATTTAGGATTATTTAATGCCTACAGAGCTTATGCTCCTGAGAGTTTGAGTAGGAAGTCAAAGTGGCTGTGGATTTTTCTGCTAGGTCAGCAAGGTATTTCAGAAACTTATCACAAACCTCTTTATCAGATAAGAATGTTTTCAGCAGTAAGCAACAGAAAACCCATCTGAATCACTTAAACAAGTAGAAGGGTATTTTTCTTATAAAACTAAAAAATCTGGAAGTAGGTGGTCCCGGGCTTATACAGCAGTTGCAGTGATGTTTCTTGTTTTCTTCTGACATCCTTACCATGTGGCTTATTGCATCATGCTACAAAATGGCTGCCCCTGCACCGGGCATCACATCCACATTCAAGGAAGGAGGAAGGAAAGGAAGAGTAGTACTAGCCATGTCTTTATTAGGATACAAGATCATTGCTCACATTTCTTTATTTCTAGAACTGTGTTTTACAGCAATCTTTTGCTGCCAGGGAGGTTGGAAATGTGACTGTTTAGTTTTTCTTGCCTCCATGGTGAAGAAGGAAAGAGAGCTAGGAATGGCCAGTCAGCAGTGACTGCCACATTTAGTATATGCCTGATCCATTAACTTCCCTGGCATCAGGGAAAGTGTCTTAATGCACCTCTCTGAATCATTCAGGTTTTTTATTACTTTCAATGTCCTCAATTTTATTAAAAATGGCAATCACGGCTGCAACTGTCATTTATTGACTACTTATTGCATGCCAGGCATTGTGCTAAGTGATTTTTGCCTCTAATCCAGTTGTAATAATCCACCCTGCAAGGTGAAAATCACTGTCCCTCTTTCACAGATAAGTAAACAGCCTCTCTGAGGATCAGAGAGGATAAATGGTTTGCCCAAAGCTACGGTTTAGGAAGTGAAGGAGCTGGGATTGGAACCCCAGTGTCTTTGGCTTCAAAGCTTATGCTCTTTTCCAGTGCATGGAGGGAGCCTCTACACCTGAATCAGAAATAATCTTGAGTGACCCACAGACAAAGGAATATAGATTTTTCATAGGCACTGCACTTTATTTTTTACAGCAAGCTCCATCTAGTACCCACATGCTGCCCGCTTATAACTCCTTGAAGCCATTCAAGAGAACAAAGTCATCTTGTAGTTCCCCACTGTGGTGCAATAGGATCAGCGGTGCCACCTCTGGAGTGCTGGGACACAGGTTCGATCCCTGGTCCAGCACAGTGGGTTAAGGATCCGGCATTGCCCCAGCTGTGGCTCAGATCTGATCCCTGGCCCTGGGAACTCCATATGTGGTAGAAACGAAGGAGGGGGTGGGGGGAAAGGGAGATGGTGCTCCCAGGAAGGGCCGCTTGACAGCTTGTTGTCGCCACATCTTTCCAGGAATTTAGCAAGGTCTCTGGGAAATACTGCACTAGCAATGTGAAGAGAAAGTGCTATTAATTCTGGCCTAGAAATAGATTTTACAGTGGCAGGGGCAAGGTCAAGCCTTGATTCCTGGGGCAGACCTGACTGGGCGATGGTGCTCTGTGACAGTCACCAGGGTGACCACGTGCCTGGCCTTTCCACAGCCCTTGGATTCCCGCCTCTGGGAGGCTGGGAGGCTGGCTGAGGGAGTAGACCCAGTTCTGGCAGAGGGGGTGCCTTTCTTAGTCAAGTCTGATTTATAGGAGATGTGACAAGATACAGCAGAGAAAATGACCTCTGGCCAGCTCCTTAGACAGAACTTTCTGTAAAAAGAGGAACCAGCTGGATTTGTGAGGCATTCCTTCTGCTCCAGAAAATCTCTGGAGACATTTCCTTACAGTGATTTTTAAGCTAAAGATTCTCAAGCTTTGGGGACCAGCCTGTGAACAGGGTCTAGGTTTAGAATTCTCCAAAAAGGCTTTTGAGGGACCCTAGAACAGTCAGAGGCGAGGTGGGGCTGGGGAGAGACTCTATTTCAAAGGACGGAAGTCCAGGTAAGTATAAGCATAGCCTGTATCTGCACGCTGCTCAGTGCTTAGTATTCTCTTGAGACCCAAAGCAAATCAGAAAACATTTTCCTGATTTAGACTCTTGAAAATACTCAGTTTTGCTTGTGATGGTCTATTCGCTGCTGGTAATCAGAGGTGACCCAGGGACAATGCCTCTTCTGTCTCCCAAGCAGCTCCCGTAGCCTCTGGCTCTTGGATTGGTGCCAGGCAGATTCAGGACTTTGAGGCAATGGCTGGCTTATTCCTCAGGCTTGGACGGCTTAGGCAGTCAGCCCCATGAAAGGCCCCCAGGGCCTGAGAACCCACCTACACACTTACTCTTCTTTTTTGATTTTTGGGGGTTTTTTGGGGGAGGGGGTGGCTGCACCTGCAGCATATGAAGTTCCCAGGCTAGGGGTTGAATCAGAACTGCAGCTGCCAGCCTACACCACAGCCACAGCAACGTGGGATCCGTGTCTGCCACCCACACCTCAGCTCATGGCAACGCCCGGTCCTCTCTGAGTGAGGCCAGTGATCAAACCTGCATCCCCATGGATACTAGTCAGGTTCTTAACCCATTGAGCCACGACAGGAACTCCTATACTTGCTCTTCTTTTGGGCACAGCAAACCAGTGCAGTTCTTTGTTGTGCCATCTCTCTACCTTACCTGTGGCATCCGGATCCGCTGCGAGGAGTCCCACGTATTAGGACCTATGTCTCTGTCGTCTGCGAACGCTGGCAGAGAGGGGAGGGTAATGGGGCTTCTCTACACTCAAAGGTCAGCTGTGAGCTCTGCCGTGACCTCACAGCCAGAAAGGTACTACCGTCTGCATTTAAACCACAGGAGTCCCACATGACTTGGTTCTAATACAGGGGCCCGTGGCCTCTGAATTCACAAATTTATAAATGTGATTTGTCTCCTTTTCAAAGTCTGACAAGGCAGAGGAGGCTGTAAACTCCCCAGGAGGGTCTTCTGAGCCAGTCCTTCAGGCTCAGAATTCCCTTAGGCTTTTTTTTAAGAAGCAGGCAGAGGACTTGGGCTTTATCAAATTTTCCATTTCTATTTTTGGATCCCTCAGAAGGAAATAACCTGAATCTCATGGTTTCTGCCATGATATCGTTCCTCCCTCTTGCGCTCTTAAATCTTGTGACTTTTTTGCTCTTTCAGGGAGAAGATCCTGAGGTTAGAGATGAGAAATAGGTCTGCTTGTGCTAAAAAATGAGCAGCCCTTCCCCACGGGGCAGAAATGAGCCTGACAGTTGCGGGTGCTGGGCGTTATTTTCTGAGTCAGTTTGCATTCAGCAAGTTTCTTGGTGATATCACCATCTCGGTCCTCTTGTCGTGGGCAATTCAGCAGGAAATTAGCAGTATGACGCTTTCCCATGAATGTGGCAGGATGGGGGCACTGGTTTACCACAAACCTCCAACAGGCAAGGTCACCTGAACAACTCTATGGGATTGGGACTTTCTTTTTAAACGTTGCAGTCAACACAGGCACAAACAGAAGGTTCCTAAGTTCCCCGGGGGCGGATGCCTTTGGCCATGTCTTTCCCCCTTTCTCTGGGGGTTCCCTTTCCCTCCCCCACTCATCCCGGAAGTGGGCCTCCAGAAACCATGCTTGTTTTTGGTGACCCTGTCTTTCCGGGTGACAGTTGGACAAGTGGACCCTTGGGCTTAGCTGGCTTCTCTTTTGTGGATGTAAAAATGGGTCTCTGAGCAGCTCTCTGGTGGTTGGAAATCTTTCCTCAAAGCTCACCTTCTCCCTGGGCTCCACTCTGACCCAAATTTAAAACCGTATCTTGTGTGCCCCGCCCCGTGCACCAGGTCCCCCACCTCCATACTGCTCTACTTTTTCTTTGTCCCCGTTCTTCTCTAATATGCTCTAGTGTGGGCTTATTGATTATGTTTGCAGTCTTCCTCTCCCACTAGGATGGAAACTCCATGAAGGTGGGGCCCTGCTTTGATCACCGATGCAGCCTGAGCGCGTAGGCCGGTGCCTAGCACATCCTAAACCCAACAAATCATAGCTGACTCAATTGAATGGAGGCTGCGGGGCGCCTGCATTCTGTTTTGCGGTCTGGAGAGGCAGGAGGGTCAGGATGTGAAGCAGACTTACAGAGGGGGGCAAGAGCTGTCTCTCTCTGTCTTAATCCCTTCTTGAGTCCACGCTTCCCTTTTGCCCTTGGGTTTCATGAGTCCTCCCTTCCCTTTTAAGCTGCAGTTGGTCCCCGTGCCTTGCATCAAAAGACTTCACTAATTATACGAGCAGACAAAACCCCAGGCTTCCTAGAGCTTGTGTTCTAGGAAGGGGAGACAGATAAGGAAAAATAAGTGGAATATGTGGTGCATCCCATGGTGATGAGGGTGGAAAAATCAAACAGGGGTGAGGGAGCAGGGCTTTCTAGAAGAGAAACATCTCAAGTTCTGAGTAGGGACTCCAACGTAAACTTCCCAGGGAAAAGCCCCACCGAGAATGGGATGTGTGAGCCAAAACCCAAAGCAGATGAGACTGCGAGCCAGGCCTGCACGTGGGGAAGAGCATCTGAGGCAGAGGGACCAGCAAGGGCAGTGGCTCCGAGGCAAAGGTGAGGAAGACTGAGGAGGTCCTTCTGGCAGGAGCCTAGCAGGCGGGGAGGAAAGTAGGAGGACAGAGAGGTTGGTGGGTGGGGACGGAGGGGTCCCATGGACATTGTAAGACCTTTGGCCTTTACAGAGTAAGAGCAGTTTTAAATTTTAAAAGGACCCCTCCTCCGGCAGTTGTTAAAGGTTATCGGTGTGTGGGTGTTGGGGGTGGGTGGGCAGAGTGGAAGCGAGCTTCCCAGTAAGGAGCGGGTGCCAGCATCTGGGGAGGGAGCGTGAGGCTGGATGGGGTGACAGTGACGGGGGTGGCGGGGGGGAGTGGTCAGTTCTGCATCCAGAAGGCAGGGCTGTGCCTCCAGTAGGGGAGGTCTCCCCGGGAACAGTGGACTGTCCTCTCTGGGCTCTGTGGGAGCAGTGGGCTGTGGAGTCACCAAACCCTGCCCTGTCCCCAGCCTGCCCTGCATGCTCCCCTAGTTGTGGCCCCCACCAAATAAAATGCTGGTGTGACTGCACCCCTTTCCTACCTCAAGGCCTCTCGTGGGCTGTTTGCTGAAAGGAAAGCTTCTTCATGCTTGGGGCTGTGGTGTTGGGGAAACAGACTGGGACCTGTAGATGGGGGTCTGGTCCTGTATTTGGCTGCAACTCGGGCCTCAGTTTTCTCAGCTGTGAAAGGGTGTGTGTGTGTGTGTGTGTGTGTGTGTGTGTGACTTGCAGGATCCTTCATGGGCCTTTCTAGTTCTGATTGGCTGTCATTTTGTTGGGGGGCTGGGGATTTGGTGTGACTCTGTCACTGACCCAGGTCAAAACCAAATGCTCCATCATATTTCAGAAAATAAGTAACAGATACCTCAGGCAGTTATTGGAGTGGTTAAGGGGTTCACTGCCACCTCGGGCCCATAACAAGAGTCATGAAAATGGTCAGGGATATGCACACACACATATATATATACACACACACATATATATTTATATTTTATATTTATATATTTTTAATTTTATGGCCATACCCATAGCATATGGAAGTTCCCAGGATGGAACCTGCACCTCTGTGGCAACCTGAGCCACTGCAGTTGGATTCTTAACCTACTGTGCCACGGCAGAAACTTCTAGGATATATTATTCACTGGAAAGAAAACAGGTTCCAAAACTGAATGCTTAGGTTTCATTTATGTAAGAAACGAATAAAGATGAATGAAACACCCCATAGCATTACAAAGAATTCTCTCTGGGAAGCAAAGCTATAGATTTTATTATTTTTTTTTCCTGGAACCATTCTACATTTTCTGAATCTTTCCAAATCTTTTGATATAATTTAATATATGCATGTGTACATACATTTATATGTGCTCATAAGCTGTAGCCTTTGCATATCTTTCCCTTTTGGGATCGCTCCCGCCTCCCTCTTTCCTGTTCCCCACCCTCACTGCCTTGGTGCACCTCCCCAGAGCCCAGAAACCCATTTTTCCAGTGAACATCGGTGTCACCTCACTGGTCACATGGCAGTCAGGCATCCATTCATTCCTCTAAGAAATCACTCCAAGGCATAGCCTTGAAGCCCTTGCCCACTAGGGAATTATCTTGGCTCTGAAATTTTTTTTTTATGGCCCCACCCACGGTGTATGGAAGTTCCCAGGCCAGGGGTTGAATTGGAGCTGCAGCTGCCAGCCTACACCACAGCTGCAGCAATGCTGGATCCCAGCCACATCTGTGACCTCCACCGCAGCTTGTGGCAACACCAGATCCTTAACCCATTGAGTGAGACTGGGGATTCGACCCCACATCCTTGCAGAGACAGTGTAGGGTCCTTAACCCACTGAGCCACAGTGGGAACTCTTGACCTATTTCTGATGGGCCAGGGAAAAGGGTGGGTAACAAAACTAGAGACAATAGCAGGGAGAGACTTTTGTTTCTTGTTTCCTGAATGTGTGTCCTAAATCTTAGGACTGGTAGAATGATCAGTCTGCTGCGGAATAGCTTTTAAACTCTCCCACCAGACTTGAACTCAGGGAGTTCAGATTTCCTCTGGGAGGACAGGTTGTCAGCAGGTGCTTCTCGTTATAGGACTAGGGAGGCTACATGGATGGGATGGACTGGTGACTGAAACCGCCCTGTAAGTTGATACAGGAGTTGCCGTTAAGAGCTCCCCAGTTGGCCATCCAGCCTAGAGAGCAAGGCTCTGGCAGGCAAGCCTCCCCAGCCAGGAACAGGATGTATGACAGGCCCCTGAGACAGGGCAGGATGTTGACAGGGTCATTTCCTGCCGAGGAGAGTCACCTTGTGAGACTCAGCACAAGCTCTGGGCCACCTCGGGCCTTGGACTTTCCTAGAACACATTTCTTTTTTATATGCATGTATTTACACATGTGTCTGTGTGTAGTTTTTCCTTCTCTCTCATACCTCGGACTCGGACTTTCTTCTCATCGCTGGATGGTGGTGAGAAGAAAACCTTGTGTGAACCAGAATGTATGAACAGCGCTTGTGAGAGCTGCCTGGGTCCAGAGAAAGAGAGGATCTGGAGTGGGTCTGGGCAGCTGGGGTGGAAAATCATGGAATTCCACGGTCCATTCCCGGAGAAAGGAGATAGAAACATGGAATATCGGAAGTTCCTGTTGTGGTTCAGTGGGTTAAGAACCTGACTAGTATGTGGGTTTGATCCCTGGCCTCACTCAGTACGTTAAGGATCCGGCATTGCCATGAGCTGTGGTGTAGGTCGCAGACGTGGCTCAGATCCAGCATTGCTGTGGCGTAGGCTGACAGCTGTAGCTCCAATTTGAACCCTAGCCTGGGAACTTCCATATATTTAGGAAGAAAAAAAAGAAGGAAGGAAAAAAGGAAGGAAAGAAACATGAGTGTAGGCATGGAGGGGCCTGGAGGCCCTCCACACCCTACCCTCTTGGCAGGCGAGGAACCTGACGCCCAGAAATGTGAAAGAGGAAGTACCTTGTTTTGCTGCTCGGTGACAGCAGCTCAGACTCAAGCACATTTACGTGCCTGAAGATAAACTTCGAGGAATGCAGAGTTAGGAAGACCTTTATTCTTGTTTTGTCATAGAGAACCAAACTGTTACTGATGCCTCCAAGTCGAACTCCCGTTGTTATGACTCTTGTTATCCTTTCTGAACTGAAAAGACTTCTTTGTGTGGGGAAAGGTTGGAGCTGTTTGCCCTCGGGCTATTTGTGATAAATCGCCTTCAAGTTTTATCCTTGAAGGGGTAGTGGACTTAGAACTTGTGGTTCTGAGTTTTTCACTCTTGGTGACCTGGTATCCTTTTGGGAAACCCTAAGGGGGTGGATTGGCCTGAAGTACAACCTCTCAAACTGGTTTGAAGGACTGGTTTGGGGCCTGTCCAGGCTGCAGAGCTGAGACCTGTAGGAGCAGGAATACAAGTTTACAACCGCGAATCTCTATCCTCAAAGGTTGTAAAACACACCAGAGGATTTCTTTCCATTTTACAAGCCCACTGGGTCTATAGCTTCTGTGTTAACAGTTGGAAAAAAAAAATTATATACAGGGAAATCTCCTTAATTGGGGCTAACATTAAGGAAACCATGCCTAAATTAGGAACAGAACTGATTTAAAGGGCAAGTTGAAATAAAAGGAATTTAAAAAACAAAAATGCCACTACTCTGTCATCTGTATTTACACCTTTGCTTTGGTTTGTTTGCACTGCAGTGTGTGCAGCAGTAGACATAGAATGTTGTTGGATACATGAAACAACATGTATCATAAACAACGTGTATCACTGTGTTATAAACACAATTGTAATAAATTATAATTTTTTACCTGGGTAAAAAATAATGTAAAAAAATTTGTAAACATGATATTTGCAAAGAGCAATGTAAAGCAAAGTGCAATAAAGGGAGAAAAACCTCAAATATGTACATGTAGTAAAATAAGGTAGGTACTAAAATCTTGTAAGTAATATACCTGAGCTCTAATGAACATACTGTTCAGCAGAGGTTCATTAAGATGCTTGCTATTGAGAGTTCCCGTTGTGGCACAGAGGAAACGAATCCAGCTAGTATCTATGAGGATGTGAGTTTGATCCCTGGCCTTGATCAGTGGGTTAAGGATCCGGCGTTGCCGTTGCCACGAGCTGTGTCGTTGGTCACAAAGGAGGCTCACATCCCATGTTGCTGTGGCTGTGGTACAGGCTGGCAGCTGCTGCTCTGATTGGACCCCTAGGCTGGGAACTTCCATATACTACAGGTGTGGGCCTAAAGAGCAAAAAAGAAAGATGCTTGGTGTCAAATGTCTGAAGTACAGGTGTGCAGACATGCTGAAAAGCCAGTGTTCTCCAACAGAGTGATAAAAGACCTCTTCACTCTTATGAATTAAAGAGTAAATTACGGGGTGATTTTTAGTCCTCTGGATGGACCTGTGAAGTAGGATATCACAACCCCTGGATCCTTCTCACGGTGCATGGGGTTGAAAGAGAATTCACATGATCTCCATCATCGGAGACACTTTTGTTTCCCACACCATGGCCGACATAGGAACTGTGTCTTTTCTACAGGGAAAAAAAATTAGAGATCCTCTTAGAAAATAAGTAATGGATGGAATAGTCAAGGAAGCCACACTGGTGAGCTCTGCCTTGGACTTAGTTTTCCCCTGGATGGAGGAATGCAATTGAAGGCAGTACCTTCCCCTAAGGAGTCAAATTGAAAAATGATAAACCTGGAGTGCTTCTAAAGCAAAAATGACGCCTCGATCGTTCCATCTGCAAAGGAAAGTCACTGGATTGCTCCCCCCACCCCACTCCGCCATGCTCCTCCCTCCTCCCCTTCTGATTTCTGCTGTGACCCATGAGGGGAGCAGGACTCTGGGGCTGCCCCCCCACCTTTATCTCAGCCAAATACTCCTAGTCGTTGTCTCCTCAGCACTGTCCCCATTAGCACCCTGGTCTAAAACCAGCTACGTTTTGTGTGAATATTGTTTTAAAAATAGTTGGCTCTAGAAGAGATATTGGCCTTTTTCGAAAACTGCTTCTGGCATGAACCAGATATTCTGTGACTCTAAGCTCTTTGAGAAAGCAGCGTGTATCGAAAGCCGGCTGTAAAAGCGACGGTTGCTAAGGGAACAATTGAATTGCTGACACAAGAGACGGAGGATGGGACTGAAACTCTTTTTTTTCTGCTCCTGCCACACGGAAAAGAAAGCAGATGAGTCAGAGGGAATGGTAGATGGTCCTTTGGGCATGTTAAGAAAGCTAAAAGGCCAGAATTGCCTATTAGCCTAACGGGGGAGTCTGGTGATGCTTAAAGTTGAGAAGAGCTGAGAGCAGCTGGAAAGTTGGGGATAAGTCGGTGAGGCTGAAACTGTGACTCAGAGCGAGCTGAAAAAAAGCCACCTACTAGTGACACTCACATTGCGGCGGAGGACAATGTGCAGAAGGCTCTTTATCATATGCAGATATATTTCTTTGAACACCGTCTCCTAAATACTTTGAATTTTCAAAAAATTTTTGTTACAGTTGATTTTTTTTTTGATTCATTCATTCATTTGTACCATTCTGTTGCCATTTTTGAGAGCCTGTGGTTTGTTTAAATACGTCTTTTGGAAATACGTCTTTCAGAGGCATAAATTATATACCTTAAAATTCAATCATTTGTAGCTTTGTAGGTTAATGATTTTTAACGTAACTTTACAGAGTTCCGTGCTAGAACATTTCCATCTCAACATGAAGTTCCTTTTTGTCTCTTCTTTGTCAATCCTGCTCCCAGCCCCAGGCAGCTACTGAGTTTTCTATCTCTGTAGATTTGCCTTTTCTAGAAATTTTATCTAAATGGAATCATATGATCTCTGGTCTTTTGTGTCTGGCTTATTTCATTTCACATATTGTCTTTGAAATTCATCCATGTTGTACCATATCGAAGTAGCTCATTCCCTTTTTTTTTTTTTCCTTGTCTTTTTAGGGCAGCATATGGAAGTTTCCAGGCTAGGGGTGGAATCGGAGCTGCAGCTGCCAGCCTACACCACACCCACAGTAACACCAGATCTGAGCCTCATCTAAGACCACAGCTCATGGCAATAACAGATCCCCAGCCCACTGAGCAAGGCCAGAGATCAAACCTGCGTCTTCATGGATGCTGGTCAGATTCATGTCCGCCGAGCCACGATGGGAACTCTCAGCTCATTCTTTTTTTAAATGCTAAATAATATTCCATCGTATAGCTGTATCACATTTTGTTTATCCACTCACCAGTAGGTGGACGTTTGGGTTGTTTCTAATTTAGGGCAATTCTGAATGATGCCGCCATGAACATTCATACACAAGTCTTTGTGTGGACATATGTCTTCATTTCTCTTGGGCACAAACCTAGCAACAGAATTACTAGATCAAATGGTAAGAATATGTTTAATTTTTTAGGAAACTGCCAAACTGTTTCCCAAGTGGCTTTACCCTTTTATGCTCTCATCGCTGGTACATTAGGGCTCCAGTTTCCCTGCATCCTCTGTCTGCATTTGGTATTGTCAGTCTTTCCAATTACAGCCATAGTAATGGGTATGCTGTAGATCTCATCGTAATTTTCAATGGCATTTCCCCAGTGACTAATGATGTTGTGTCTTTTCTTGCCCTAAATATATATTAGGAAAAAATATTTGAAATAATAGAATTTTGAGCAGGAAATATGGAAACCGGAAAAGGATGGATTAGGGCATATGTCCAGTTAGTCTCCATCAGAGTTGATATGACAGTGTTTCTCAGGGCAGACGGCTTGCATCAGAATCACCCAGAGTTTTTGTTAAAAATGCACATGACCCCTTAGCCTGCAGAATCTATACCTGGGTAAGGGTTCCAGAGCCTACACCATTCCCCATCCCCAACACTGGGCGATTCTTATGCACACTGGAGTTTGAGAGGTGCCACCCTAAACCCAAGGCACCTTTGCTCACCTGGTGACCGTTACACTGATGGCAGGTTCAGAGATCCCTACTGCCTGAGGTCCCAAAGAAACAAGTAGCTCTGGAAGAGACCTTGGCCCCAAGCATGGTGAACTGAGTGTGTAAACCTTCAGGAAAATGAATTTCCTGACCCTAGATCTCCTCTACTGGAAGTAGAAAAATTAGAATTCAACTGATGTCTATCTGCTATATGCTGTATATAATCTTTGCGTGCTGTTATTAGGCAAGCAATTTCAAGTACCTGGTTCCCACCACCTTTATAAGACGGACTGGAAGACACGAGAATGCATGTGGGTTCAGTGTGTGGAGCTCAAATATGAAAAACAGTCTCCACCAAATTCATGAAAACATTAGCCAGTTTTGACAAGGATAACTGTTTTAATATAATTTCTGAAAGAAAGGACCTTTTTTTTGTATTTTGTCTTATTAGGGTCTCACTCATGACATATGGAGCTTCCCAGGCTAGAGCTCAAATTGGCTGCTGGCCTACGCCACAGCCACAGCAAAACCAGATCTGAGCCTCATCTGTGACTTATACCACATCTCACAGCAATGCCAGATCCTTAACCTACTGAGCGAGGTCAGGGATCCAACCCATGTCCCCATGGTTACTAGTCAGATTCGTTTCCACTGAGCCATGACTAGAACTCCCAAAAGAAAGGCTTTAACTTAATCAGTGGGTCAACTGAAAACTCACCACTAGATGGTTCCCATACTTCTTCTCGGATTGTTGAGTCTGGTGGTCCAGGATGGTGCCAAGTGTCTTAATCAATGTCACCAGCTCTTCAGATATCCACCTGTTAAGCCTGACTGACCAAAAGGATTTAAGTACTGCCTTTGGACCAGGGTTCATTATCATCACTTAGATGTGCTTTAGGCATAAGTTTGTAAGCACTGTTGCTATTACCCCCAAAATAAGAATCCAAAAGGCCATGGCCACGCCCGGCTTTGGCAGAATATTTCACTTAACAAGGAAGGTTTAGGTCCCAAAGGACACATTCTTTGTACACCATGAGGATGGCTTATTATTATTTTTTTTCTTTTTAGGGCCGAACCTGCGGTATATGCAAGTTCCCAGGCTAGGGGTGTAATCAGAGCTGCAGCTGCTGGCCTAAACCACAACCACAGCAACGCTGGATCTGAGCCACATCTGTGACCTACACCATAGTTCATGGCAATGCTGGATCCTTAACCCACTAAGCGAGGCCAGGGATCAAACCCGCATCCTCATGGACATTATGTTGGTTTCTTAACCCACTGAGCCACAGTGGAACTCCACAGGGATGGCTTAAAGGAGAAAATGTTAATAAAACCAATAGAAAAGGGGTTAAGGAGCTTAAAGTGAAGGTTGACCTGATGGTGTGCAGTCTTACCAAGAAGCTGCTTTTGTTTCCATAAAAGAAAGGCTAAAATGGAAATCTTCCCATTTGAACTTCAAACTAGTTTTAAATACATTAGGGGAAAAAAATCTACACACACAACAAACCTCCCACTCAGACACCCTCCCACTGGCTGGTAATTCTCTCTGAATGGCTCGTGGGCGGCACCCCGGCAGCCAGGACACCACTGTGCTACTCTCCCTGTCTCCGGGGACATTCAAAATATGCACGTATGACAGCAGGACTGATCTTTGTGGGATCCTTTCCCTCCATGTGGCGACTTAGAGGCACTGTGAGGTGGAATTGCTCTGGAGGAACCCAGAAATGCAAACATTTATGGAATTACTAGGCACAAATTACTTGGCAAGGCAAATTGGAACAATTAGCCAACCTTTGTGATGAAGGAATGTTGAGCGTGAAACAACTTGAGAACAGAATAAAAATGGACCTATTATTCCTTGACTCAATGAAGTGCACATACTATAATTCAATATGCTTTTGCCAAACCATATATTTATCTGTGCTGTGTGAGGGCGAGGGTGGGGCTGCTTCTAAGAGAGATCCATTCACACCAGCCCAGCTCCTCCCCCACCTTGGAATGGAAGGAACTAGTGGGTCCTTCAAACTGGATGAGAACTAGCCCGGTTGCATAATATCTTGTACACAAGTAAAATGATGCCAGTGACACTGAGTACTTTTTGTAATGGTTACAGATTTCTATAGGAATTAGTGATACAGAAAGGGACCATCTGAAACAATGTGTGACTTTTTCTTCCCCCTCTAGATCAGTCCAAATTATAGACGTACTCTTCTCTGTATTCGCCCAGATGGTAAACTAGACTCATCTGTTGGAAGGGAGCTTTAAAATTGGCACACAGTTAGCATCTCTGTTCTACTAAAATAAAAATATCAAGAGGCCTGTCAATAATGTTATACTTCCAAGGACCAGGAAACCCTTTTGGAGTTTGTCTATCTTTGTCGTTTAAAAAAATGTAACCCACGTGGTCATCATTAAGGACCATCGTCAAGGGAATGAGTAAATAACCTGTGACTCGGGGCCACCATCAGGGCTTGAAGGGGATGTGTGGATGATCTGGGACACACACCTCCCCTGCAGGTCTGGCAAACCCTCATCTTCTGACTCCTTGCCCAGGCCTGGCCCCCAAATCTCTCAGTTTCACTCATGTGCCAAAAATGGCACCGGAGAACTGGGGCAGGCTGCATGGCTGTCCCAACCCCACCGCCTAGTTCAAAAGAGACTTTTTCTTGGTATTACTTTCTTCTATCACCTCTTACTCTGTCTCTTTCAATCTCTGCATTTTTTTTTTTCTTTGAGAGTCATCTTTGCTGTAGTGCAGATACTTGTTTTTATTCCACAAACACAATTTTCTGATTCTTGGAATATACTAGTTGGCAGTGTCTTGGCATTTATGTGTATAAAATTTCAGCTTTGAATATTTTCCATGTTAGGACTCTTTTGGGGGGGTGGTGGTTGGGGGCATGGTAACTCTTAAATTTTGAAATAATTTCAGAATTTCAGAAAGCTGCATGAATAGTACAAAGAATTCCTCCATAAACTTTACCCAGATTCTCCAGTGGTTAACATTTCCCCACATTTGCTTCATCATTCTCTCTCTGTGTAGATACAGATTTTCTGGGTTTTTTGAGCCATTTGAGAAGAAGTTGTAGCATGATGTCTCTTTACCTTTCCATCCTGCCGTGTGTCTCTGATGATTAAAAGTATAGCACTTCAGTGCTGAAAAAGGAAAAAGCAGATAAGCAAAAACAAGGAAAGTAAAATCCATCTGGAATCTTGCTATCCAGAAATAAACATTTTACTGGATATTCTTTCAGTCGTTTTCTATGCATCTATTCAAGTTTTTCACCGAAATGTGACACTCCACATACACCATTAATCCCGGCTGTTAGAGGCTACATAGCACAGCGGGAGAGCCCTGGTTCTGGAGTCAGCCTGGACTCCAATCATGTGGGTACCACTTACTATCTGGATTCACTTCCTGTGGCTGCCGGAACAAATGACCACAAACGAGGTGGCTTAAAACATCAGACATTTATTCTCGCCTCGTTCAACAGGCCAGAAGTCTGAAATCAAAGTGTCAGCAGGGCTGGTTCCTCCTGGAGCTCTGAGGGAGAATCTGTCCCCATCTTCGGGCGGCTGCAAGCAACCCTTGGCCTCCCTCAGCTTGTAGACATGTCCATCCCTGCCTCTACCCTCACATGGACTCTGTCCTGTGTCTGTGCGTCTCAGATCACTCTCTCTTTTCTCATGTAAGGATACCAGTCATTGGATTCATTGATGAATCCAGGGTCATTTCGTCTTTAGATCCTTCGTGATCTCTTCAAAGACCATATTTCTAAATAAGGTCACATTTTGAGGTCCCAAGTTGACATGAACTTGGCTGGGGGCGGGGGCAGGGACACTATTTCTCTCACTATATTAGCACTGTGCTCATGAATAAAGAGCTTCACCTCTCTGAGTAAAAGTCCCTGGGGTGTTTTAAGGACTAAATGTGAAAACACACATAAAGCTAAGGCACAATACATAGTACATGGTAAGCATTCAATAATTGCTAGTTATATATTATGACAAAAATATGATTATAACATGATTTATTCAGAATAACCTCTTGGCTATTTAGATTTTTTCCCCTTTTTTTGTTATTATAGGCAGACTCCTAATAAACATCCTTGTGACTTTATTTTATTTTTGGTCACGACCCTGGCATGTATATGTTCCCAGGCTAGGGATCAAATCCACGCCACATTGGTTACAACACTGGATCCTTAACCCACTGAGCCACCAGGGAACTCTACTTGTGAGTTTCTTTTTGTGCGAATCATTCTACATGTAGTTATGGGTTTTTTTTTTGATGTGTTTGTGGGAGGAGGTGAGCTCGATGGCTTACTCGTCCACCATCTTGATTCTTTCAGCATGAGTTTGTTTTTGACAAACTTTTTTACATGTTTATGATTATTGCTTAGCTTAAATTAGTCGTGGTTCCCAAAATTCTAAGGCTTTCCATGTCACAGTTCCTTTCTTGGACTGTGTGGTGTTATGATTTCCATCATCCATTTGGGGAAACCATCTTTTCGCAGAGGGGTCTGGACACCTATCTCAGTTTTCCCCGAATTACCATTCCTGGAGATACATACCATGAGGGAGATGGGACAATGCTGGTGTGTTTGTTCACTAGTGGGTCTCCAGCAGGGCCTGGGAGGGAGTAGAGACCAGCGGGATGGGGGTCCTGGGGCCAGGGCTGGGTGGGGGAGGGGAGGTCCTACATCTCAAGCTCAGTCACTGGATTCTGCAAAGCAGTTTTAAACACTCAGGTAGACGGTAAACCACAGCAACCGTGGCAGGAAAACAGCCCACCACAAATAAAAGCCTGAAGCTCCAGCTGACACATCTGAATAAGAAATTGCTCAGCAGTTCAAACGTCCTGGCTTAAAGCCCTCATCGCACATCAGGGCTTAAAGCCATCTTTCCGGGGCAACCCTCAGGCCCCGGAGGTGAGTCCAGCCCCTCCCTCCACCTCCTCCTGGGCACAGAGGTGAGGCCGGAGGAGCAGGAAACCGAAAGGGCCTAGGCACCTGCTGCAGCCAGAGTGCTGGGTTTCCAGTTTTAACCATGCTCTTTATTATGTCAGAACACAGAGAGGGCCACACAGATGCACCTGCGAGCCAGGTGAGAAATGAAGGGACTGAAGGCCGTCCACTAAGGCGCTGGCATTTGACAGTCTCCCCCGGAGCAAACACACAAGCCTTTAGTCAGCTTCTTTTGACCACAGTTAGAAAATATCACCAGGGCAGGTGACCACAAATGGTATTTAAAAACAGCTTGAGGCTTTGAGGGGGGCTAAGTCAGAGAACTACCCCTCCACCACATACACGCAGGCCCAGCTTTTTTTCTTTTGATTGACATTCTTTTTTTTTTTTAAATAACGTTTGAACTCGTTCTCTAAAGTCTTGAATTTGAAGGTGAGTGGGTCTAGCTGAAACATCTATATTAAGCTTTGCAACGGGCTTGTGAAAACTTGTTTTTATTTTGATTGTTGTGGGTTCGCACCCCTGGAGTTTCATTTTGACTTTTCGGGTTAAATGAGTTTCAAAATGAAACTCATCCAATTGTCAAATTTTCCCCCTCCTTTTACTTTAAAACCTGGAGGCTCTCTTATTCCAGAGTTTCTGGCTATTAGTTTTTCTTCAGAATTCCTCTCCTCTCCCTCTGGGTAGCAAGCTGTTACCCACCTACTGTGTGTTTAACACCTCTTTTCTCTTCTTTTAATGCCTTTAAAACAAAGAGCGGAGGCCAAGGGAACGCTCTTGGTTGAGGTGTCAAAAAAGCTGAGCTCATATTCTTGCTCTTGGGTGGCGAAGCAAATTTGGTCAGGTGTGGGCTGGTTTTCCCTGGAGAAATGGGATGCAAATAAAATCTCTTCTCTCTGTTTTAGGGTGCTGTGACCAAAAATCCAAATTGAACTTGACTGTCCATGAAGGAACAATATTCCTCCTATGTAAAATTTGTTACTATGTGGATGGATTTGTCACTGAAATGTTTTTTGTAAACATTTGAAGCCTGACTTTGGAAACTGCAAAGTGAATTGCTGCTACCCCAGAAAGGTCCAGCCTCAGACAGGTACTCTGGCGAAAGAAGAATGAATTCAGAAGCCAACTTGTGAAAAGATAATAAGGCAAGTGAGTTGATTTATTGGGATTACTTTTCTTTGTTTTTCTTCTTATGGCCATATCTGTGGCATATGGAAGTTCCCAGGCTAGGGGTCGATTTGGAGCTGCAGCTGAGTCCTATGCCACAGCCACAGCAATGCTGGATCTGAGCCGCTTCTGTGACCTACATTGAAGCTTCCGGCAGTGCCAGGTCCTTAACCCACTGAGCGAGGCCAGGGATCGAACCTGCATCCTCACAGAGACTATGTCTGGTTCTTAACCCACTGAGCCACAATGGGAGCTCCTGGGATTACTTTTGTAATGTCAGCTCCACTTTATACAAGATGATTAATAAGCTTCAACCATATTCTACTTACATCCATGTCCTGGTGCTGCTGTAAGACATCACCGTAAAGTGAGTGACTTTAAGCTCAGTGCACGCTTATTATCTTCCAGTCCTGGATGTCAAAAGTCTCAAAGCAGTTTTCCAGAGCAAAAATCAAGGTGTCAGCAGGGCTGTGGTCCTTCTGGAGGATCCAGAGGAGAATCTGTTTTTTTTTGCCCTTTACAACTTATAAAGGCCTCAAGGCTATGTGTCACCATGACCTCTCATAAGAACCTGGGTCCATCTGGATGATCCAGGATGATCTCCCCGTTTCAGGCTCCTTAACATCATCGTATCTGAAAAGTCCCTTTTGCCATGGACGGTAATGGCATACTCAAGGGTCCTGGGATGTGGGCACTTGGGCAGGTCATGAGTGTGCTACAGGCCATGAGAGCAGGGACCCAGTGTCCCACCCAGTTCACCGTTGATCCCAGTAGTTAGCACACACCCACATCACAGAAAGCACTTGATTATTACTGAGTATAGAATGAATGCAAGAGCGAGATTACACCTGCTGTTGGCACTTGCACTCATCAGATGCTTATTAAGCACCTTCTATGAGCCAGTCCTAAGGGGCATGGAGCCATCCTGGAGCATGCAGACAGCCAAGGCGAAGATGGAAAGGAGCATGAGTTGAGCCCTGGGTGTCTGGAGCCCAGGGAGCAATGGCACTGAGGCAAGCCTGTTTGTACCCTTGAGCTTTCTTCCTTTCATTACTGGCTGCTGTTGTATCTAAGGATTCTTTGAACACATCCCCTTGGCAAATGTGATTAATTATATTCAGATGTATTTATTTATTTCTAGTTTTCTCCCCCCCCCCCCGGGTACTCTTCTGATATGTTAAGGAGTTTCCACTGAGAATTATTAAAAGAATCAATGATTAAGTCCCTGCAGAACCTCCACATCCCCACCGTGTGCCCCACGAAAGCTCAGGTGGCTCAAAGGAGGTCTGAAGTGCAGCTCAGAAACACGAGAAGTTACAGAGGTTTCCTGAGCCAGCCTGGGAGTCTAAGTACTTTGGTTTTATGTGTCAGTGTACTTCAGATTTCAGGTAGGGCTTATGTAGACGTAACATTTCAGAATACAGCCTGCTAGCAAGTTACAGACTGTCGGCTTGCGCAGCACCATCGAGAACCTGAATCCCCTGACTCTACGCAGGACAACTCAGGTTAGTTACAGAACATCACATGGTTTAAAGCTCTTCTCCCCCAGGTCTTCTGGGCCTTGGAAGGGCTGTGAAGATGCAGGCCTTTTAAGGAGCCAAGCCCTCATCTCCTGTCAACCTCCAACTTGGGTTTTTTACTTTTTATTTTTTTGCATTTCTCCCCTTTTCCCCTTCTTTCTCCCCACGCCCCTGCCTCCCCTTTCGCCAGTCTGAAATGAGTCCTGTTTGCCTACAGGATGAGCAGCCAGCTTGGAGGAGGAGGTCAGTGGGAGACTGCAGACAGAGAATTCCAGATCTGCGGCAGCCAAGAACAGAGGTGGGACATATCAGCTGCTGGTTAGTCATGTCTACACAGAGGTCACTTCGAAGGTCAAGGCTATCTGCTATTTGCAAACTTACACCCCCCACACCTCCCCCAAGTACCCAAGGCACTTGCAGAAGTCTATATTCACCCATTTCTGAAAGTTGGATGTGTCCTCCCAGAGTTTGAAGGGATGTCTCTGTTGCTCAAAAGGTATGAGTTAAATTGTGAACACGTTTGACCCACGTTTAGTCTTGAGAGCTTTTCCTCTACAAATTCTCGTGTCCTATTAGCTGATTGCACTTCTGAGCACGAACGAGTCTGTTGTGCTGCCCTTTTGGTGGTGGATGTTGGAAAAAACACAGAGTGCTAATCCCACACACCTGCTTTCAATTCTGCCCATGTGGGTTTGGAGTAGGAGGTCTGTTCACGCCAAATCTCTTTACACAATTTTCAAAACCTGCATTTTTCCATGCTAACACATCTCCGCCTGTCAGCACAATTGAGTTCACACACACACACACACACACACACACACACATACTCCTGTTTACACCATTTATTTTCTCAGAGGGGTCAGTGAGTGTGAGCCGGGATGGCCACTAGATGGCAGTATATAAAACACTCCTAATGTGCTCAGGGGAATGAAGTTTGAGGACCATGCGGAGCTGGGGTTCCCAGATTTCAACCTGTAAAATTTTTTATAAAGAAGAAAAGGGTTAGATGCAAACTGTTACATTTAGAGTGGATAAGCAATGAGGTCCCTACAGCAGAGGGAACTATCCTATCTCTTGTGTTACAACACGACGGAAGATAGTATGAAAAAAAAGAATGTATATATATGTATGACTGGGTCACTTTGCTGTACGGTGGAAATTGAAGGAACATTGCAAATCAACTATTCTTTAATAATTTTTTTTAAATTAAAAAAAATAAAAGCGGGAGTTCCTGTTGTAACACAGTAGAAACGAATCCAACTAGGAACCATGACGTTTCGAGTTTGATCTCTGGCCTTGCTCACTGGGTTAAGGATCTGGCATTGCTGTGAGCTGTGTTGTAGGTCACAGATGTGGCTCGGATCCCGCGTTGCTGTGTCTGTGGCGTAGGCTGACACCTGTAGGTCTGATTTGACCCCTAGCCTGGGGACCTCCATATGCCATGAGTGTGGCCCTAAAAAGCGAAATAAATAAATAAAATAAAATAAAATAAAATAAAAACAAAAGAAGGAAAGAGGAACACTCCATATTTGTCAAATTTTTACTTTTCCAGGGAACATTATTAAGATATAAATCAAATTCCACTGCTTCCTAAGAGAAACATTTTAATCATAAAGAAATAGGAAGGGAAGAATCTCAAAAGTAGGGATTATCTTTTAAATGTAGTAAATGTTGTTTTCTGAAAAATGCTGTCCTTGTGTTCTCATTTTCATGCAGACCAGTGGAAGAGTCACCATGATCAAGCCTTTGGGAAATAAACCTAGAGGAAAATGCTTGCACTCTTTTACAGCCAAACTGACCCTAAGGCTGAAGTAGGGTTACCATCCAGAGACACAAAGGAGAAGCAGGGATTGCCACTGGATCAGACTGGCTTTGATAAAATGCACTAGGAAGCACAAACTCACAGGATACCCTCACCTGTACTGGCTGCATTGCTGTTGAACCACCTGCCTCGTCGCCTGGACTACCTCAGTCTTCCTGGTGGGCCTGTCAAGCTGAGCCTCAGCAGAGCTAGGCCTGGGGGGACTTCCCGCCCGCCTCAGCCAGGTAAGCCTCTTGGCATCTTGCTCTACCTCACCAAAGAATCTGCACTAGGGAGTTCCCATTGTGGCTCAGCAGGTTGAGAACCCGACTAACATCCATGAGGATGCAGGTTCGATCCCTGGCCTTACTCAGTGGGTTAAGGATGTGAGCTGTGGTGTGGGTCACAGATGAGGCTCGGATCCTGTGTTGCTATGGCTGTGGCTGTGGTGTCGGCTGGCAGCTGCAGCTCTGATTCAACCCCTAGCCAGAATTTCCATATGCCGCGGGTACAGCCCTAAAAAGCAAAAAAAAAAAAAAAAAAAAAAGAGAGAGAAAGAGAATCTGCACTAGAACACTGGGGCCCATCTCTGAGCCCCCTTCTGTGGCAGTGCTGGGGTAAGACACTATGTGCGGTTAAAGAATGTGCTGACTACTCACAGAGTGAACAAATGGTAGGCTTTCAATCAGAGAGACCCTCACTCCAGTCCATGGCTTGGGCAAGTCACTTCTGCGCTCTTATCCTCAAGTCTCCTCATTTGAAGATTGGGATCACGAGAACATATACCCCTGTTAGCCTTTGTTACAGAAAAGGAGCTCACGTACATTGTGTGAACATAGTGTTTTTTCTGTGCTCAATATGCATTAACTCATATTAATAATTAATTTTGGTGCTGGATGTTCTTTTCTAGAGCTCGGCGGGCTGGGCCACTCCCCAGAGCTGCCCTTCTTTGCGATGAGAATGTGATACACTGTATTTGAGGAGAAGTCAGCTCACCACATCCTCGGAGTCTCAGATTTCCTATAACAGCACTTACTCTGTAACCGGTTACAACACCGAAAGTGACCCGGATGTTACACAGCCTGAAGATTTGTTTTTGAGGTACAGAGCAGGAGACCTGGAATTTTCCTTCTAGAGCTGGGGCAGCCCTGCTTACTCAGAAGGATGGGGATTCCTGGGTATTCCTAGGGTGGGCAGCCCCATTAAGCATCTCCTTCATTCACTCTTCTATTTAATTCAGCAGAAGGTCCCAGAGCAGGCATCTCTACGCAGTCATAGAAGCTTCTGATGAGGTCAGAGAGCACAGAGAAAACTCCGGATAATCAGACACACTGAAACTGCTACTACTGGAGTTGCAGGATGACTCACCCTGGCCTGCTGTGGGGAAACTCCTCTGGTCGCTGCCCAGGATCCTCAATGATAAGGGGGTCCCTGAAAAGCTGTGCTTGGACCGCCACCTAGTGGTGACAAAAAGCAAGACTCGGTCTGGGCGGGATTCTGCTTCTCCACAGTCACACCCACCACAGTTATCCCCCAGAACCATCTCCTCACAGAAGTTTTATTTTTATTTATTTATTTATTTACTTACTTATTTACTTATTTATTTATTGTATGTTTGCCTTATCTAGGGCCGCACCCGCGGCATATGGAGGTTCCCAGACTAGGGGGCTAACAGGAGCTCTAGCTGCCAGCCTTCACCACAGCCACAGCAACGCGGGATCCGAGCCGCACCTACAACCTACACCACAGCTCACGGCAACGCCGGATCCTTAACCCACTGAGCAAGGCCAGGGATTGAACCCGCAACCTCATGATTCCTAGTCGGATTCGTTAACCACTGAGCCACGACGGGAACTCCGAAAATGGACATTTCTGTGTGGGGAAGGGCAAGTTCTAAGAATAAAGATATTCTCACCCTTTATCATGGAGCCACTGGGCCCCTAGCCTGGAGGACACTCCCCTCCGCTGCCACCTCCCACCCCACGCACACAAGCACACATGCACACACAACTGTGTTCTGCAACTTCTAAGCATAGGCTGTTTGTTTTTTCAACTGTACTGTCATGTATTTTGTATTTCTGCAGCCCAGGTTCAGTACTGTCCCTGTTTGTTGGATTGAATGGGTTTTCATAAAGAGGAGTTCACAGATTTGTTGAGTGTGTGGGTTGCTGGACAGCTCTAGTGGAATGTCACTACCCAGCAGAGCTAAGACGTGTTTTTCAGTAATGTGTTCCTGGAAGTTGGGCAGAAGAGAGGGGAGCTCGCCAGTTCCTCGCTGCTAGGCTAGGCAGCGGGAGGAAAGAGCAAAAGGCCCAGGAGCCTCCACAAGCAAAAGGTTCTGGAGACTTGTCCCCGCTCCCTGGTTGGTATTTTAACAGATGCCCACACTACACCTACAGGACGAGGTAGGACCCAGCTATGCACGGATATTGAACTGGGCTTCCTTGGCCCAAACTCCACTGGCAGTAGAGAAGGACTCTTCTTACAGCATCCTCTACCTTAAAAGCAAAGATTTATTCTGTACTTAGTCTCCTGTGGTTTTCCACATGGCTGGCTGTAAGGGTCATTACTAGGGCCCATCTACGCCCCCATCTTCCCCACTAGTCTGCTGTCGTATGAACTAGAGGTTCCCACCTTTAGATCCTATTTTTTATTTTATTTTTATTTTTTTCTTTTTACAGTCACACCTGCAGCATATGGAAGTTCCCTGGGCCGGGGGTCGAAATGGAGCTGCAGCCGCGACCTACACTACAGCTTGCGGCAACACCAGATCCTGAACCCACTGAGTGAGGCCAGGGATCAAACCCACATCCTCACAGAGACAATATTGGGTCCTTAGCCCACTGAGCCGCAATGGACTCCTAGATTTGATTTTATATAGAGCTCTTGTGATGAAAGAGGCAGATCAGGTCATCTGCCTTCTTTGTCCAACACTGTAACCGCTAGCCACATGGGGCTACCTACATTTAAACTAACTAAAATTAAGTAAGAAATTTTAAAAGAAGGTTTCTCCCTGGCAGTTGCCACATTTCAAAGGTTCAATGGCCACCCGTGGCTAGAGCCTAACATATTTAAAGTGCAGAAGTAGAACATTTCCATTATCTCAGAAATTTCTATCAGATGGTACTGGTAGACAGAACATTGATTTTAAAGTAAGGAAGAGATGAAATCCTTCATTCAAGGTCCGTGGCAGAACTATGAAGGAAACCCAGTTTTCCATACTTGAAAGCCAGTCTTCTCATCACTACACTGGAGGAGGTGTCATTTAAAATTCCCCGGGGAAGGAGTTCCCATTGTGGCACAGTGGTAATGAACCTGACTGGTATCCATAAGATTCCATCCCTGGCCCTGCTCAGTGGGTTAAGGATCTTGTGTTGTTGTGAGCTGTGGTGTAGGTCGCAGATGTGGCTCGGATCCTACGTTGCTGTGGCTGTGGCTTAGGCCGGCAGCTGTAGCTCTGATTTGATCCCTAGTCTGGGAACTTCCATATTCCTTGGGTGCGGCCCTAAAATACATACATACATACATACAATGCCAGGGGAGAGGTTTCTCAGTGGAGTGTTAATACTCATCAGCACAAGTTAACACATAGGACCATCTAGTCCTCCCTGGAAGGAGCCTGGTCAGGCAGTGTGGACAGCCTGGAGGAGTCACAGGAGAAGAGTCTCCATCATGACTCAGGGCATGGATCTGGCAAGCCTAGAGGTAGGGCAAGTGTGTCATCCATGACTGTCTTGCCAGACCTGGACCAGAGCTGGGACTCCATTGTGCCAAGGGAAACAAGGAGCCAGGGGTAGCCCAGGTGGCTGGAGATCAAGCCAAAGGACAGTTAGGGAAGACTGGGAACTCTAACCAAGATCTTCAGGAAGAAGTAAGGTGTCTCCCTGCTGGCTTGTCACTCCGTCTTGCCTTGGCCCTCCAGATTTCTGCTCTGCTTACTGGGCTGTACCACAGCATTCTGGAGCTGTTAAACTTTGCCTCAGTTCATGTCATAGGAACCTTGGTAATGAATTTCAACTCCTGTGAAAACACAGATGAGGCATAGGTTAAAAGTTTGGTTTAGTTTTGTTTTCAGTAGCTGTAGAACCGAACCATAGAAGGAGGGTAGGCTGGGAACTCAGAAGACTTGGGTGTAATCTCCAGCACTCTTTGATCTTAGGCATCTCACTTAGCCTCGGTATCCTTAATCTGTGAAATGGGTCAATAGTAAGGATTTCTTATCAGGACTGTTGAGATCACATAAGGTAATATTATAGACAGTTCTGTGCAGAGAGCTCTGTACAGGCGGTGATTATCTTTACTATAGTTCCTTCACTTGGCGCCTCTGCCGTAGCAGTTATGGTGTAGAATTCTGGGTGGCCACATTACCTTAGGTTTATCAGATGTACGTGTTTTCCCCCAAGATGTATTGTGTTTAAACCATCAATGGAGCTACCTAATATCCTTATTTGAAGATGATGTAGTCTCAGCCTATGTGGTTTTGTGAGCCAGCAAAGAATAGTTTAATGGTTCAGTTAGCTCCTTGAGGAGATACACGGTGCTTGAAATATGCCAAATAAGCAGCATGCAACCTCTGTGGGAGAAGAGAAGTCAGCCGACTTCTTGTGAAGACACAGCTTCCTGCAGAGCCAGATGTAGTGCGCATTTTCCTCTTGCTTTTTTCCCAATAGCTGTGCTCAGGGGGGATAAACTTTACTTAACCTAATTAATTTTAATCACAGCTTTCAAATCTCATACTGTGAAAAGAATTACAAATTGGAACACATTAATAGAAGCCATAGTTTATGCTGTAAGCTAATCATGAAATGTGCATTTACATTTTCTGCATGAGTTTGCAATTACCATTAAAATAAAATTCCGTTATGTCCTTTTAAATTACCAAAATGTGAAGAGCAGATTGAGTCAGGCCCATTTTTGTGCTAAATTACCAGAAGGTTGTCTAAATTTCCAAGAATCAGACGGCTTCCTGCATTTGAGTTGCAGCGAGGAATGATTTCTAGTCATCTGCTCCAAGCTATTTCCATTTTTAAATAATAATCTTTTAAACTAATTGCACAAGCGTCTCACCTGCTTTAACAAGTATTCCTTTGAGTTTAGTACAGAGGAAAAATCATATATGTGTTTGTGTATATATAAGTATATATGTGTGTATAGACACATATATATTTCTGTCTGTATACATACATGGATATGTCTGCATACATGTTAGGTATGTTTAGATCTATATCTGTAATTTTGCTTTTAGGTTTCGTGTGGACTTTTATTTTGTGGATGTAAGTAGATGTTACTTGGTTCTTCAGAGGATCTGAGGCAGTTTAGAGGAAACAGAGGATGTAATAATAATAATATTAATGAAGAATTCATCTCTAAACTAGAATAGAACAGCAAGGTGTCTGTGGAGTATTATCACGGCTTCTCTGCACGTAGGTCTCGGTGGTTCTTACCTCTTTGCTCTCACAGCATTTTGCTTGAGGCAGCAGAACAGGTACGATCACCTCCATTCTGCAGGTGAGGAGACAGAGAGTGGCAGTGAGGAGCAGAGTGCGTCTTTCAAATCCAGTTTGAGGCTCTTTCTATAGGAGAGCTCCTGGCATTGGGAATTAGGATTTTTGAACTCTGATGGCCCAACAAGGAGGAACCAGGGGGCATAAGCAATGACCACAGACAAACAGCATCCTGATATCTGCAAAACGTTGTTGGGCGAATGCTCCTCTCTAATACAGTATGAAGCTTCAGCTGGTTTGTTCAGTGACCTGGCTGGACTCATTTAGACTTGAGTTTTCCTGAGACTATTTCACAGCTAATTATGCCTGAGAATGTTCTTAGTATACTGCTGGCTGGTTCTCTAGCAATGGACAGAAACAACACCCACCACAACAATAATACCAGTGATAGCAGCTACCACTTATTGATTGTTCACTATGTTCAGGACACTTCGTCAAAGGACAGTCCTTCCCATTCAGTGCTCTATCCTCTTTTTTTCAGGTACATATTCCATTTCTGCCAAAATTTCTACCCAAGATGGCTTTAAGAGGCCCACTAATCAGTTTGTCTATCTCTGCACATAACGAGACCACGAGCGCATGTGGAGCCCTGGCTGGCCTAGCTGGAGGCAGGTCTCCTTCAGGACCGTGAGGGCCAAGCCACTTTGTCCAAGAGTGGTCCGGTTCCAGATACCATGTCCTCTTCAGATGCCAGTTTCTCTTGTCCTGCTTCCTCCGGCCTGACACTCATGTCTGATGTCACTTGTGTTTGGATTCAGGTATGGAAAGCACCTTAGGTCCAGGCACTGGATCTCATCCGTCGTTACAAGGGAGGGTGGACAGGGAGGGTGGACAGAGTACGGTCCTTTGAAGACCTGGGCTCTCACATCCTCCAGTCCCGGGTGTGAACGGTGGCTCCACTGTGTGCCTGCGGGAGGCCGGGTGATTCACTGACCTTCTCATCTGTCAGTGGGGTTTACAGTCTGCTTTGCAAGGGCTCTGAGTGATGCCGAGTGTGACGTCTGTTTAAAGCATGAAGACAGTCCTGTGCTCAAGGACCCTGACTGCTTAACCTCCTGCCTCCTTTTCTTGTGTCCCTTAGTGTCTGATTAACTCTTGTTATAGGCACTATCCGGGCCTATTTTTCTGAGCTAGTGCCAGCCCCATCCCACCATCTCTGGCTCCTTCCTCCCCTCTTCCACCCCTCAGTGGAAGACCTGAGGGCCTGGACTTCTGCTGGATGGGGCCCTGTGCCTGGGTGCAGAGAGGACCCAAACCTGCCCTCTGGAGGTCTCTGCACCGAGATGAGGGCAGTGAGCCCCGCTATGGTCTGTCTAGGTTGGCATGCCACCAAGGCTGGGCATCAGGTGCATTCAGCCTTGCTATTCAAAGTGTGGTCTTTGGATCAACAGCATTGGCATCACCTGGGAACTGGTTGGAAATGCACAATCCTGGGCCACTCAGTCAGAATCTGCATCTTGACAAGATCTCCAGTGATTTATATGGACATTAAAGCTTGAGAAGCCCTGGCTAGCAGCCCCAAATCACCTCTGCAGGAGAACTTGGGCTCTTCTTTCCAGGGTCAGTGTTGGTGTCCTCTAAGCCTCTAACAGGTATGTGTTCAAAACATGCCTTAAAGTCAAATTTACTCTTGAAGGACTGGGTTTTTTTCTTCTTTCTCGGTTGTTTAAAGCCAACTTTTGATTCTCTTTCCCTGAGATCCACAGATAATACAGGACACTGCCAGCTTGCTTCAGGTTAACTTGCCTGTCCCCATGCCATTCAGGAAAGTCTCCTAGACCATCACCTTATCCAGCCCTTTCCTGTTATGGAAACAAAATCTCACACGCACACACACACATACACATACGCAAATGCACACACACGCAGATGTATACATATTACATCACACACACCAGAGGCTATGCCACCCTCAGACCTGACCTTCTTCTGCTTGGATGTCCTTCATGCCCTCCTTTGATTAGATTTTAGTCATCCTTGAAGTTTCATTTAAAGGATCAGCTCAGCCAGGGTTAGCATTTTGCTCCCCCAGGGCCTTCGAGAAAATGGCTGTGTGACAGTGTTTCCACTGTCGCCACATTGCATTACGAGGCTTTGTTTGTGCCTTGATCCTGCCCTGGAAACACCAAACCCAGCGAGGGCAAGGGCCAAGTTATATTTATTCATCTTTGTCTCCCCAACACTCGGCACAATATCAGACACCTTCTAGATGCCCCCAAAACACTTATTGAATACACAGAGTGGAAAAAAAGCTTAGCTTGTTCTGGTGGCTTGGTGTTTTCTCCTTTGAAGTTTAATCAGAATGAAATAAAATTACTGCAGACTCAAAGCATTTGGGGAAAATTCTGTAAAACCCTGCAGCCCAAGTGGAAAAAACAGATCAAAGCAAAATTAGATGGCAATTTGTTTTTAAAAAATTTGTGGCGGCATTTTAATTAGAGAATATTCCTCTCACTAAAATTAGGGATTCCCAGGGAAAGACTTGAGATGTTAGAGTGTCTCCTACCAGTTTTTTCACCAGCTCTTCCAGGCCCCGCTGAGCAGCCTTTGTGAGGATGCAACCCGAAAGACACTCAGCCTTACACAGCTCTCTGCACTTGCCACAATTAAGCCTTTCACCCCTGCTTGCACTGCAGGGGGCAGAGGCCGGTGACTGGATTTGATGGTGGAAAAGGCTCTGTGCATAAATGATGCGCTCAAGGCCGCACAACTGGACCGTCATATGCAGACTCCAAAGTTTTGCATCCTGCTCCCATGTCAAGCAGTTTTTTCCCCCCCTCGACCACAGCATGCCATCCCTTTCTGACAAATACTGTACATCAAACCCAGAGGCTCTTCATAAGGAGACTGGACCAGTGGCCTGCATCAGTGTTTCCCAGACTTTGGTCTGTCAGATGATTGGAACGTGGTTTAGACTTGACAGCTTTTTACTTTGCTAAGTAGGAATGCTAAGAAAATGTATGATCAGAATTATGTTACTAAATAAATACTGATTTTTTTTTAAAAAGGAAGGATCTCAGAATAAAGCCCAGCTTTTTAAAAATTGGATACATTTAGCTTCATGAAAAACTCACCCCATTGTCCTGATTTTTCTCATTTCACAGCAGGCTGATGAAAACGAGCAATAGTTTAGAGTCGTGTTTGGGAGATGTGGGTATCGCTGAACTTTAATGGCTAAATCCACGTGTTTTGTTGAAACCCCAAAACCAAACTTTTATAGCAGAAATTTGTATATACAAAAACATTCCTGTGCATATATATAAAAATATATTCAACACAATTTTTATTGTGTTAAAATACACCTAAAATTTACTACTTTAACGTGTAGTTTTATGGCATTAAATATATTCAGTTGTTGCACAATCATCACCATCATCCATCTCTGGAATTTCTTCTTCCCAAACTAAATTCTGTACCCATTTAACACTAGCTTCCTACTCCCACCTCCCCTTAGCCCCTGGCAACCATTCTTCTACTCTCTGTCCCTCTGAATTTGACTCCACTAGGTACCCCATATAAGTGGAATCACACAGTATTATGGCTAGCTTGGATCGCTTAGCATAATCTTTTATAGGTTCATCCATACTGTAGCGTGTGTCAAAATTTCCTTCCTTCTTAAGGCTGATTAATATTCCATTGTGTGGGTATACCTCATTTTGTTTGTCCATCCACTCATCAATGGACTACTTCCACATTTTAGCTATTGGAAATACTGATGCTATGAACATGGGTGTGCAAATGTCTGTTCTAGTCCCTGTTTTCAATCCTTTGGGGTATGTACCCTAAAGTGGAATTGCTGGATCATGTGCTAACTCCGTTTAATTTTTTGAGGAAAGATCATACTTTTTTCCATAGTAGCTGCACCGTTTTACATCCCCACCATCAGTGTGTAAAATTTCCAATTTCTCCACATCTTTAGCAATACTTGTTTTGCTTTTTCTTTAAATAATGTTATCCTAGTGGGTGTAAAGTGGCATCTCATTGTGATATTTCATTTTTTATTTTCATTTCCCTAATGATTAATAATGTTGAGCATTGTTTCATGTGCTTACTGGTCATTTGTATATCAACTTTGGAGAAATAGTCACTTAAGTCCTTTATTTTTTTAAATTAGTTTTTTTTGTTTGTATATATTCTTTTAAATGTATGTATACACATATATATATGTTTTTATACATACACAGAGCAGGGCAGAAGCAGAGAAAAGCAGCCAGTGGAGTGTTACCTCGGAGGGAATGTGTTGGTGCTAGAAGACCAGGAAAGGTGAGTCCTCTTTACCTTTTATGTCATGCATTGGAGGGTTTCACTTGTCATTAACATGTGTCACTAATTGAATAAAGAAAAAAATGCAAAGAAACTACCAATAAAATGTCATTTTGCTTAAGCGTCTCAAAATAGCTGACGAGGTTTTTTTCAATAGTATAACCAAGAAAACATCGTCTTGAGTGGACCCTCCAATCTTATTTCATTGCTAAGATTTTAACGAGAAGAAAACTTCCTTTCATTGTTCTAGTCGCAGATGCTCGGCCTGCCTTTTTCCACCTCCCCCTCCTCCCTTCTGGAACAAGCTCAGACTAGGAGAGGAGCCTGTCTCTCTTTAAAGAGACTATTTGTTTCCATGGTAACTCGTCGTCTTCATCTTCAGAGTTGTAAACTGGGAAATTCTATTAAAGGCTTATCCAGGCAGTTGCTTTTGAAATGGTGTCTGATATTAGCTGTTTGCTTCATTCACTTTTGCTGCCCAGTAATCTTTTGAATTTGGTGATTCTGTTTCTATCAAGTGGAGAAAAATGAAACAATATGAAGCTGATTATAATGGGTCTGACTGGCCCTGCTGTGCACGCTTGTCAGGTACTGTCCTGGGCCGTCCTGGTGGAGCCCCCTGGTGTCTGTGATGGGTGTGGCCCGGGTAGTGGAGGCCAGCACATAGCAGAGTTGCTTGGAGAGGCCCTGGAGGTCAGCTGGAGAAGAAATAGAAACTAGCCCCGTTGTCAGAGGTGACTTGGGCTGTTAATGGATTTCAAATCTTATCTATGAGATTCTGATATGGCACATGGGGTTGGTTATACCCCTGCTGAGAAAGCAACTGTAGTTCAAATAGGTGCAAATAAAGCAAGTAAACAGATTACCTGAGGTTCATGATTTAAATTTTTCTAGTAGCATTTATGCTTGCAAAGCTTCATTTATTGAATCTGGGAATGGAAGGTTTTGGGGGTTTTTATTGCCTAGTGTCATTGATATGCATGAAATTTATATAATTTTTAATGTCTCTGGATACTCAAATAAATGACATTTAAATAAGTGTATAAACATAGGAAATGCCTTGAAAGCTCTTTTCCTATTCAGAAAAATTGAGCTATTTTATTCCTTTTGAAAGCAACTTCACTTGAGTATATTGAAAAAAAAATAACATTCTATTTAGTGGTTTTCCGGTTGTTTTTTTTTTTTTAAAGGGACGCTTACTTATTCCATCATTTTATTTTAGTTTTTTGTTTTCTTTGCCTCTTTAGGGCTGCACCTGTGGCATATGGAGGTTCCCAGGCTAAAGGTCCAATCGGAGCTGTAGCCGCTGGCCTACACCACAGCCACAGCAACGTGGGATCCAAGCCGCGTCTGTGACCCACACCAGAGCGCACAGCAGTGTGGGATCCTTAACCCGTTGAGTGATGCCAGGGATAGAACTTGCGTACTCTTGGATGCTAGTCAGGTTTGTTAACCGCTGAGCCACGACGGGAGCTCCATTTTTTTTTTTTTAAACTAATTGCTGATTTATAGCTTACCTCCAATTTTTGAACAGATTTGTTACGTAAAAAGATATTAATATTTAAAAATAATATTTAGGAGTTCCCGTCATGGCGCAATGGTTAACGTATCCGACTAGGAACCATGAGGTTGCGGGTTCGATCCCTGGCCTTGCTCAGTGGGTTAAGGATCTGGCGTTGCCATGAGCTGTGGTGTACGTTGCAGACGCGGCTCGGATCTTGTGGCGAAGGCCGGCAGCTACAGCTCCTGTTAGATCCCTAGCCTGGGAACCTCCATATGCCGCGGGTGCAGCCCTAGATAAGGCAAAAAGACAAAAAAAAAAAATAATAATATTTAGATTAAGATAAAGTTTTAGAGATGGATATAGTATAGCAACGTGAACATAATGTTACTAAACTGTACACTTCAAAACGGTTAAAATAGTCAACTTTATGTTATTTATATTTTACCACAATGAAAATAGTATTTAAAATTTTCCAACTGGAAACTAGGGAAGTTTTTGCAATTGTTTAAGAAAAGGACATTAAGCAAAACATGATTATGTGAGAGTCTCAGGCCCCTAGCTTCCCTCCCACCCCAACTTTTTTGAAGTGTAATTTAAAAATTAAAATTGTATGTATTTAAAGTATACAACTTGATGTTTTGCTATATGTATATATTATGAAATGATCATTACAGTGAAACTAATGAACATACGCATCACCTCACAGTTACCATTTTTTCTTTCTTTTTATTGTGGTGAGAACTCTCATCTACCTTCTTAGCGAATTTCAAGTATGCAAGACAATATAGTCACCATGCTGTACTTACTCATCTTATACCTGAAAGTTTGTACCCTTTGAACAATGTCTTTCCATTCCCACCATTGCCACCCAGCCCACCCCAAGGCACTTCCGCCATCTGACTCTATGCTTCTATGAGTTTGACTATTTTAGATTCCACATATAAGAGAATATTTGTACTGTAGCATTGTCAGTGTTTGGCTTATTTCATTTAAAATAATGTTCTTCAGGGTCATCCGTGTTTTTGCAAGTGACAGGGTTTCCTTCTTTTCCCAGACTGAATGATATTCCATCACACACACACGCACGCACATGGACATGTGCACTTTTATTTATCCATTCATCCATGGACAGACACTTAGGTTGTTTCCATGTTTTGAACACTGTGAATACTGCCGCCATGAACACAGGGGTGCAAACATCTTTTTGAGATTCAGGCTTCTTGCTTTCTGTGAAGCTTTTCTTCATCCTTAAAATGACTCCTGAGAAAACCCCAAATTGCCCTTTCTTTCTTTTCTTTTCTTTTTTTTTTTTGTCTTTTGCCTTATCTAGAGCCACACCCGCAGCATATGGAGGCTCCCAGGCTAGGGGTCTAACAGGAGCTGTAGCTGCTGGCCTACGCCACAGCCACAGCAACACGGGATCCAAGCCGCGTCTGCAACCTACACCACAGCTCACGGCAACGCCAGATCCGTAACCCACTGAGCAAGGCCAGGGATCGAACCTGCAACCTCATCGTTCCTGGTCGGATTCATTACCCACTGAGCCACGATGGGAACTCCTGCCCCTTCTTTCAACATCTTCAGTTTTAAGGCATTCTGAACGCTTTCCCTTTTCTCTGGAGACATTTTTTATTTTTTTGTTTTCAATCCTCACTCTGGAGAACTGGCTGTCTCACAAGGGTCATCAGAGCTTCTCAACCAATGTTTGATGCTTATGCTGCAAGTGCTCACCCGTTTTTATTTCTCTTGAGGATCTGATTTTTAAAGTATATTGTGCCTTCTGTCTTGGTTTGTAACCTGGGGATAATAATGGTCCCCACTCAGACAGCTCCTTAACGCTGAGTAAGTTGATACTTGTAACACATTCAGGACAGGGCTGCTGCTGTCTGCAACAGCGACTACTGTCTTCTGAGGAAGGGAAAGAGAACAGGAGGAGCTGCGTGGGCTGAGGCCGAGGGGACCTCCAGTGTGTACAGGGTCACCTGCTCTATGTGCAGAGCAAGGACAGGCCGGCCAACATCCGATTTGGGAAAATGAAACGGTGTTCTACCTGGCAGCCGAGGGAATACCACCTTACGCTTGCTGTCCTTGCAAACTGCCAAGCCCTCACAGGCGGAGGATAGTCCATTTCAGGCAGGTCTTTACTTATTCCTTCTCCCTCCCTCCACCTCAATCCATGTCCTTGGACAGAAGAACCCTAAGGATATAATAAAATAAGTATGTGATTATAAGGCAGGAAAAATATCCTTAGAGGCTACGAGGCGGAGCCTTGAATGCTGAAAAGATCAGTTCTTCTGGCCTAAAACGGTCCAGCTAACAGCAAGAGGGCCATTTTAGGCTCCTCTGACTGGAGGTCCCCAGTCTTGAGGGGATGCAGAGTACAGAATGGGGGCACCGCATATTTTCAGACATAACGAATCAAAAAGTTTACCTCACTTGTGCCCTTTCTGATGAAGCTCTTGGATGATATACTTCAACAAAATGAGAGCGCAAACCATGAAACAGACAGATGCGAAGCCCAGGGGTTCAGTCCAGGACAGCAGTGAAGGGAGGTCACAGGATGACAGCTTAGCATGGGCCTGGAGGGGCTGCAGGGGCTGTGCTGGGCAGGGAGAACGATGGCTCCACAGGGGACAGGGGTCTGTAACTGTGTTTGGGAAGATGAAAAATTATTGCTAGGTGTGGGTGATCCATCTGTTTGAAGCATTTATTTAAAAAGGTGATAAATCTTCAGGCAAATGGTAAAAAGCACTAGGAGAAATGTGGTTTTCAGTAAAAGGCAATATACTTATAGTCACACTTTACTTGGTTCTGCAGCAATAAACACTGGTAAGGATAACGTACTATTGGTTGATTTAATTTAAAATTGTGATCTATTATATCAGGCTGAAAAAGAGTAGGGGAAATTGAGACTTGTAAACTAGCTAAATTCTTCGCCACTATAATATGAAGTCAGAATTTGGGTATGTAAATTTGATATATCAAGAAGTAGCAGTATAACTTATTATTTACAAGTATGGGGCAAACAGAATGGGTTGAGAGCAATGGGTGGGGCTGCAGCTGCTCATGGTGTAGAGGATAAAATTTGATTTAAAGGTATGTGCATGTATTACCTTAAAAATTAAAGTTCCTCTTTAAAATGCATTGTAAAAGTCAGGCAAATTGTTAAATTACTTGCTAAGGTGTTATTTTCCTTCTTTGTTGAGGTTTTCTGCCCTCTTCGGACCCATGGCCAGGCCGCCGTGGATGTGCTTTGCTATCACGACCCTTGATGAGCTGACCCGACAGGCAGAAGCGGAGGAGGTATTTCGGGGCTGGTTTGGGGCTCTCTGGTTAAACAGAGCCAGATTCTGAGGAGTTTTAATTACACTGTAATTGGGAATGAAGGGGGAGGGGCTGGGAGAGGAGAAGAAAACCCTGTTCCAGGTTACAGCTCGCCTTACCGCTTACAGAGCCATCAGCCACCCGACTCAGCTACCAGGGGGGAAATTACCATATGTAAATACGATACTCAGATCACAAAAGGTCCTTGAATGTTTCAAGTGATTAGTGTTCGACTTCATCTTCAGGGATTAGTATTGATGCCAAGTTAATAACTGAAAAGATATCGAATAAATGACTCATTTAGTCATAGTGTACATTTATGATTTTACACAAATAATGACTACAATTTATGGTGATTAGAGTATTAAGTTCAATTTCCACTTATGTTTGGCGGCAGCTGTTTCTCTCAACGTCCCTCAGGTTTAATACAGCAAGACTCATAAGGGGTCATATGTTGTCTCTGGGAATGCTACCCTGCCGTTTTATCCAAGAGACTCTTTCCATTGTGCTGATCTTGCAAACTCATCCGAGCAGAGCAGCAGTAATTTGGCCCCAAGCCAGGACTCTCCCTACTGTCCTAGAGATCTTCCATGGGGAGCTTGACTTTTATCTTTGTTCCCAGGACGCTGCTGACTGACCCCTAAATCAAGGGTAACATTTTTAAAAAGACTGCTGAGGATTTATGTTAACACTTATGTTACTGTAAATGAGAGGATTTAAAATCTATTCTGAAAGGAGGAATCAACAAATACACATTCAATTATTTTTTCCCCAATATTTTGGATCATTCTCTTCTAATCAACACACTTGGGGTACGTGTGAGAGAAGAAATGACTTAGCCCTGGGGGAGAATGGGCAAGGTAACATGAACAATACTGACTGATTGCAGGCACCTAGAACTGGATTCAGACCATTCCTTTGTTTACCAGTAAGGAAACTGGGGCTCAGTCTCTTGACTCTCCAAAGAGCATCCCAGCAGCAAGGAGGCATCCAGCCAGGAGCAGAGCCAGCCTGCCTCCCAGGTCTTTCCTTCTCCCTCATAGTCAGCTACAACCATCCCATTTTTAGGCTCCAAAGCAAAGCTCATTTGATGACTGCATCATCTTCCCTGCATCCAGGAGCAATCTGATAAATGCTGACGTAAGAGAAAGCAGGAAGGTACTTGTCACCATTACATCTATAGCTGGCATGCTTTCCTTGGAACTGGGAGTAATCCAAACTGGAGACTGTGCCCTCGGTGAAGAGTCTGACTTTGTCTCCATTACTACACCTCTTTACTTGTTCCTCCTTTTCTTTAGCATTAAAAAAAAAAAAAAAAAGAAAAGGATCACCTAAAAAATAGCTGGCTATTCACCAAGGAAAAGTGAAAGGGGCACACCCATGTGTTTTTGAAGCTATTTTGTAGAGGACAGTCCTATGGGGTGAAATGTCATGTTTTGATGGATAATAAGATGCCCCATTCCCAACGGCCAATAGAATAAGAGTATTTGGGACAAAGGTGGTAAAGGAAATTTTCTTAAGTAACAAATATTTAGGTCCCATTTCACTATTTTTAACCGTAAAACAAGACATTTCCCCCCCTCAAATAGCCAAAGTACTATATTTGGGGGCACATCTGTTTCATTTCAGTGAATGTACCTCTGGCTCTTGCCTGGAAGAGTCTGCTGAAACAGCCGGTCACATCATGGACCAGCTACCTCCATCTTTTTCACTGTGACAGCTGGTTATTTAAGGTAGGTTGTTTGGATACTAAATGAAGTTCTAAGGAACAATTATAGCAGTGTTGTAACATTTCAGGGAGCAAAACTGGCTCAGGTACTAGTTTGCTGAGGTAAGGAAGGAAAATGCAGATTTCCATACTCTTTGATTTACAGACCTGCCCAAAGGTTAGAGCACTTCCTGCTTACCCAAGGTTTTGCTTTCCATGGTTTCAGTTACCCAACTCAACCGTAACCCCCAAATATGAAATAGAAAAATTTCAGAAATAAACAATTCATAAGTTTTAAACTTCGAGCCATTCTGAGAAGTGTGATGAAATTTTGCACTGTCCCCCGCTTCCCCCCACCAACTTGAATCATCTCTGTCCAGTGCACCCACTGTGACATTTGTCACTTAGTAGCCCTCCAGGTTGTCAGATAAGGTCAAGGTACCGCAGTGCTTTTGTTCCTTAAATGACCCTTACTTTACTTAATAAATGGCCCCAAAGTAGAGGAGTAGTGATGCTGGCAATGCGGATATGCCAAAGAGAAGCTGTAAAGTGCTTCCTCTGAGTGAAAGGGTGAATATTCTTCACTTAATAAGGGGAAAAAAAAACATTATGTGCTGAGGTTGCTAAGATCTGTGGTGGAACAAATCTTCTGTGAAATTATAAAGAAGGAAAAAGAAATTCACACTGGCATAAGTGCATAGTTGAGATGAAAAAGCACTAAATTTGTACAATAAGGTATTTTGAGAGACCATATTCATTTACCTTTCATTATAGTATATTATTGTAATTGTTCTATTTTATTATTACTTTAAAATTTTTTTATTTTATTTTATTTTTTACTTTTGGGCACACCTGCAGCATGTGGAGGTTCCTGGGCCAGGGATAGAACCTGCACCACATCAGTGACCGGAGCCACTGCAGTGACAATGGCAGATCCTTAACCCACTGAGCCACTTGTGAACTTCAGTTACTGTTGCTGGTATCTTACTGTGTGGAATTTATAAGTCACACTCTATCACAGGGGCATATAGGGTTTGGTACTATCTACAGTTTTGGGCATCCACTGAGGCTCTTGGGATTGGGCACCCCCTTTGGATAAGGGGGGACTGCTATACATGATTTCTGTTGATTTTAAGATAGTCACGTAAGTTAGGATCATGCAGAGTTTTGTTTGTTGTTTGTTTTGGCTACGCCTGTGGCATGTGGAAGTTCCCAGGCCAGGGATCAAACCAGCACCACAGCAGTGACCTGAGCCACATTAGTGACAATGCCTTTTTCTTAACCTGCTGAGTCACGAGGGAACACTAGTATCATGTAGTTAGTTTTAACTGTGGTAGCTGGCATGGCTAATATTGGAAAAAGTAAACTCGTCTAATGCCTTGGTGAATGTGAGAATAAAGCTACTTGTGCTTATTCTAAGGCATTCTCTCTAGTTTTTACTCTGGTCTTTTGTCATACTCATCACATTTTAGATGGATATTTTGGTAAGTATCTTTGTAGGAAACTGAAAGTCTGAAGGGTTCTAGAGTGCGTGATGAGAAAATATTACCATTTTCCTGCAACTGTAAAAAAAAGTTATACTCATTTTCAGGTTTCTTCAGTCTCTAATTTGAATTCAGCAAATGTATCAATCAATGATTAATGTAGTCATTCCTGTAATAACTAAAGAAGAGGTAGCCACAAAAAGAAAGAAGCAGTAAGTCTGAAAGGTAATTGTATTTTGTGAATTACTTTTGCTTTTCAGAAGATAAATATTCAGCATTTGTTCAGTAATGTCTGGTGTTTCAAAGCAATTACCCTGGGGCCGTATGGCATCTATAAGATATTACTGACCCTTAAATTACAGGACAAAGAATGCATTTCACTACCTGGAAATGTAAAACATCATGAAACTCAGATAAAGTTAAATAACCATTTGTTTCTCAGAAAAGCTTCACTGAAAACACTGACAGGAAGAGGTAGGTCATTTAAACAGAAATTCAGTTTTAGTGGCTCTCATAGCAGGGCCATAGCAAGGCACTGAGCTCAGTGATTAGTCGCTGATGTATAGGAGTATAGGACCTGGTGGTAAGAAGTACACACTCTGCCAATGCAATGTCACTTTATCTACTTTTTAAAGATTGTTGTCATTGTTATTTAAAATAGTTTTGTATTTTGCTCTGTGGTATAATCAACCCAATCTTCTCTTTTTTGAGCAATCAAAAAGCAGCTACAACCTAGAGTTCCCTAGTGACCAAGCAGTTAAAGGATCCAGCATTGTCACTGCTGTGGCGTGGTTTTTGACCCCTGTCCCAGGAACCTTCTGCATGCCATAGGTGTGGCCAAAAAAAAAAAAAAAAGGGAAACTATAAGAAAAAAATTACATTTATCAACCATATTTGCTGAAAACGATCAAGTACTTACTAATGTTATTGTCACGACTATTCACATTTCTAACACCTAAAGCAATACAGATATAAATATACTTACTATAACAAACAAATGCAAGGGGTTTTTGTGAGCAGAGTATTAAGGTTCTGTAAAAAAAATAAAAATGCAGTCATGTTAAATGTTTCAGAAGATGGTAAGATTTCACAATCATGTAGGTCATACTGGACATATCTACAGCCTCAGGTACGGGGTGGGGGTGACAGCAGCAGAATGAAGACACCCCACACATTAAATAAGTGAATGAAAAAGCTGAAGCACCTCGGAACTCAGTGAACATCTTAAATTATAGCACAGCAAAGTGTTTAGGTCACAGACTTGGGTTTAAAAGACATACGTAGCTCTCAGTGTTGGCTTTATTGCTATCCAGGGTGGTCATGAAATCGCTGTGCCTGCAAATTCAAAGTTACCTCATGTTCTCCTGCATCTGTTTGCCATTCAGTTTTCCTGCACATGGCATGTAATTCTGCTTAAAGCACATGATGATGGAAAAGCAGAGGCAGGCACAAGCTTCAACTTTTAGGAGCCTATTTTCTCATCTGTGAAATGGGAACAAAATCTAACTACTATGTGACTAAAATGGACATGTAACTTGGTGTTAGGCTCAATGGCTTGGCTTATCAAAGATGCCCAAGATATATTTGTTGGGGAGAGAGTGAATGGATGTATTTACTACAGTGAAGGTAGAGTTTATGAGAATGTGTGTGCGCACATATTTGCAGGTTTAAGGGCAAGTAGGCTGATAAAGAAAAGAAATACTTACTGTAACTTAGATATACTACAAGAAATCAGGTTTCTAATGAGAAGTGTAGGGATGTATGCCATGTTATATACTTCATACAAATCAGGATTCATTGAAATTGTGAAGAGAATCCATTTAACTAAACACATGAACTGGAGAAAAGGATGTGTTAATTGGCCAGTCACCAAGCCTCTCATAAATCATAATTATAACGGCATCAAGTATTGTAAGATTACCGACTTTTCAGTTTTTATTCAATTTTGTATAAGGTAGACATGCTGCTGGAGCAGAACACCTCACAGCTCATTTGCTGATATAAATCATTCACCATTTTTATGACCAAGTTGAGAATAACAATCTGAATTTTATTACAAACAAAAATAAATCTAAAAAGCTTTCTTCAATTATACAGTATGCACAAGGATTTCTGCATTACATCATTTTACATAAAATGTTCTAAATGACAAAAGTAGAACTTCCTACCATTTGAAGAGAGGAGTTTTGACCACTGAAAACCACACACACTTACAGAAAGAAACAAAAGTTTCACAGGGAAGACCCTGTGATCTCCAGCTACAGGCAAGAGCTGAAACTAGGAACAAAAGAAACTTGGAGAAAAAAAGACATTCAATAACTCTAAAATACTTCAGCAAAAATAGTCAAACATTTGTAAACAACTTTTAAACAGATCTTTTCAATATGCTATGTTGCTATAAGGTAAATACTTTTAACTGATTTTTTATTTGACTCAAAAAAGCTATTTTTAGTGCTGAGGAGTCTTTCCCTCTAGATAAAAGCTTTGTTTTCTTTCCCTGGAGGCAAAAATAAAATGTAATTAGGGCTTATTCAAAGGATTGTTTGTAAATTTTTCAGACTGGGCCTTTTAGACACTTGCTTGTCTGTTTCTACCCGCCCACCCCCACCCCGCCCCCAAAAAAGTGAGGGTTAGAATAAATGATAAAACCAGAATAACAAATGTTGCTCTTCTGTTTGAAGGGCTGATGGGTGAAGGTACTGATGAAAACGGCTGTGGATTTTAATTATCCCTGTGACTCCTTTCCTTCCATGATCAGGATAATCAGGACTTAAAAAGTATGAGTTTGGCAATACAAGTACTTAAAAACAAACAAACAAAGAACAACCAAGTATGGCTGAACTGCACTCAGTGTCCAGGACAACAGTCCTAGATATCCCCAGGAACATACTGTAAACAAACAAGCAAGTGTTCTACAGCCTCCTCTGCATTTGGCACCATGACTTAAAACTACTATTTTCTTCCATTTACCTATTTGGGATATTTTGATGAAGTGACTGATGCATGTAATAATAACAATAATAAATTTTCCCTTTAAGTATGTAATGTATAGCAAAAACACACTAATGACAAGAAATAAAATTTGAAACCTACGTTGCTAAATCCTAATGGAAAACTTAAGCCTTAGCATCCACACTTGGCCATCTCATGCTCTGAGATAATTAGAAAAGTCTCAAAAACACTGACTAGGTCCCTTTTGGTGGAGTGACAGATGTACACACAAGCAGCAATACTATGCAAGAGTGAAACTTTCCTTTATAAAGTTATTTTCTGTGCCAATTTTATTTTACGATTACTATATTAAGCCTAATATCACTTTTAGCTAGTAAATTAAATTATTTGGGAGTGAAAACCCTTCTTTTATTCAAATGAAATGATAGCAGATGTTATTTACCAGAAACTTTCTAACTGCAGATTTTGAAGAAGCTAACTATGACACAGTTTAGTACAAACTGTCCTTTACCTTTATTGCTTGTATACATAAGGAATACATTATAAAACTCAGTGGGAAGAGGAAAAAATAATGGAAGAAAAAGTTACCTGCTTTAGCATATTTAAGGATAGTTTTGATAACTTCTTAGATCAACTTGCTTATCTGAAATAGAGCAAAACTACGATACAATCACGATATAATTCTAATCATCACAGCAATTATGCTTTCACTTTCCTCTTCATAAAATATTAATGCTATAAAAATGAGGTTGATGACATCCCTATTTAAAAGACACCTTGTACTGGTATCAAAATGTAATTTATTTTCATACCAACTGAAAAAATAGAGCTTATATAGTCTATTATTTCACTCAAGTTTTATTAGTTTATTTTCAAAGTTGGTAGCAAAGTTACTGTTAACAATATAAACTTTCTCTTTATAAGTGAAATTCCTTTAAAAGTGTTGAAAGGCAGCAGGTATCATTAGGATGGGCTTGCAAGGAAAATCAATTTTTCCAGTATTGATAAATAGGATACTTGATGAATTTTGATTTACTACTTTAACTTCCTCACTAACTTTTCCTGATTTGCCAGGTTCTTACTTATTTGGTACTGTAAAAGAAATCTAAGCCCAAGTCTTTTAGCTGGAGCAATTCTTTACATTTTCCATTATTTCTCTTTAGTTTTTTAAATATACAGTTTAATAGTCCAATAATCATCGCAGGAAGGAATGATCATTTAAGCTGGATCATGTTCATTAGCCTTTTAATTTCATTTCAGGGATATTAATATTAGAGTCATAAAAACTTTACAGTTTCAGCACACATACACACAATCACAGAATTAAAAATCTTTATACCTTAAAAAAAGTTCCATTTTGTTCAATGTGTCATAGTCAAATTTTAGTCTAATGAAATATGTTTTTATTAAATACAGCAGCCGCCACTTACCTTTAAATATTTTATGGATAAAGTTCATTACTGATGCTGCCATCAAAGCCCTTACTCCTAGCTATCACTTAAAGGTTCTGTATTTCAATTGTGTACCACCAATTATTCTAGATTTATAATACCCTGTCTTTAACTTGGTATATACCATCTTTTGGAAAAAGAAATATTTTTTTTTTGAGATGAGATACAAGAACAAAATCATTCTTGAGGTTCCACCTCGAAAAAAAGACGATGCTTGCACATAGCAGCTAGTTTGATACCCTTGTTTCTGTCAGCCTTCACACAACGAGCATGCGCATACAGCCACGGTTCACTGCATCTGTTGTGAAGGTTGAGAACTGCTGCTTATTCAAGTACAGATGCCCCCGTGTTATGCAAGGAGACAGGTGAACTGCATGTCCACCATGAGAAAAGGAAAATAAAACGATGAAACAAATGCAGCAAATATAGGCAGCTGGCATTCAGAACACGCCAAAAAGCTAACACTCATGAATTGTCATTATAAGGGTTTTTCTTTCCTTAAAAAAAAAGTCTTTCTTTGCATATTTTAAAATTTAACGGTCCCAGAGAATCATGAAGTGCCTTGTCTTTTTTGCTGCTGACTTCTGATGACCTCTAGTTGCTTCTTGCATTGCTGATAGTAAGTAGAAAGGCTTTTGTTTTCATCTAAAAGCTTTTTGTGTTCCTGTACCAGCCGAGATGTATTTTGCTGGTCCTTTTCATCCTGGTCCAGTTCTGCAACTAGTTCTTGCCTAAAAACAAATACCACATATTACACATGATGGAAAAACTCATACCTTAATAACTGATGATGGAAGCTGGATTAATCAGAACTTTTATTATGCATTTATCATTATGAATCTTAGTTACACTACTCAAACATAATTACGAGCTGGAATGGAAACTGTCATCCACTCTTCTGCTGTAACCATTCAAATACCATAATCCTTTTAATAAGCAACTGTATTTAGATAAGTACTGAAGACGGATAATATGGTATAATAAAAGTTGCAGAAAATTTCATTTGGTATCCCTTCTGTGTAGGAAGGAAGAAAAAAGGCTGGGAAGGGCTTTAACTGGCTAAAGGGATATAACACTTGAAGTTTCTATCATGCACACTCTACTTCTATACTCATGTATTCATATTCCAAAGTCACAATCCTGTTTAATCACAGTGCCAAGTGGTGGTTAACAGAACATCTGCAAGCTAATTAGGTGCTATCCAACTGAAATCTCTTTCCTACTTTAAAATAATGAGAATACAAAGTACCACTCTTAAATCACTCACTTTGGCAAATATTTTCAGGAAAGATCCTCGGGGTCCTTTATAGCCTGATAAATTTCTTTAGGTGTCTTTTATTTGGGGGATATTATATATCAGCTCCTAAAGTGAGACTACTGGATATAACTGAATAATTAATGAAAAGTCCTCAAATAAAAATTTACTAGTAATGTTTCTTATCTAAAGTATTTAAAATCAATTAAAACTGTCATAGATTTCACAGTGGCCCCCATTACATAATTTGTTTTTTTCCAGCACAGAACTCTTTTCTTTCAATTGATTCAAAGTATGAAAAAAAACAGATTAAATATGTGACATAAGACATAGTTTTTTAAAAATCTTAACATAAAGTGCCAGAAGTTCTATAATTAGTACTATAGTTTGCAGACTCTAGTTAATCTCCTCTCTAGCCTTACCTTTAAAATATTAAGTTGAATTCATCTAAAATCATTTTATTAGTAAATTATGAAAAAACTATTTTCCTTCCCTTTGGAAGTACCACCATAAATCAGCCTTATAGGTATAACATTTCATGAAGGTCATGCTTAAGAAAACTGAAATATTGTTTTTAAGAATCTCAATAGAGAAGTATGGAAATGGGACTGCATTTAAAAGGCAAGGACGGCAGTCTATCTCCCAGAAAAACTTTCACAGTTATGAAATAAAGCCACTAGCAAGTAATTCTACTCTCTTTTAACACACACCTGGAAAGAATATATTATCTACAAAAATGTTTCTAAGATAAAGCACAACTGAACATCATAAATCAAATTATTTTATCTTTGTCCAAGGAAACAATAAATCTTCCTAAACAATAAATCTAAGCAGCTTTTAACTTAAAAATCCTGAAAACATAAAACAATGGTCTTGAGCACCAGTTTATTTTCCTTAGTTATATTTTCCTAATATAAGATATAGTCAAAAGAGTTGAATTTTGCATGAACAATTAGTCAATGGGTGCTTAAAACTTACAGTTTTCATGTCCTAAACAATGCTGCATTTCAATTTGTTTTAAACTCAAAATACTAATGTTTTATTTTTATTCATGAAAACAACTTACTTTCTCTGTAATAACAATGCAATTTCTGTTTGAACTTTCATATATTCTTGTGCCATTTTACAATGCTGTTCAAACACTGCCATAGATTCCTTGGAGTTTGGGCATGGTGCTAGAGGCTGAAAATAAATCAAGAAATGTTAAAACATAATTAGATCAAATCTCAATTATCTAGCCAAGAGTTAAGACAGAGACTGTGATTTTTTTTATAGCACTAAAGCAATGATCTTTTAAAAATATGAGTTAAACCAGGCCTAGAAAATCTCAGTGTCCTTTTGTCAGCGTTAACTCAGATCTTAAACTTACATTTGCTGTTTTAACACTTTCATTGTTACAGACAGCTACAACTAGAGTACTCTTGGACTGTAGTTTTATATTTCAGACTGCCAAGCTTTATTATATTGAAAGATGTTTACAGCTATCATTCAAGAGACACAGGTATATTATTTATACTTTCAGTCACCATGAACCTGCCAAATTATCACAAAATCTGTTAAGCAGATATGAGCTTATATGAATTTTATATTATAATGAACTAAAAATAAAGAGCAAAAACGTTACTCTTGGCAGTCCTGAACAAAGATATGGATATTTTAAGATGATTGCTAGAATAGGAACATCTGATTTTGACAATTTTAAATTTGATTAACTTAACTAAGAATCAGTTATTTTAACTTGATTTTAAAATAAAGAGGCTACCTAAAAGTATAAATAAATGGATATAAAATGACAGATAGGAACACAAGCATCGGCTTTATTAAAGGTAAACTCCTCTAAAAAGGAAAAAGTAAGCTTCGCTAAGAAAGTACTCCTTCACCTGTAGTTGGTGATCCAGTGTAAGATAAGCCATTGGGATGGAATTATCTGATCCATTGGTATCTGGAATTAAAGCATGTATTTTATTTATTTTCTGTCATAAATAATTACAAACAAAAAGCAAGAAAGCATGCATTAGGTATTCGTATTACTTTCCCCAATGTAAAAGAAAAGTTATTGTTACTGGTAACTTTTGAATTTTAAAAGTAAAAAAAGAGGACATCCAATTACAGAAAATTAGAATACAACCATACTCTCATACCTACGATTTACACTGGCTATAAACTGGAATAGAACATAATGTACTAAAGCATGTTAAGCCTTGTTTAATTAAAAACAAACAGTGATACGGGGCCTCTAAAATATTTATATTTTAAATTCAGTCTTCACTGACTCTACCTAATCAAACCCTACATCTCTTTCTTTCCTGGATCATATTAAGTTTACTTAAGGCTGTGTCAACTCCAGCAACACCAGTGCTCCTTAAAAGGGAAACGGTGAAAGCGAGAGAGACATTTTCTTTCAGTGGATCATCTTCAATTAGTGTAGATGTGAATGTGAGCCGCCCATCCTGCCCCTCCCAATGAGAATCAGTGCAGAAAATGAGAGATGTTCTTGATGGGAGTGTATGAAACACATGGACAGTATGGAAACTGTTACTCAATTTCATGCCAAAAGTAGTTAAGTGGGCTAATTCAAACAGCCAGCAATTTTATTCAACTATTTGAGCAGATAGGTTTTGTTCGTATTTTAAAAAGAGAATAAAATTTTCATAACAGCTTGCAAGAGAAGCATGGGACTGTCTCTTTCCAACGTTAATATTTATGTACAACAGCTCCAGAAGCAGGCAGGGTAACTGTGGAGTGACACAGACTTTCCTATTTCAGAAGTAGCTGCTTTCCCATCATTAATAGAGGATAAATCGGCTAAATGAGCGAGCTGTTCAGCCATTTTCCTGACAAGTGACTACTTGAAAGAGTGGTGCAGATAAAGGCAAGGTCAGGATGATACCAAGGCACTGACTCAAACACAATAAAAACTATGAGAGTTTGATGGTTCAGAAACCTCCTAACTTACTGCTGACTGATACCAAGTTTTATTAAAAAAAAAAAAAAAAGCCATTGAGAGTGTGCTTGCAAGTAACTCCAAAAGCTAAGCTAAATCAGACCAAATGAGATGATGCCTGTAAGGAATACCATGCAGTGCCAGCTGGCATCTGGTAAGCACTCAACACATGGTGCTGATGGTGGTTATGATGATTATTTTTAAATTTATTGCTATTGATACTAAATGAAGAACTGGGAAAGGAGGGTAATTTTAAATATTCACGCTTACATTTCAGATAAAAAAAACTAATGTTAATTAAATACTGGAGTGCAATAAAGAAGGAATAACAGAGTATTGCCTCGGAGAGCCTTTACCCTAAATCATGTACTAACATACGGGTTTTTCTGAAATGGCTAAACAAGAAACATATTTTATTTCCCTGATGAATCGTCTCCTCACGCACTATAATAGTTTCAAATAATGCTCCCAAATGAACAATGCTTTCTACAAAATTAAGCTGACCAAAAATGATTTCCGCCCACCTTTCTGGAAAACTTAAGTGTCTTGAAAGTGTTTCTTCAATTTAAAATTTCCACTCCTATCATTCTTTCTTAAATCATTGATATTTGATACATCCTATTAAATCAGTCCCCTGTATCCAACATGTATTTCAGGATTTAAACATATCAGTTTTACAGAATTCTGGGTGTAAAAAAAAAAAAAAGTGCAAGGATTAAGCTATTCAAACAATTTCAAAGCCCCTTTGATGGTGAGGAACTTAAGGTCCCTTATTGAATTTCATCTGTTTCCCAAAACCAAGAAGTGAGATTTTATTTTCTCACTTGAACTGAAATTTAGCTTTCAGTCTCTGGTCACAAGATAGGAAGTTTATTTCAAGAAAACTTATCTTTTAATGCTTTAATTGCTGATCAAATCTCTTCCTATATGTTGAGACTCGCACTGATCTGGTTTAGTTTGGTGAAATCTCTTTTTTAGTGCCTTAAACACAATACCTATAACTTTCAGATTATCTAAGTATGTGTTGCTTTCATGTGGAATGCTGTCTTTTCCTTTATGCTTTGAGACTAAAAAGCAAATCTTAAACTGTTTTATGAAAAAGTTACAGACTATGCCAGGTCTTATCTATAACTATTAAAACTCTCTGCTTACACTGTAAATGCAATAGTTTATTATACAGCATGAGTTTATTTTTAATTATTTGTTTGTTTATGTATTTAATTTGCTTTTTATGGCTGCACCTGTGGCATATGGAAGTTCTCAGGGGTCGAAGGGAGTTAACAGCTGCCAGCCTACACTACAGCCACAGCAATGCGGGATCTGAGCCGCGTCTATGACCTACACCACAGCTCACAGCAACGCCAAATCCTTAACCCACTGAGTGAGGCCAGGGATCAAACCTGCATCCTCATGGATACTAGTCGGATTCATAACCTGCTGAGCCACAATGGGAACTCTGAGGAGTTTATTTTTAATTTGTCAGGATTGTGATTCTAGCCAGACTGCAAGAAATGGGCCCTATCTTAGATTTCTATCTTTGCAAAGTACTAAACCCAGAAGAACCTCTTCAGTGAGTTTTTCCCCCCCTTGGCGCTCTCTACTTGCTGTTCTAGCCATCTCTCTCACTAGGTGTTCTTGAGTATGTCTGTCTTTCTTTATCCCAAATATATTTTAAGTAGAAACCCAGCAGCACTTTGTGTTATGATTATTAAATCATTGTACACTTTTTCTCTGAAATTACACAAAACCTCTCCCCTTTTTAAATTAAAAAATCTAATTAATTAGGTTGCTTTATTTTTGCACTTTTTTTTTTTCTGGGGTAGTGGGCCTTCAACAAAAGAGGTTTCATCTGTCTCTTCCCTATAATTTATTCTGACAGCTTGACTACTAATTCTTTTCCTAGAAATACTGAAAAGCTGAACTTTATTAATTATAACCTTAAACCAGATTCTCAACTTCTAAAATTGTACTCAAAACTATTTAAAAATGGAGTTTTCTGTCGTGGCTCAGCAGTAATGAGCCTGACTAGTATCCGTGAGGATGCAGGTTCGATCCCTAGCCTCACTCAGTGGGTTAAGTATCCCATGTTGTCATGAGCTGTGGTGTAGGTCGCCAAAGCTGTCAGGTGCCGAGTTGCTGTGGCTGTGGTGCAGGCCAGTAGCTGCAGCTCCAAGTAGACCCCTGGCCTGGGAACTTCCATATGCTGTGGGTATGGCCCTAAAAAGACAAAACAAACAAAATTATTTAAAAATGATAACCATACATTTGCAGTATATTTCAAGGCAATGACAAAATTTAGTTGATATTGCAACCTGGATCTATATGATGTATAGCTATTGATGTTTTGTGGTATTATAGGTTCCAGAAATGGGAAAAAATGAGATGGGACTTGGAAGGGTGGAAGAATATGTGAAATAGAAACACAGTGGGCAAGAGAGAAGGGCTTATGAGAATTCTGATTTTACCCTCACAAATTCACAATCTGCCACACGCTGACTGCTGTGTCTAGATTAGTCCAGGTAGAAGCGAGGAGACCCAGCAAAGGCTGTAAGGTCAGTGCGAGCATTCCCTCAATGGAGGGTATAGGACCAACCCCGCCCCCCCAAAAAAACACAATGCTATCTAAGCATTAATGATCAAATCTGTCAAGAGCATTTTCCTTCCACCTCTGAGGAGAAGCACATCATGATAAATTCTGCACATGTGCTGAGTAGTGGCGAATGTTCTAGGCTGTGTGAGGGGTGAAACTTAGGAGTTTTTGCCACCACTAAATTTGAACTTACTAAAACTAGAGAGTACACTCAAGGCTAAACATAGTTCTATCTTACATGACACACAGAAAAGCCACCCAGTTAATTTTTTAAATTAAATTATGAACTTGACTAAACCACGCCAAATATCTATAAGTACTTATAAGCAGAATTTTGGTTTGTAAAGACAGAAAGCTGACTTTTTAATTTAATTGCCACTATTAATAACAGCTGATCTTACATAAAACCCCAAATGGTTTAATTTTCCAAGATATCATCTTCCCTCTATGACATAATACATATAAATAATTTTTGTACCAGTGTACTGCTGTGTATTTATCAAGGTATTCCCTTAATGCTAAGGAAAAGTTAATTCCATTATGGCACATTACTTCTTGCTTGTCCATAATAAAACAATTCCATTGCCACCTTCAGACAGGCAGATTTTAATATTAATATTTTGACTTTGACCAGTTAGTTACTCATGTTGGGGAGTTTTAGTAACTCTTACCAGGCTTTTAACAGTCTATTTACTAGAATGTTTATGTAACTGAAATGAGGTCTCTTTACTGGTTAAAAATGATTCAAAACATCAATGGCCAATTTTTTTCTCACCAAGTCTGTGAGGCTGAGAGGACATAATTATTTTCCCTTTCTGCTATTTTCAGTTACTTAAAAGTTGAAAGTTTACTATGTTAATCTAGTAGGATGGATCGTTAACAGGAAAGTCAGACTGAAATATCAAGAAGAAAGTGCCTTCCTATTTGAAAAAAGTCCCCAAACAAACCATCTTCAAAAGTTTCTGTGGGAAAAAACACAGGGGGCAAGGAAGTCTCTGTCTCAATACTCAAAAAGACATTTCAACATTTATTGCTAAAGATTTGATTTTAGTAATGAATGGGAAAATCTAAACTTCTGTCTGATGCCTCCCTTTGTAAACATCAGAAACACAATTAAATGAACATAAACATGATAAATGAACATAAACATGATAAATTCAACTTTATAATTACAACGAGGAAACGAACTAGTCACCTGTGGAATCATCAGGGGTCCATGGATGACCTCGAGCTGGCTTTTCTGAGGTTGGTCCTGAGGTAGTGATCATTCTGACGCTAGGACTGGATGACCTACTGCTCACCTGCAAGAAAGTGACAGGGGGACAAAATGTAATTCTGATATACAAAGAAATATAACAAGAGAAAATTTCCATTATAAGGCAAAGGACAGACTTCCATTTCTTATCAGAAGAGGTCCCAAAACACTTGCAAAAAACAAATCCTCTAATAAGTTTAGATTAATACACATATGGTAAAGAAATTTATATGCTCTCATATATAAGAAACAACAAATTTTCAAGAAAGTTAAGGGAAATTCTCTGAGTCCAGAGATTAAATCTAGCAAGTGGGAATTTGTGTTAAATTAAGTTCTAGCCCTGGGAATTTCAAGTGAACACCAATGGCCTGGAGCTTTTGTTTTGACTGCCTGCTGCACTCAGAGGAAGAGGTAAAAAGTCTCGGGTCTCTGCAGGATTGAGAGTAAGACTGGAGAACCCCCTGCTTAAGGCTAAAAGGCTTCACTCTCAGGGGAAAAAGTAAACTGGGAAAGAAAAAAAACTATGCTACAAAAGCAATAGCAAGTAAATCTGTCTTTGGTAGTGGCTCTGGGTGGAAGGGAGAAAATGTATCCACTGTGAATCAATAAAAAAAGTCTAGAAATGTGACATATGATAGAAAATGGTATTATAGGCTGGTGGGAGGATGACAGAGGCCACAGGCAAGGAATATACAGGGAGACTCATGGTAATTAATAATGTTCCGTTTCTTAAGTTGGGTGGTAGGTTCATGAGTATTCATTTTATCATCAGGTTTCATAACTTACACATATGTATGTATATTCTTGTATATGTACTACTGTTCCATACATTAAAAACTCTCAAAGGACATAATGTACTAAAATGGATTTCATAACCATTTTTTTTTAAAGTAATTTTTTGTTGAAGTGTTACTAAATAACCAATAGGAGAGTAAAAAAAGAATATGGGGTTAAATAAAGTAAACCATAAGTAAATAAATTCCTAAAGAATCTAATGTACAGTTTTATTTGCAAAGACAGAAACATTCAAATTCAAGACTGCATCAAGTAAAACGAGATACAGCAGTGGAAAGTACCTGTGAATAGAAATCAGCAGATGTGAGAGTTCTAATCTGGTGTATATAATGTCTGATTTAGTATACTTTAAAAGGTTTTGTTTTCATTATCTAGAAAGAGGGGCTGGGGCTGGGTGAAAGTTGTGGTAACATTTAATGTTCCATCAAGTGTTAAAATTCTATCATTCTAAGCCCTGAAAACTCAAAATGGATTGAGGATATAGTGAAAGGTATTTTATAACATTTTAGAGATAAAATCAATTAAATAATTTTGAAGAAAAACTGATTTCTTTCACCTTGGGTACCTACTGAAATTGTGTCAGAAATTCCAAAAAGCTTTTCTATATCATAAACAATTTTAAATTCTATGACAGACTGGTCTCTCCAAAACCTTCGTTCATTCATGCCACATCTCTACAGGTGCTCATTCTGTTCTTTCCTCCTTGCTATTCCCCTCCATCCTGTAAGGCTCTGCTCAGGCTCCCTTCACATTATGTTGTCATCCTTTGGGCCAAACAAAGCCAGACCTGGCCTTTGAGGAAGAAGAATGCCCCACAGTGTGATTTACTGGTTGTTTGTGTGTCAGTTCTGATTCTGACCCTGGCATGCCCAACCTTCCACTGGCAAGTTACTTTCCCTTCCCCCAGACTGTCTCTCCTCTAAAAATCCCCTATGCCCTCCTCTCCCACCCTGCTTTTAATCCTGACCCTATATTCATTCAAGAATAATTTGGTATAGGGCAAACAGCATGTATGAAATGGAGCAATCTAAAACTGCCATTTTCATAGGTCAAAAACAGTCAAATATTTGCAAATTCACATAGTTTAGTCTAATACCTTGGAGATCCTAGTTTAAATCTGTTCTTCCAGTTATCACTGTGTGAACTTTAACAAGTAACTCAGCCTCTCTGAGCTACAGGCTCATTTATCAAGGGTGAATGAGAAGCAGTGGTAATAGGTGAGAAGTCAGGCCTTGGAAACAACACAACCTAAGGTCTGAGTCTCCGGTCAGCTATTTATTAGGAGTGTGGCTTTATATAATATAGATTATTTAACCTCTAAGACTCAATAGTAAAATGAGGACAGTATTACCTATATCAGGTTGCAAAAGTCAAATGAAATAATGTATACGATGAGTCTTGACACAATAAAAATGCTCACTGAGTGGCAGATAACTAGGTTGTTAAAATATAAAATGGCAATACATGAATAGACTTGTAGCATCTAACAATTCCTTTTCTAGTTCAAAATTATAGTTCTTTTATAAAATATTCAATGACTAGACCCTGTCACAAAGAAATTTTTCTTTTTGGGTGTATTTATAATCTTTTCATATATAACCTTCAACTTGAGCCTGAAATGTTTTATGTTGCTCTCAAAGTCTCTGATTCCTCAAAAGCATTAAAATCTCCTATGGGCAGAGATCACGCATACTTTTTATACTGTACTCAACAGCATTTAAGAAATTGCCGAATACAACATATAATAAATAAAAACTATATAATATAGTAAATAACCATTTAATAGATACACATTAAATAAAATGACAATATAAGCTTTCAGCACTCAGATTTTAAGATTGGTGCTTAGGTTTATTTAGCTTCGGTATATAGTAAGAGTAAGAATATACACAGAGAACCAGTGATGAAATTTATAACTTTTTTTTATAACCTGGTGAGCCACAACAGGAACTCCCATATAACTCTTATTTTTAGAATGCTGTTCACCTCGGTAAAGCAAATACAGATATGACATGATCCCTGGCCCAGGAACTTCCACATGCTGTGAGCATGTCTCCCCAAAACCCCCTCAAAATAAATACGACATTATTCCTGAGTCCTTTACCCTTCTATGTCTGATAGCTAAGTCTTGATGATTTAATAAGAGTAACTGCTATGACCATAGTTACATGTCTACTGTAAATCAAGAGCAATTTTTCTTCAAAGTGCTGGCAGAGGAGGGTTTCAGTCAGCCTAATTTTATACTAATATTCTTAAACATTTTTTTAAAGGGAGAAATAAATATGAATATTTGTGGCATGTAAGAATCAATATCAGTTACAAGAAATTAAAACAAGATACAGTACGAGCAAAAATTAGGTTTACAAAATGTAAGAATGAATTTTGTGTATTAAAAAAATCACTGAACATTTGTGGTATTAAAACAAGTAATTCCACTTGGACCTAGTATGAGTTATCATATTCTTTAAACTTAAAAATCTTTCCCAAGAGAATTCTTTGCTACTTATTTCCTTCTTTCTAAGAAACTCTTAGCACCTTATGTGTACATTCATTTGTTCTACTTTAGATTTCCTCTAAGCTATACAACTAAGAAATAAGGCTAATATTTTTAGGTCAAATCTCAAAACTGGTCTTTTTTTAAAGCTACAACAAAAGCAACAAGTTAAACTTTATTAACTAAGTCTTTATCTTTCAAGGAATGACTATTTCAATGAATAACAGAATATGCTAATATGTTTGTATTAAAAAAAATTAAGGAAGTATTTAAAAACAAGCCATAACAGGATTTTTTGAATACTTGACTAATACAAGGCATAAAAAAGAACAAGTAATACTTGATAATTTTTTTAAAATATCAAACTAGTTTGTAGGTTAAATTTATGCATTACTGCTGGCAGCCTACTATGAAAGTCTAATTTTTACAGTAGCTTTTTTTTTTTTAATCACTGGTAAAATTCTGATGGCCATAAATGCTGTGCAACTATTAAAACTCATTTAGGTTGCTCCTTCCTTCAAAACATTTACAATTACTATATTCTACTCTCAAAGAAACTGAAAGGCATAAGAGATATAAAGAAACTTGACTCACCACAAGGACTGGATATGAAAGTGGCTAGGAGAGTACAGAAATGCCACACAGAAATTTAAGGCAGCAAAAGAATACTAACCCAAATTTAAACTTCAGGGCAAAGTACCATCAGTAGACATGAACCAGAACTGGACTTTGACCAAAACTTTATCTCTATGTTTATAACAAGGAATTGGGAGTTATTTACAAAGTAAAGCTTTGCTTTTTATGTCTCACCTGAAAAACTGGGAAAATATTTTCATAAGTCAAGAACCTATGGCCAGGGCTACCCTTTAGACTGACATTTGAAAGCTATTTAAACACTTCAGAAATCATCTTAGTTGCTAAAATTATAAAGCACAAAAGACAGATTAAATTCGATTTATATGGTATTTTGGTGAAGTAATATTTGAGAATGAGGAATAAATGGGTATCAGTAGATAATACAGATTTATAATTAATTTACAATTAATAACTACAAATTAATTAAATCCATACATGACAAGATGTACTAAAAAACATTCTTTCTAATCTTAAATTATAGGATCAATCTAATTCTGGACTCATTATATTTCATTACAAGGGAATTTTTAGACTTTTATTTTTCTTACATGGTCTTTAAATTCCCCAACAGGTATACCATGAGCCAGGAACTATTTAAGACTATCATTTAAGATTCTGATTTAGAGCTTTAAACAAAATTATTTATACTAAAGGACGAACAGAATGAAGATGGACAAAATAAGTATGATAAGTTATATCCCTTAAATAATAAAAAGTATGATAATATATTTCCTGATATATGATCAAAGGCCTTTAAAGCAAATACTTTTCCATGATCTCTGCTCCCCTTATGATACAAAAGAAATAGAATGTTAATGGATTTTACCTTTTTTTTTTTTTTTTTTTTTTTTGCTTTTTTAGGGCTGTACCTGCAACATATGGAAGTTCCTGCAGCTGCCAGCCTACACCACTGCTATAGCAATGCGGGATCTGAGCCATATCTGTGACCTACACCACAGCTCACAGCAATGCTGGATCCTTAATCCACTGAGTGAGGCCAGGGATTGAACCCACATCCTTGTGGATACTAGTCCGATTTGTAAACCGCTGAGCCACAACTGGTACTCCAGATTTTACTTCTTTCCAAATGTTATTTTTGTTTTACTTCTCAAGAGTAATACACTATAGTGAGAATAAGGAAGTGGTAAGAGCCCTGGGAGGCACACTATGGGGAGACAGGCATACAGGTATGTATTAAGGATCTATTATGTATCTGACTTTCACATGTTATAAGAACCCTGAGTGGCGGGGGGTGGATGTTATGGTCCCCACTAGCAGATAGGGTTGCTGAAGCTCAAGGAAATTAAGGCCTTGCCTAAAGCCACATATCTGACTAGTAAAAGTAGACTCTAAAATCCATAGAGAAATCTGGTATGTCCAGGTCTCTAATCATCACAGCATCATCTTGCACTTGTAATTTTCATTGACTGTAGAAATCTTGAAAACAGATCTATATCAAATACAATTCCAGGAGGGATATGCAGGCATACACGAGAATGTAATTTTAGTGAAACATGGAAAGGCTCACCCAGATGTATAGAAAGTAAGTTTATACAGTCATCTACAAAAATTTATTATTAATGTGGGTTAGCTTTGCTCAACAATATGATACAGGTAAAACGCAGCATCAAAGATCAGCATTTAAATAATTAATAATGATGCAGACCATCAGAAGCCAAAATACTTGAAACTGAAGAAGTCTAGGATTACTTTACCGTGAATTTAATTTTATGTGCAAGATGGAGTAAAGAGTTTGTGTTTTTGGAATCTGATCTGAATTACTGGCAGTGTAAGGGGAGCAGAGACTTAGGTAAGTTTCTTTAAACTTCAGTTTATCCATCTGCAAAATGGAGAAAGTAAAAAGTATCAAACTTATAGGGTTAAGATTTAAATACCACATTAAAGGCCTGACTGGTACAAAGTTGGTGCACAGTAAATAAACAGCAGCTATCATTACTAAAGTTCTCTAACTGATCTGGGCATAAATCTAATCTGCCAAATAAGCTTCTGGGAGACTAAGTCTTCTTGGTATTGTCAGTAAAACACCTTTATTGAGTTGTGCTTAGTATTTGTTGCAGTGAAACAAAACACTCACCATAAGGCACTTTAGGGAGTCTCAGTGAGAGAGTTTTAGAAAGAGCTTACTAGAGGATTTGGCTTCTGTTGAGTAATTCTGAGGAGGCTCCGAGGAAAGAGGGGTTCATACTAGTTGGCTGCTAACAGAAAGCAGGGGCAATTCTAAGGAAGGGAAACTAGAGTGACGATAAAGCTGCAACTGGTATTGAAGCAACAGTCACTCATATTCGCAGGAGAGGACAAGGTTTGATACTTTGTGGGTGGCACAGTGATCTTGGTTTTGTTTGTGCTTAGCCAACATTACGAAATGGTCTTCTTTTGTCTCATTTTTATCTTGTTCTCAGAGTAACTCTGTCTACTGGTGTGCTGAGCTATTGTTTACATCCAGCTTCTAAGGACACGAAGCCTTAGTGTGAGGTCAGTTCCTGGATGTCAGGGACGGCTTTTATCTTTCTCAGTACCTTTTCAAAGGGAGGCCAGATCATTACATGTACTTAATGAGCTTCCTGAATTTAAAAACCTCAATTTAAAAATGAGTTGTATGTTGTATGGATGCAATCTTTTACATGAATACTTATACAACTACTTCTAATTAAGAAGTTTGCTATGTTCACTATTCTCTAAATAGATATAGTATAAAAACAATTTAATTTTGACAGATTTAAAGTTTAAATGATTTTATGAAGATCAATCTTGAATCAAGGGTCAAAGTAGAAACTCTCATCAGATCACTTTTCTCTTTGAGATGCAATATTAAACTTTATTAGTAAGCTCTCTCTTTTCCTCTGATGATTGTACTGGCTAGGCATATTCTTTATCAATTTCCATGGCCAAAACAAACACCCTCGCCCCAAATGCATCTATTTAATCACTGCTTAGTCCGACTTTAAAAAGAATTATCTTTCAATTTTAAAAATCCAGATTGTTTCATAGTATATTAGGATTTCTATTTGTCATTCTCATCCCATTGGATATAGGCATTTTAAGTGTAATTTTTAAGAGTGGATCAAATTTAAAAACTGATTGGCCAATAGCTATATATCACCTGTTTTACAACAGTTTTTACCACCATATCAAACTCCTCCTTACTCTAAATCTTTTGGAGTAGTCCACGATAATTCATGCAAGCAACTGTGTCAGAACCAAAATCTGCTTCAGTTCCAATATTCTACTACCTGAAAGTACTGAAAATGGTATCAATCACAGCCTCAAGTAAAGCAGAACTTGTGAGGAAATAAGTAGGGCTTGGTATGGTGAGGTCAGTCCTGAAATATAGCAATGCCTTTATTATAGACTATGAAAAAATGCACTCGCACTAGCAAATGCTCCTGAATTGTCTTAGAGCAAGACTCTTATTCCTAGTCAAAGCGAGAATACTTGACTAGAATTTCACATAACTGGAATAGCAATAGCAATAGCAAGAAGAGTTGAAAAGGCCGAGCTCATCAAGTTTCTAAGGAATCAAAGCAAATACCAGATGTCAAGCTCTCTGTTACTAAATAACCTGATTACTACTTTAAGTATTTGAAAGAGAGACAGTGGGAAACTTCATTTGAAAGTTCTGGGATCTTACAAAAGCAGATAATTCTGAAAAAGCTGATATTAAATAAATGAAATCAAGATTTAGGGTCACATAATATCACAAAATATATAATAAATTCATATGTATTACATGTAATGTATGCATGTCTGTATATATGCATTTGAGTATGTATAATATGGGCACTGTGAGAAATAAAAATATTTCTGGATAGAAATGAATATCAAGGATATTTATCATTTGACTATCTCAAGTGGTTTTTGTTAAGTTAGTTGATGGCTAGAAAAGGCTTTCAAATCTTTATTAATGACTACAAAGACTTTCTAAAACTTCAAATATGTTATAAAAATAAAATAAAATATCTTTTTTAGGGTGAAAAGTACTAATGCATTTTACCATAAATTACATCATATTGTTTATAACATATAACTCTGTAACTTTACAAGAATGTGTACCATAATGTATTTTTATTACTTCAGATGCATATTACACTTTTAAAATTAATTTCAGCACAACTGAAAACATCAACAAAACCTCGTAACTAGTTCTCATTCAAAGAATGTGATATAAATTATGTATGTTAAGTCTGTTGATCTGAAATAACAGAAAAAGCAATGATTGCAACTTTTATATTCTTGGTTAGTTAAATTGCTGTACTTGTGATGACTTCAATTACAGCACTATCTGGGTCATCTATAAAGAGATAAGGAGAATTCAGAAGAACATCCAGAAATATAAAGGTGAACCTTAACCACTGGGATACAAGCCTTTTTATTGTTTATCCTTAACCACTGGGACAGAACCTTAACCTTAACTACCAGGATAGTACTCTTTCTAGAGTTATCTGTCTGCTTAGTTAATACCGTCTTAAGGATGTTTCACAAAAATATAAATCTAGTGGGTACAACAAATTACAAGGTGTTAGAGTCCTCCAAGTACATCCATGCCTGGTATGATTCCAGATGAATGACATCTTATTGGGGAAATACTTATTCCCCTCATTAGTAAAAAGGAGATTCATTTTAGAGGAAAATGTTAATGACAAACTGTTAAATTATAAAATGATACTTCCTTATTAAAGCATATATAAAAACCACATAACATACACAGAGCACTATGGAATTAATCAACCTACTTTCATAAGCTATTGTTTAAGTTAAATCAGTAATGGCATCTGTACTTTTTTCCCCTTATGAAGCTCTCTATCACAATTTTAGGTCAATTCATAAAATTAATTTTGCAGAGTATATATATAGAATAGTTAATTCTTGATTTCTACCCACTACTATTCTTCAAAGACAAAGAATTCGAATGTTAAGTCTTACCTGACCAGGTTCTGTGCCAGTAACAGTCAAGTCTTGGATGGATCTACGTCTTGACTGCCCGTTGCCTTTTAAAAAATAAAGAAGTAAAATACTGAAATCTATTCAAACAGACAGTAAGGGTTTAACTGCTATAGTAGGAAGGTTGAAATTTGCTGCTCCTTAGATCTACACAAAATGTTTGTGGGAAAAAGAATAAGTGAGCTTATTGTTAAAAAAAAAGAAAGAAAGGAAAAATAGAAAGATATAAGGAAAGGAAGAGAAACAGCTAGAGTATTTTAACTCAAAAGCTGCTAGCCTACAAGAAAGTATGTCCTAATACAATAACCACTGCTACCACACGAAGAGCTGCTGAACTCTCTTCCACCATCTTCTGTCATGTGTTTAAACAGATGAAGGCTTGGGGGCTGGGGCTGATGACGGCATCTATTTCAAGGGCCTTACGTTACAGTTTCTACAGCAAGTCAGCCAGCAGGTTGTAAGCCATGACTGACTTTAACCAACAGGGCCCGCTTGTTTCAGGGCCTAAAAGGATGCTTAGGTTTGAATTTATTATACTAAGTCACACTTACCTAATCCCATTAGTCTTTGTCAGAAACGAGTAATTTATTATTTGTGAACAACAACTCAATTTCCTCCTGGAGATGAATGATTCTCATTCTGTTCTCAAATACACAGCTTGTTGAAATGGGCTAAGTATGTTAATGCTGTTCTAGGAACTTCTATGCTAAAAGTAATTTAATTAAAAAATTGCTTTATGAAAGAACTCTACAAATGCAAGTCTTCAGCAAAATGGAAAGAAACAATAGCTGCACTCAGCACTTTGATTTGGGAATAAGGCTCTTTATACAGTATCTTCTAAGATGAGAGATCAGCTGTCTAAAAAGGAAACACCAAAGTATTATGGATAACAGCTGACAGAATGCTCAAAATTCTTTTGACTCTGAAAGCTGTATTATGTAATTTCTCAACTACTGGGCAGCACTTAGAACATGCACTCTAATAGCTGTGGTCTGATTAGCAGACAGAATTCATTCTTAAAATTTTGTATTTCAGGAGTTCCCGTCGTGGCGCAGTGGTTAACGAATCCGACTAGGAACCATGAGGTTGCGGGTTCGATCCCTGCCCTTGCTCAGTGGGTTAACGATCCGGCGTTGCCGTGAGCTGTGGTGTAGGTTGCAGACGCGGCTCGGATCCTGCGTTGCTGTGGCTGCGGCGCAGGCCAGTGGCCACAGCTCCGATTAGACC
>PVHT020000079.1:3142026-3172872 GCA_004024745.2 Catagonus wagneri
TGACAAAAGGCAAAAAAAAAAAAATTTTGTATTTCCATAACCTTCAGTTATCTTACTCTAAACCAATCAGCAATATAATTTAGCATCTTAATCAATGTTACCCTATTATTTACTCTATTATTTTTCACATAAGCTAAAAGGACCTTGCAACAGAATAAAGTTTAATGCAAATAATATGTGTAGTGAATATGAAAACTCAAGTTTATAGTCATCCTTGACTATCCTAGAATACTTAGTACAATCTTAACTAAAATTTACTTCTAATTTCATTTTACTACAAGTTCCTACTTTCATTCAGAAATTAACATAACAACAAAGTGCTTATTTATTGAATCAGGAACACTGAGATACTTTTGTGAAAACTTTCAGGTAGCCCTGCTTCCTGAGGACAAAAATGATCCCTACCACCATGACTAATAAGCAATTTTAGGCACATTTCATTCAACACAGTCATTCTAAAATTAGCTTAGATGAGACAGGCTTGTAAAAGTGTCCGGAATTCTCTTTTCAGATTAGTAACATTTGTGAATCTGGGGAACCACCCAGCACATGTGTCTAAAAATCATTACATCACCACTGCAATAAAAAACAAAAACAAGCTCCAATCTAGGTGGGGGTAGGAGGAAAGGGGAATAAAAACTTTAAGTGGGGTAAAGGAGGGCTGACAGTTAACAAATGCCATAAAATGAGAAGCCTTCAAGCTACAGCATGAGTAAAAGCAAGCAATACCAGGCAATGCATTTTAATTAGCATAACCATGGCAGAAGCCATCTGGCAAACAGTTCAGACGAAGCAAAAAAGGACTGCAATCAACAAATACTTGTTGCTCCAATATTAGGCTTTAAGTCATAATTTAGAACTATGAATGTCAAAAACATCAAGCCCCTATTATTGCAGATGAAAATTACTGGGTGTGTGCTCAGTAAATTTAGATTGATTCTGAATTTTTTGGTAACTAAAAACTAATTTAGAAACTCACTTAGTTTACACTTTTTTCATGGTTCTTTTTGATATGTGCATACCGATATTACACATGGTAGTATAAAGGAAAAAAGTAGAAATGAGGGACAATATGGCAGACAGATGCATAATCCAGGCAGACGAAACCTGTAAGTGATGTCCTAATATTTCATTCTCTAATGAACTTTAGACTTTCATGATTTCTGAACGAAACAAGTGATATTTTTAAGAATCACTTTCCTAAGTAACAGCAGCAAAAGGAATACACTACATTCCTAGCCCATCTTACCTCCCCGCTACCCCCCCCCCCAAAAGCTTATGGCTTGATTGTCTTTACAACACTAAAACAGAAGCCATATATCTCTTCAAAAAGCTGCTCTTTTGAAGTACAACTGATTTCCTGAGCTGGTATTTGAAAGTCATCACAGAGTCCCTCCAGAGACTGCTGGCTTAGGTCCCAAATAGTCTTTTTCCTGGTTTTTCTTATCAGTTTCCTTATCTTAAACACCTACTGACATTTTCCCATGTTCCAAACTTCCTAAAGACTCTCTTCATGTAAAAATCAACACTATATTCTCCCGGAGACATCTCTTAACCAAAATGTTGGAAACGTTTGTGGGACACTATTCTTCTGTGTAAAATACACAAGATTTAAAAAATCCACACTGTGCTAGTATTATACTACTGCTTCATGGTATACTGAATATGTCATTTAAAAATCTATGTTTTCCTTTAAGCTGCCACAAGTTTCATATTCCTTTACTAGTTTCAATGATTCTGGCTGTTTTTGGAGTTTCTGTTGTGACTCAGCAGGTTAAGGACCTGACATTGTCTCTGTGAGGATGCAAATTCAATTGCTGGCCTTGCTCAGTAGGTTAAGTATCTGGCATTGGCACAAGCTGCAGTGTAGGTCACAGATGGGGCTAGGATCTGGCGTTGCTGTGGCGCAGGCTGCAGTTGCAGCTCCGATTTGACCCCTGGCAATAAAGGCCCTTTCAGGTTGGGTTTTTCACCCCCCCACAAAAGGAAAGTAATTATTATTGCTGAGTTATGCTTTCTAATAAGCCAGCTTTATTAAGTTAGAGTTCAATTATTTAGATTACTAAAAAGTGATATGGTAGAAAGAGAATACCTAAATATTTCTTGAAGGGTAATCAGCCACAAACACAGAATTTTATTGAGGGTGAGGTGAGGTGGCCACACGTGGCATAAGCAAGTGTAGTATATCTCAGTGGAGCTCCTTGGGTCTCAGGGTCCCTACGCCAAGGTTTACAGCTATTAATGACACTTTCTGTGCAAGGCAGGAACTTGTAGAAATAGAAAAGTGCAATTCTTTCTATCTCGTGGTCTCTTCATATAGGCACTGCACCATTTAAAAGGGCAAAAAAATGACACTAATAATTTACATCATGCAGTTAGAGGAATGTTTACAAACAGTATCTATTGGTTCTTGAGCCAAATTAAAATGAACTGGCTGAAAAGGAGGAAGGATTATGCTTTTAAAACTCCAAGTTTTAATGGAAAACATTTAAGAAAGCCTATTTCCTTTTCTCAAAGTCCATTCCAATTTATCAGCTAATAATGTTCAGTAAACAGATGGATTAGAAAATTGTAGATCAAATGCTTTAAATGCTGGGCAAAAAACTTGTACATTTACATTTACTTTGCTTAAATAGGACACCGTTATTTGGCAGGACCTTCTCCACAAAGGAAGAGTTAGCAAAATGTCATATTCTATCAGTAATTTGCTCTTAATTTTGTGTCTTGTTTGGCAAAAAGAAGCCAGATCAACCTAGAGCCACTCTTTGTGAGCAGGGGAAAGTAGAAAGGAGGTTTATCCATATCAAAACTGCCAATACCTCTCCAGAGCCAGTGTCAAGGTAGAAGGAGTGAAAAAAAACTCTGATGGAGTTTGATCTATAGAAGTCCTGAGGTACTAAAGGTCCATTCTGGCATGACTGAGAGACTACTGAAGTGATGAATATGGTCGTTAGCCGTAGGCTTCTTGTTACTCCTCATATGAATGATGACGTAGTATACAGTAATGTTGAAGAGCAAACAAGAAACAAGATTTGAATTTGCTGACCTATAACCGGGTTAGGCATTTTAGTTATTACAAAGATGTATTTAAAAAAATTCTTTAGAATAAGGGTATGTATTTAGAACCTTTTAAAACTTGGTAAGGTTTTTAAAAATGCAAGAAGTAACAAACACTTCAGAAAAGATACATTTGCACATTGCCAATAAGTGCACATCAAAATTTATGTGATGCTTAAAGGAGCACTCCTATTAAAAAGGCAGTTCATTCCAAGAGGTACATTAGGCTGCACACACACTCGGCCAAAGGAAAGTATTATTCAAACTACTTATCCATAAGAGACAAAGTAAAAAATATAGCTGATTTTAAAAAAATGCTTATAATTGGGATCCAGTGCTAACTGATACCAGTTTGGATATGACAAAGTATCTGGTAATACCACAGAACTTGTAGGAAATTAACTTGGAGGAAAAAAATTCTGGAAAGTATTAAGAAATTTGGGGAATTAAATTTCATCCTCCTTTTTAATTAAAATGGCCACATAAGACATTTGAGGCATTCAAGGGTTCTATCTTTTGTTTAATTTTAAAGTATAACCTAAGAACAAATTCGTGTTTGGCTTTTATATCCAACTGTTTGAATTCCAGTTCTTGCATCCTTTTATTAAAGTGAAACTGACTAGGTCAGTGTTTGAAAAAACACTGGGGAAAAAAAAACCAACAAGGATAGGAGTTCGCTTCGTGGCTCAGTGGTTAACGAATCCGACTAAGAACCATGAGGTTGCGGGTTCGGTCCCTGGCCTTGCTCAGTGGGTTAAGGATCCGGCGTTGCCGTGAGCTGTGGTGTAGGTTGCAGACGCGGCTCGGATCCCGCGTTGCTGTGGCTGTGGCCAAGGCCGGCAGCTACAGCTCCTGTTAGACCCCTAGCCTGGGAACCTCCATATGCCGCGGGTGCGGCTCTACATAAAGGCAAAAAGACAAAAAAAAAAAAACAAAACCCAGCAAGAATATTTAGTAAAGTCTATTACTGAATATTATTTTCCATCTGAACAGCACTGGTACTCTGGCAACTAAGAGTAGAATTCAGGTTTCATAACTCCATAAGGATCCAGTGTCATAAAAGAGGGTCTCTGGCTGATGAGCTCACTTTAATATGAACCCTAAGGAGGAGTAAGGCAGAATAACTAACAAAACAAGAGAAAATTGATGTAATTTGGCATCAGAAGATCTAGGATGGGATCCAGGCTATGACTCTGGGAAAACCATTTAACATCATCAGATCTAAGTCTTTCATCTGTAGAATGGCTATAATTGTATATGATAATCCAGTTATAGGACTGTTACAAAGGGCAATTAAGATGGTGTGCATTAAACTATGTTACAGGTCTCTAACCAGGGTTTCTCAGCCTTGGCACTGCTGACACTTCAGGCTGCCTAATTTTTGGCTGTGGGAGGCTACTTGGTATGCTGGAAAATATTTGGTAGCATCCCTGGCTTCTGGCCACCATGTGCCGGTAACACTTATTAGTTCTGACAATTGAAACTATTTCCAGATGTTGCTAAATGTCCCCTGGGTGGCAAATTCACTCTGGTTGAAAACCACTGAGACTACTCTTTTTTTCTTTCTCTTCTTTCTCCCTCATGATCTTGTACACCATTGGCTATTTCACCCACACTGTATGTGTCTGTTCTTAATGAGTACTCATAAGACCTGGATTAAGATTATAATGCCATTTGCTTATATTTTCGTGGTTCCCTCAAACATTTAAGATAATCACAGCTCAGCAGTAAGTATGTTTATATGTTTAAATGCTGTTACTTCTTTAGTCTGAATATTATTCCCTTAAACTTAGTACCTTTCAGTGTGGAGGTAAAAATGGTCTTAAATACTTTGCTAATTTTCAAAGCAGCCCATGACTCCATAAATAAAGTTACTATGTGCGGAATGGGTTAATGCTATTCTCTGAATGGCAATGGTGAAAATGCTGTAAAATAAACTACTTTTGATAACTGGAATAAAAGTTAACTAGTCTAGAAATAAAATGGTTTTATATAGACAAAATGGGCCCTATAAATTACATTCCTTATATTTTAGGCACATCTGTAATCCACAAATTTTACATGTATCCTACTTCCTAGCCACTGGAGCTCAAAAATGGTTTGTTCATTTATGTAATAGGCACATATTTATTAAACACAACGTGTGAGGCACTGAGCCAGACACTGCTGATACTATCAATAATAAATAACAAAGACATGGTCTCTATCCTCAGGTTTCAGTTTACTGGGGGAGAAAAGAACCAGTGGGCATTTAGATAAAATACAATACTATGTTAAAATCACAATCACAGACAAAGTACAAGTGCTAGTGTATTCATCTCATTACAACCATGACTGTGTGGGGGAAACGGTGTATTTCCTTATCAAAATTTCAGGGGAAGAGGTGGGGGAAAATCTACAATGGAAAGACAAACAAATGATAATTTTGATAACATACATTAACCAATACTGAAGGTCATGTATGCCATTTAAGTTTCTATCAAAAATGGTGATTTAAATCATCTATGAAATGATCATCCTAAGAAATAAATTTACCGATACGAAATACAAGTACCATGTGTGAATTAGGTATAAAAACACATAAAATGCAAGAAAATGCTCTTGATAATACACAGGAATCAGAACTGACCATAATCCTTTGGCAAGATACCATGCAAAACAGCAAATCTCATTTAGTTTTACTTCCCAGTTTCTGTTTTCAAGGTTAAGGCGAAATAGCATTTCGCAACTCTCTTTTCTCAACTTTGTATCCCAGTTGCTACCAACAGAAAGAGGCTGGGAGAGCGAGCTTAGAAGGAGCCCCAGAAGTAGTAACCAAGGAAGGAAAGGAGCCAAAGACAACAAATTTTAAAATAATTGTTTCCTCTTTCTGCTGGATGCAAAAAAGATCTGTGTTCAACTCTTCTGCTCACTAAAGAGATGTAAGGAAGTTAGTAGTAATCTGGACTGGTGTTCTACCTTCCCTGAAAACTTTTACTTTACCTTCCATTTTATCCTCAGTTTCGGAGATATGAAGTTTCCTGCCAAACCCACTTCAGTGTAGATACACATAGACAGTTTTTAATCTGTCTCCCTAATGACTGCATACAAGGTATCTATTTTCACATTCTGTTGAATTGGAGCAAGAAGCATTTTTTAAGTACCAGGGATCATTATTCCAGCTTCACAGCATTAGACCAACTCAGGTGGTCTGTGATACCTGATATGACGATCTCAGGGACATCCAGAATGTTGCCAAATGAAGCAGTTTTACGATGGCCCCGTTTAGGCTTGGAATAGGCTGCAAAAACACATATATATACAGTATACATGCAAACGAACACAAATAGTAACACGGGAAACGATGAACAAAAACAGAATACCTTTCAAATAGTCATGTTAATAACACTTCATGCAGAATGGCATGCAGAACTATCTAACTTTTCGTCCATGCTTAGAAAAGGCGTGATTAAGGAGCAAACAGCTACAAATAACAAGAGGTTTCACATATTGGCTTTAATTAGTGGGGAAAAAAAAATAGGACAAAGCTGCAGGGAAATGAGAAAGCTAGATTTCAAACATGTTGATATAAATAATCTACCTAAGTGAAACCACTGATGTGCAATGGAGGGCTAGGGTGAAACTGGGAAAGAGGGAAAGAAACAAGCTGCCATATTTGTCTTAAACAAATATAGGAATATGTGTTCGATGAGGTGTTTCTTGAAGAGTGCTATAAAGTAAAATTCAGTGATTGATAGTTATTGAATCAAAGTGTAAAATGTGTATGCTCTTATAAATATTTTAATATACTTCTGGTAAACTGAATATTTATTGAAGTTTCCAAAGTTTAGGGTACATTCCTGCTAAACCTGAATAGTATTGAAAGGCTGGAAGATATGAACCTTTCAAAATGAGACAATTCACCAACGCATGTTCAACCATCTGTTTTACATTTAGGCAGAGAGGAAAGGGTAATTTAAATGTGTGTGGTTGTCTTTAATCTAGTGAAATACCACTTCTGCAAAGAATAATTATAAACCAGTACCTGACTAAAAAATTGACACTAGCAGATGTACAATTATTATTATAACATTACAGAGTACTCCCTGTTTTAGGGTAGCAATCACCACTTGGCTCCTAAAGTGTAAGGGTATGTTGCTGCGCACAGCGTTCATCTGACCCTGCACTGCGACACCCCACTGCACACAGAAAACACTGGTGACTCATTGAGGCTGGGAAGACTCCACAGTGGCTGGTGACCTCTATTCAACTTCGTCACTTCTGAAGACCCATCTGTGTGGCAGAGACTGCTAGACACCAGTCAATCTCTATATTCTTCCCTCTTTCTTAGCAACAGAACTCCAACTTTACTCAGGACAGCAGTGTTCCTAGATAAAAGCCTGCAGATCCTTCCTTCCCTTGCAGCCGCAAGTAGCCGTTTGACCCAATTACTATGGCCAATGACATCTCTGTCGAAGTTGTTAGGAGGGACTTCAGGGAAACAAGTTTGGGCACGTGCTCTTCCCCTAATTCCTGCTTCCTGAGGCTTGGATTGTCGGCTGTGATGACTGGAACTGTAATACTCATTATGTAGTACAAAGTAAGCTTCAGGATGAAAGCCACACAACAGAGACTGTGACACAGAGAGATAGAGAAACCCAATTACCTAATGATCGTGGAGCCTACCTCCGGATTTGTAAGTGTGTGAAAAATACAGTTGATGTGTTAAAGACATTGCTATTTTAGATACTCTGATACCTAACTGATTCGAATGCTAGCTGATAAAACAAGTGGTCAAGATTAGTGGAAGACAAGTATAGTTCAGATGGTCCTCTGGACAACTTCTGAAAAGAGCTTCACACAAAGTGAGAATATTCTATTTAGAAAAAAAAACAGAGACCTAAAAAAAGAACAAACCTGGTTAGGTTAAGTTAAAAAAATAAGCTAAAACACTTTGAAATGAACTTGTATACAGACATGTAATTAAAAGACTAAAGGTAAATGCATAAAAATTCTGGGTTTATCTCTGAGGGGGACAAGTATTGGAAGATGGGTTTTTTTTGTTTGTTTACCTGTCCACATTTTCCACAATAAAAATGTATTTATAATCAGTTCCCCTCCACCCCCTGGGGAATCAGAAAGAAAACAAATTAAACTAGCATTACTAAATTAATCTGGTTAGAAAAGAAGGTTAGAAGTTTATTTAGGAAACACAACATGTAATTATTTTTGTACTGACCAGTCTTGCCACAACTAATCATTTTAAGTACTGATAAAATGGAATATAAATACTAGCTTTGGAGTTCCCTTTGTGATGCAGTGGAAACGAATCCAACTAGTATTCATGAGGATGTGGGTTTGATCCCTGGCCTCGCTCAGTGGATCAGAGATGCAGAATTGCTGTGAGCTGTGGTGCAGGTTGCAGACGCAGCTTGGATCCCCCATTGTTGTGGCTGTGGTGTAGGCGGACAGCTGCAGCTCGGATTCTACCCCTAGCCTGCAAACTTCCATATGCCTCGGGTGTGGCCCTAAGAAGCAAAAAAATAAAAAAATAAATGCTAGCTTTTTCAAGATCGAATAAAATTACTATGATCTTTTATTTTACAGTTAAAAGAATTAATCACAGACTTAAGCTATTTTTGCCACTGAAAGGAGAAGCAGCAGCAGACACTAAGGCCAAATTCTATTTGGATCTGGAGTACATCTTTTTTTTGCTAATTTCAAAGCAAAATATTTGCTATTACTTGAGTTCAGCACAAAATTCTAGTAGCATCACTCAAATCCTCCAAAACATTCCAATTTTGGCAAAATTTCAATTTCTCACTTAGATTTTCAGCTCAAGTTTGAGCTGAATTACATTTGTTAAAATCTGTAATTAGGAAGGTATATCTTACAATCCTAAGCCATTTTACCAGGCATACTTTCCTTACTTGGAATTGGAGATAAATATATAAATTTTTGCCAGAAGCTGAGGAAACCAACTTCCTGCTTTTATAAAAAGCAGGGCACACACAAAAACCCCGACATTGCCACTACGTAAACAATTGAAACTATCAATGCCACTCCTCCTCAGACTTTAATTTCCTTTTTACCTGTGGTTGCAGCAATCCTGGCTTCTATTTCAGACATGTCAGCACTCATCCTCTTGCCTTCAGAGGTAGGGGGCAAGCTCTCCACGCTGCTCCCACGGGAAGCTCCCAAGCTTAAACGTCCAGATTCACTCTGTTAAAAAATAACAGGTCAATTTGAAATACTGAAGTTCTTTATATTTAAAAATCCTGGGCAGCCAAGAAGGAGGAAGATACCAAGTGGGATTCTTAGGGCTTCTGCTCTGAAAGAAAAGGAAAGTTTTCAGGAAGAGGGAGCTGCAGAGGGAAGGAGAACAAGCTGCAGATACTGGCTTTTAGGGAAAGGGGGAACACTAGGGTTGGGAGTGAAATGCCCCAACTATTAGCTAACCTAAAGGCCCCAGGCAAGATGAATAAAATCACCCCTTAGGATATATTAAAACCAATGATAGTAAAAATATAATAAATCTGGATAACATGAAATGACAGATTTAGAATAACTCCTTTAAGTGGGTAGCCAAGAAATCCAATTTACATTTGTAACCACCAACCATTCAAGTTAGGGGTCATCACAGGAGGGAGCTGCACAGGTAGCAAAGGCAGCAATTATCAGACGGGAAAACAATTTGGCAATCTGACAACAAGGTAATAAATTGCAAGAGAATCTTATACATCACAACTCTCAAGCTTATCTTCAGGAACAAGATTTAGAATTTGTATAGTGGAAGATGAGAAACAATTAACTTGTTAGTATAGTGTTCACAACTACCGTAAGGTTACCACATAATTTTACTTTTATTTTTATTTATTTATTTATTTTTGCCTTTTGTCATTTTAGGGCTGCACCCGCGGCATGTGGAGGTTCCCAGGCTAGGGGCCCAATCAGAGCTGTAGCCGCCGGCCTACACTGTAGCCATGCAACGCAGGTTCTGAGCCATGTCTGCGACCTACACCACAGCTCATGGCAACGCCGGATCGTTAACCCACTGAGCAAGGCCAGGGACCGAACCCGCAACCTCCTGGTTCCTAGTCGGATTCATTAACCTCTGCGCCACAACGGGAACTTCTACTTTTAAAAATATAACAAACCTGTTGTTTTGCCTGGTTTTTCAACAATTTTGATTCTAAGCGTTTAATAGTATCGTTTGTGGCAGGAACTTGCTCCATATTCGTGTCACTTTTGTTACTGGTATTTGTAGACGCGATGTCCATGAATGAACCTAGGAAAGCAGAGACATTTATGACTACAGGTTGGTTTATTGCTTCATGCAATAAAATGTAACTTAAATTATTTTCTAAGCTTGCAAGATATGGACAGAAAATATAACTTTTCAAGCTAATGAAGATACCCAAATAAACCCATTTTAAATTAAATTTAAGGACTACACCTTAAATTTAAGAGGGAACCAAAATGCCTAAAATTCTTCTAAGCGTCAAGGACGACTTTTAAGATTCTTAGCCTGAGCTAGGAAGATGGGGAAAACCATGGAGGAATGAGTATGAAGGGAGTTCAGTTTGGAAAAATGGTAGTTTTGAGTTCCCATTATATATTAAGCAAGTAGCTGGATATATAAGTGTGGAGTTCGGGTCTGGGATGGAGCAAAACATTGGCAAATACACGGTATATAAAGCCATGATTTTGGATGAGATTACCAAGGAAATGAGTTTACAAAAATAAACAAAGAGGCCAAATGCCTGAACCCTGGGCACTCTGACATTGATAGGTTGGGAAGATGAGGATTAACCAGCACAGGGAGCCATAAGAACAAGTGACCAGAGATGTAAGATGAAATCCAGGTTAGTATGCTATCCTAGTGACCAACTTAAAGTGCTGAAAGAAGTAGAGAGCAATCAGCTGTGTCAAAGGCTATGAGAATCAAAAAGCATGAGAACTGAAAATCATTCACTTAGATATAGTAACGTGAAGATAAATGGTGACCTTGGCAAGAGCAATTCTGGAGAAGTAATTAATATAATAGAAGCCTGAAAAGACTGGACACAAGAAAGAATGGAAAGAGAAAAGTTAGGGCAATGCAAATACAGATCACTGCCCCACCCCTTATCTGCGGAGGTAAGTTCCAAGACCCCAGTGGATGCTTAAAACCTTGGATAGTACTGTGTTTTTTTCTTATACAAATATAACTATGCTAAAGTTTAATTCATAAATTAGGCACAGTAAGAGATTAGCAACAGTAAGGAAAAATAAAATAGAACAATTATAACAGTGCATTGCAATAAAAGTTACAGAAATGTGGTCTCTCTCAAAATTGTCTTAATTGTTACAGACTTAACACCTTTTCTATCTAACTATAAGCAATTATCCCGCACTGTGGCTGTAACATTTTCAGTTTGAGGTGTGACAATAAAACCAGCACAAATTTCTTTTTCTTTCTGTACAAATTCATGATAGAATTTCCTAGATCTCAGCATATGATTTTTTTCTTTCCTTATTAAAATTGAGAACTTTCACCTTTTCACTTAAAGGAAACACTTGAAAGACTTCTCTTTGGCATATCTGAATTGCCAGCATCACTACTCTTGCACTTTGGGGCCATTATTAAATAAAATAAGGGTCACTTGAACACAAGCACTGTGATACCACAACAGGCGATCTGACAATCACGAGGGCGACTGAGTGACCAACGGGCAAGATACACTGGACAAAGCGGTAATTCAAGTACCAGGCAAGATGGAGTGAGATTTCACCATACCACTCAATATGGCTGCAAGTTAAAATGCATAAATTATTTAGTTCTGGAATTCTTTATTTAATATGTTCAGACCACAGGTGACTGCCAGTAACTGAAACTGCAGAAAGTGAAATCGTGGACAAGTGGGGGTGTGGAACTACTGTATAAATGCTCTGGGAGTGATCCCAGTGGAAAGGCTACAACTGATGATGCAAGAGACAGGGAAGAACTGCTGAGCAGCAGAGAGGATATGATGCACAAGGAGAGAGCCATGCTTTTGGCTGGGACCTCGGATAGGTCAGCCACGGGAAAAGAACAGAGTGCAGAGCAGAGGGACAGATACAGGTAGGTGGGCAGATGGAGTGGGGGCGCTTGTGGCAGCTATCTTCTGATTATAGAGAAATAGCAAAGAGGGTCAGCTGGGAGTGAGGAGTGGAGAAGGGGTGTTTTTAAGAGAAGTTCACTTTAGAATTCAGAGCAACTCAAAAAATTGGAATTTGGGAATAACTAGCCAAATAGTAAACCAGCTTAAAATACTTTTGAAGAGGGGGAAATGGACCAGCAAAAATATTTGTCAGGAAAAACAAACTTCTAAGTACAGGATAAGTAAATGTGTATATTCACACCTAATGCCTTTTAGTTTTAATCAAATTAATGATGCTTAAAATAGCATATATGCTTAAAATAGCATATCTGTTGAGAACAATTTTTTTAAGTTAAAGTATTATTTCTACTATTTTTTTTGATGACTACAAACTATGGAACTGAGGAACTCGGAACTAAAACGCAGCTTCTTGGAGTCTCCGTAGATTCTTCTACAAAGACCAAAGGGTACATAGGGTGTTCATGATAAAAAAAAGTTTTTAATATATATACATATTTACTTTTTTTTGCTTTTTGTTTTTTTGCTTTTTAGGGCTGCACCTGTGGCATATGGAGGTTCCCAGGCTGGGGGTCTAATCAGAGCTGTTGCCGTAGGCCTACGCCACAGCCACAGCAACGCCAGATCCAAGCCGTGTCTGCAACCTGCACAACAGCTCATGGCAACACCGGATTGTTAACCCACTGAGTGATGACAGGGATCGAACCTGCAACCTCATGGTTCCTACTAGTCAGATTCGTTTCCACTGCACCACTATGCAAACTCCATATTTACAATAATTTCTGATCTTATCTGATCTAGCAGTATCTGTTTAAGAAATATTTTCAAATAAAGAACGACATTCACAGCAATATAATATCCAGCCTTTCTATATATGACTAAGAATCTCAAGACTTAGAAGCAGGTCTTCAGTAACTCCTTAATCTGGATACCTGCATGAAGAATGATGCACCTGGAAATTCAAATTGCAGTCAATCATATTAAATGAAGAAATTAAAATGCAAATGAGGACATCATTCATTGCTTCTTGATTATAATTTCATGGGAATAGAGACAGAAAATCTTTATGTTACTACTGCTCCAATCTATCCATTTACCTGTACTGGTGGCAGAGTTGCTCTGGCCTTCATCTGAATACTGACAGGGGTATTGTAACGGCTCATCTGCTCCTGGAAAGTACTATATATAAAAAAGTAAATAACAATTTAAAATTTCTTTAATACAAATTGAATCCTGTGAAAATTAACTTGAAGGGTACATTTGAATTACTTGTTGAGATCTGAATGTAGCAAAAATGCTGCTTTATTTTCAATAAGGCATATGCTGAGTTTGAACATAGCCAAGGATTTGATTTTTACGTAGATGACAACGTTCTGAATTTCAGCTGTGATCAATGCCATGTATCTACCTATATATCTATTTTAAACGGAGTCTAGATAGTCTTGAAGAAAACAGCAAATATTTCCCTAGAGGACCCTATGAAATACAATAGTATCATTCCTCATAATTACACGAAACATATTTATGTTCTCATAGCAGTGATGTAGCATCAAACTGCTGAAATGACTTAGTCTGAAAACTGAGATGGTATGTCATAGGATAACTGTTGGAATCAATATCTAAATATCAAAGATAGATTATGAGTGTCTATGAATTAGAGATAAAATACTGGAAATATTTGCTGGACGAATATTAGAATTTAGGGGGGCAATGGTGTTCTCAAATTAGACAAAGCACATTAAGCACAATTAAAATTTTAATAATTTATATAATCCAGAATTTTAAGGCATCTGATTATGGAGACTGAGCTGTTTTCTTAGGAATGCATCTTTAGATCCTCAGGTTCTAGACATAGCTAGTATCCAATACTATGTTAAACTTTAATCAGATTAATTCAAGCTGGTTTGCCTAATTTATTTTCAATAGGATGAACTATTTAGAATAGAATTTCCATTTAGAATAGAATTTCAATAGAATGAACTTTGGCCATTTAGGAAATCACTTAATCTATACTTAAAGAGATCAAAAGATTCTTTTACTTTGCAAATTGTTCAGAAATTCAGACACTTTCATAAGTACATAAACTTTTTAAAGTCAAAGTACTACTTGAGAAATTTTGTTAGTTCACCAAAAACCAGAGGCCTAAAAGTACTCAAAGAAGTGCCAGATTTAAAGACTAGAGAATTCTGATAATCATTTAAAACAGTTCCTCTACCAAAATTCTATAGATCCTCGAAGAAAGTTTAATTTTTTAATGGCAAATAAAAAGCTGAAAATATGGAATGAAAAGCCAAAAGGTAAAAATCACTTTGGTGAATGTGTCTGGGAATGCAGCCTCTCTACCTACTACATAAATGACTGCTTGATAAGGATCGATACTAAAGAAAATTTAAAATTTTGTTTAGCAATACTAAGTTAAGCGGGAAGAAAAAGAAGTCCGGAAACCCAATCTAGCCACTTTTCCATTATAAAGAACTAGATTTTTTTTTTCTTCAAAGTCACGTTTCCTTCCCTGACTATATGAGTAATGAATACTCATTTTAATGTGGAAAATACGGAAAAGTATAAGCAAAAATATGACAATAATGCCCCTTTACTTTAAAATTCCATAAACTCAGCATAAACAAAATTCCCTTAACCCCAAAGCCCCTCAAAAGAAGGATTATACCCGCATCAAGTGAGTCATTATTTTCACAATTTCCTCCATTGAAGGGCGCTGAGAAGGATCTTTAGACCAGCAACGAGTCATCAGGCTCTCAATGGGCTTAGGTAAATTTTTGATCAGTGGTGGTCGAGTACCTATAATTGAAAATTAGAGGAGAGGGGAAAAGAATGTATATTTTCCCAAAGCATGCTATAAGCCTTTTTTTTTTTTTAAAGTATTTCCAAAGCAATATTTATTTTACAGATCTTGTGATTTAATATTTTCTAAAGAGGAGGAATAAAAATACATTTTTTTTGCCCTTTAGGTTAACATTAAATTTTCATAAAGGGGAACTTGCTCCTTTTGAAAATACAAATTAAAATTTGGAGATTGGGGAAAGGTTGAAGACTGGTAATAACAAATTGTATATTTTAATATTCGGGATAAATTGTTTTCTTTGAGGGAAAAACAATTTCCAAGCAGGAAATATACAAAATATATTAAAGAAAAATGTTTCACAAACCGTTATGAACAGCCCACATGATACGGAAAGCTGGGCCACCAATTTCATCAAAGGGTTTCCGCCGTGTTATCACTTCCCAAAGGATAATACCCCAGCTGAAGACGTCACATTTTTCACTGTAATTGCTACCTAGAAAAAACGGTAGTAAAATTTCAAGACTTTTTCCCACATGACTTGCAGAAACAACTGCTTTCATAAATCCCAAGAACGAGCTGTCATGTATAAAAACAAGAGAATGCCACATGTAGAGCTGAGAAACTACTCTTTCTGAAGGATTTCAAGCCTTGCAATAAATACATTTTTAAAATGAATGAAGTATTAATAATGCACTAAAAAAATCCACTTCAGAAAGCTGGTCATTTTCTACCTTTTCATCAAGAGGCACAGACTTTATTTAGACTATATTTTCTCTAGGGCAGAATATAAAACATCTGTACATTCCTTTCTGTAGTTTTTTTTAACCTTTAATCTTCTCCTATTCTCCTGACAGATAACAATAGTATCAAAGCAGAAGAGAATTCTAAACCTAGTGTTAAGATTTTCAGAGTTCCCACTGTGGTGCAGTGGGTTAAGGATCCAGTGTTGCTGCAGCTGTGGCATAGGTCGCAGCTGTGGCTCAGATTTGCTCCCTGGCCTGAGAACTTCCATATGCTGCAGATGCAGCCAAAAAAAAAAGGAATTTCTTTTCCAAGTATCTGGTGAGATAAAATCATTAGTTTGCAAACTTAAAAATAAGTCATAAGCAGGAAATATTACCAATAATAAATTTACAGTATGCAGATTACTCAGTTGGCTGGTGAATCAGCACAATAAAGAGCCAAACAAACAAACCCCCTAAGACCCATGAACAACCACTGTAAGAATGACAAGGAGTTACTGTCGTGGCGCAATGGTTAACAAATCTGACTAGGAACCATGAGGTTATGGGTTCGATCCCTGGCCTTGCTCAGTGGGTTAAGGATCCGGCGTTGCCGTGAGCTGTGGTGTAGGCTGCAGACGCGGCTCAGATCCCGCGTTGCTGTGGCTGTGGTGTAGGCCGGCAGCTGTACCTCCGATTCGACCCCTAACCTAGGAACCACCATATGCCGCGGGTGCAGCCTTAAAAAGCGAAAAAAAAAAAAAAAGACAAATTTTACAGCAACAGTTACTAGGCAGTACCCTGTAAGCTTTACAGTGACATTACAATCTGATTTGGGCTATAGGTGCTGACATCTTTCAGAAATGAAGAAATCTATATAGCCTACTAGTCTGAGCTTTGTTGCTTTAAACAATTAACAGTAACTTTTATTTTAAATCTTTTACTTTCCCTACTACAGTAATAACTGTGTTATTTTAACTCAAAGGCACAATAAATAATTTTAAAATGATGCTAATTATATGTTTTCTGTACATGAACTTAAAAACAGGCAGCATTATTTAATTTTATATAATTTAACATTTGCTTGTCCACTAACTTTTTAATTGAATTTTGTGGCAAAATAGCTCCACTCAAGTGACCAGCTGCGGAGCAAATTTCTTCCTCTTGGTGGCTAAAAACAAGGAACAAAAAGCTTTAAATTCATCAAAAATGAAAGAAGTCAAAATCAGAATCTGATTATTGAATGTCTCTGAATTCTATAGGCTTTCATACTTCCTAACAGATGAATCACACATCTTCACTTCAGCTTTTCTCACTTAAAAAATAACTTATTGTTTTTTAATACAGAAACCTCGTATGCAATTTATGGATCACTCTTTCAGAACCTGAGTAAAGCATGGAGATGTAAAACACAGTAAATATAAGCTTATCCTTCACTTGTCATCCTTGGTATCATCTTCTGCCTAATTACTTGCATTCTTTCTAAGGCATGCTCATTTAAGCTTTAGACTGCCAATTTTTAATTTCTAGGAAACCAACACAAAGCACCGTTGATCTTGTTATTCCTGGTATTATGTTCTATAAAGTTGCTGTGAACTTTGAATTAGTCAATTCCGGATCATTTGCTCCTAGAGGAAATAAAGGGTTAGGTTCCTGTGAGCCTCTATACATCTCGTCAACTGATTAATACATAACCTTGCTTTTTACACATGTTTCTGTTTAAAATATCCCAATTAATATAAATTGTTGGTTCATTAATACTGAACTCATGGCCAACAGCACTGTAACTCATGCCTGAATGAATACTGGCTGACAATATATTTTCTTTGTTAAGACACATCACAGCCTTCTTATACTTAGCAACACTAACTAGAAAGCTCTTCGATATTACTTTTAGAGGCCATTTTAAACAGTGAAATCACCAAAAGAAAGCATAAGAAAGGAGAAAAACATGTTACTAAATAAATCACAAAATTATATGAGAGCTGATAACAAGAGGGCAGAGCAGTTGTCTTGTTAGACCTCAGCTGGGAACGTGCGTGTCGGGAGACTCAAAAATTTTCCCTGCTCTGTGCCTGTGGGTGAACAACTATGAAAAAGTTATTGAGTACTGATTAAGCTGGTGTTTTTGCAGTTATTGAATATGAGAATGAGGATCAACTGTACATATGCTTGAACTTGCATAGAAGGTGCTGGACAACTTAAATCTTGCTACGAGATTCAAGATCTATGGCTATATTTATTTAACACCTCCTTAAACTTTACCGTGTATCTTATGTACTATGCAGAAATAAAACCATGGAAATAGGGCAAAGTTATATTGGATTTACATGGAGTAAGAAAGCAGGTTATCAGCCATATCATACTTTTGCCATTTTACCTTCAAAAACTTCAGGTGCCATCCAAGCAGCACTACCCTTATTATTGGTCATGTGTGTCTGAATGTCACAGGCTGTACCAAAATCACAGATTTTTAAAACTGTCCCCCCTGCAACCAGCAGCAAACTGTTTAAGAAAAAAACAAAAAGAACAAGAGGTTATAAGACCAATATTTAATTCTACACTAAAAGAAGAGACATTTGTGGAAACAGAAAAATTTAAGCAAAATACAGAATAGAAATTATAAAAGAGCATCATGACCAATAAGATTAAATGTTTCTTGAAAGTTCAGCTTCAGCTCTATACACAATAATATGTAACTGACTTCCTTGTTTCATACTGGTACATTCAAAATATCAAAATAATTTTTCTGAATAACTTTTATATTGTTGCTATTACAATCAGTACTCCTTTTGAATGCATTTGCAAAAGATAACTAAAATAGTGGCATAAGACAAGTTGCCACTGTATAAAATGCCTTGCCACATCGAGTGCCTTTTTAATTTTTATTTCTTAAAAATTTTTCTTTTTTTTTTTTTGCCACGGCCTGCAGTGATTTGATGTGGGATCTCAGTCTCCAGATCAGGGGTTGAACCCGGGCCACAGTGGTAAAAGCACCAGGTCTTAACCACTAGCCCAGCAGGGAACTCCTCAGGTGCTTTTTTTAATACCATTCTGAGGAACTGACCACAGAATCCATAGCTTTTTCCAGTGACATTAAGATATAGCACATGTTTGGATATATAGTTATATATATAAGCATAGCCATTCCAAAGAATTTTCTTTTCCCTGGTACATTTGGAAAAATCAATTCTAATTCTAAAGCCCAATTTGTATAATGGGTGCTCCACAAGCAATCTGCCATAGGATGAGTCCAACCAAAAGGATGACTAAGAGGAATGAATGACCTAGACCAGACCTCTTGTAAATATATTAACGGTGTTTTATTAGCAAAAGAGAGTCCCTACCTACAAATGATTTTGTTAAGATATATCTGGTCTAACAGGCTGGTTAAATAAACCTAAAATTTATGGATTTATAATTTATGATTGGAAGGAGAAAAGAGGCAGTTGTTTAAGCTGTGTAAATTATGGAATATAAAAGATGTTATAATTAAAGTATATTGCTTAATAACTTATCAGTTATTCCAAAGCCAAACATGCCCTAATGCAGAAGGGTCACTTTTGGGAGCTGTAATCTAATGGTTTCTGGCTCCTCCAGGAAAAGGATGCTTTGTCTGTGCCTGATGCTTGCCTATATCCTTTGAATCAGGTCAGTTTATTGCTGGATAAGAGCTATGATTTTCATGAGTTTGCTTTGATAATTTAACTTACAATACTGGGGGAAAGGAGGACACAATCTCCTAACAAGAGAAAAAAGTGCTCTCTTCACTAGCCAAGATCAGTAGCTACAACCACCTCAAGAGTCAAGTTAAAAAAAATAAAATCATCATAAATCTGAGGCTTAAACATTATTTGACCAGGGACCTGGGGAGAGAGAAATTGGTTGAAGTCTGGGAGTAGAAATAAGGTATACTAGTGAGAACCGTGATTCTGAGAGTTAAAACCTATATAGAATGTATCAGATTAGATAGGAGAGTGAGACATTACAGCCAGAGGGATGCTTTAATGCTGTAAACCAGTATTAACAGAGAGGAATACTTGAGACTGATTTCCTAGGGGGAACTTCTTATCTACAGACTGATGTGGTTGCCACAGGAGGGGGAGAAAGGACACATGGGAACTTTTTGTTTGTCATAAGTGGACAAAGAAAAAAATTAGAAATGGGGACAACAAATACCACATATGTGTTTTAATTGAGTATCAAAGAAACACAAATATCCCCAAAGTTTTAGGCTTTTAAAATACTTATTTAGGGAGTTCACTTCGTGGCACAGCAGAAACGAATCTGACTGGGAACCATGAAGTTGCAGGTTCGATCCGTGGCCTTGCTCAGTGGGTTAAGGATCCGGCGTTGCCATGAGCTGTGGTGTAGGTCGCAGACATGGCTCGGATCCCATGTTGCTGTGGCTGTGCGTAGGTCCAATTGGACCCTTAGCCTGGGAACCTCCATATGCCGCGGGTGCGGCCCCAAAAAGACAAAAAAAAAAAAAAAAAACTTATTTAGGGGAATTTTGACATGCTTTCAAAGTCCCAGAATCCTCAATATAGAGAAATCCCGAATATTTTCAATTTCTAGATGCCAGAAATACCCTTTGCCTTCCTCTGAAGAGGCAAATAATAACCACTCTGTATATTTTTGTGGAATGTCTACTCTGTGGGGACATTGTGCACGTTATTAGGGATACAGCAGGGAACAAGACAGACTTGTCTCTACTCTCATGCAACTAACTGTTTAGGGGGAGCCACATATACTGTAGACTGTGGGGGCAAAAAATAGGACTTATAACAGACTCTAGAAGTATGCTAATCTAAGGTAGATGTTATTAAATATAAAAATTCAACTAAAATAAAAAACCCCACTAAAGACAACATTCTAAAATGCAAGCTTAGATAAATGACTAAATGATGGCGGTAAGTTAAAAATAATCTTAAAAACAAAACAAAACAAAAAATAAATATTCTTGAGCAAGCCAAAAGGAAAATGTGCAACAATCAGCTTAAATTAGGGAGTGGGTGTGGGTGAAGGTGGGGGGGCGGCGGCTGCCAAGAGAGATGCCACATTACTAGAACTTACTTTGGTGGTTTCAGGTCCCTGTGAATTAAAGCTTTGGGTTGCATGCTGTGAAGATAAGCCACTCCTTGGGAACACTGTAAACACCAACTCATTGCATGGGCAGCAGTGTAATATGGCAATGGTTCAGCACCATGCAGCACTGCAAAAGAAAGTCACAAACTAAAAAGAACTTTATTGCATATAACAAAAGACAAAGGTGAATGCAAGCACTAACTGTCAGAACACAGGACTGGGTATTTTCCTACACATGTTCTTATCAGTTCCACTTTTCATTCTTTTCTAAATAAAAAGATGGCAATATCTAAAAATTTCAAATGGATAACTATCACATATGTACCTAACATTTAATAGCATTTCCATTAGTGTATACCAGTTTTACTATATAGGTAAAACTGATATACATTACCATACTTTTTTCTCATTGATAGATTCAGTCTTTCACACAATAAGATAAATTATAAACCATGTGAGGGCATACTACTTTAAGAGAGATACACAGAAATAGTACGGAGGGAAACAAAATAATACACATCAAGATATTTACAATTATGCTTTCTATAATAGCTAAAAACTAGAAATAGTTCAACCAAATAAAACACTAGAGTATTAGATAGTCATTAACAATGATGAACACATAAGCAGTAAATATGTCAGTTTATATAAAACAATGTTAATTTTTTTTTTTTAAATGACTGCACCCATGGAATATGCAAGTTTCCAGACCAGGGACTGAATCCAAACTGCAGCCGTGACCTATGACACAGCTGCAACAACCTGGATCCTTAACCCCCTGTGCCGGGCCAGGCATCAAACCTGTACTGCCAGAGATAATGGCATATCCTTAACCCATTGCGACACAGTGGCAACTCCCAAAATAATGCTAATTTTAAAAGTATAATGGTACAATTTATTGTATATAAATGGTGTGACAAGAGACAATCAGTTTATAAAAGAGTTAGCTCTGTTCTATACAGGTAACTGACAATTTTCTTTCACTGTCATTAAAATATTCTGTGAAGTGAGTTTTCACAATTTTATATTTAAAAAAAGCAATATAAAGCATAATGAGGACATATGGTTAGAAAGTTCTGAAATGAGAGGCTTTAAGCTAAGAGAGGGCAAAAAGAACAAAAGCATGAAGATATTTTAAAATCTATTTAAAAAGCAAGTTTTACTTTACTTAAATGCTTTTGACATTATGAAGAGTACCATCAATTTAAAAGACTGATATACTCAGACTTTTAAGTTTCACATCCTGATGTTGCAGCATCTTATCTTTACATTTTTAATTTTTAGCAGATTTCTTTTTTTATTACCATCTTTTGGGACTCTGAGGGTAAATTGTGAAGAACATTAAGTAACTTACAGTTTATATTAAAAGCTTTTCAATTATTTTACTCTACTAGATGGAGACAGGATTAATGACACTCACCATTATATAAAGAGCCCCCTTCAGCATATTCCATTACAAGACAAACCTAAAGAAAACATATACCAGAATAATTAACCAGAGATATAGCCTAAGGAACTTGAGAGAGAACCTCTGATTTTATAAATGAATTAAAAATTATTCTTTTGGTCCCTGCTATGTGAACAGCACTGGAGGGGAAAAGAAAGATCTAAGACCTTGTCTTCTAGAGGCCCATTGTCTAAGAGCAGAGATGTATCTAAAAACATAATCACAGGATCTTTGGGGACTTTTTCCAGTGCTAATGAATGGATGCTGTCACTGGATATCATAAACCTTCCAAGAAAATGAAGTTACCGGATAAGACCACCTAAGACAGCTATTCCTTTATACTGTGTGCTAACAGATTAGAAACATATACAGTACAATCTTTTTTTTTAGAAATAATACAACAATCAAAATAGCTTTATAAAGTACACAGCTGCACACATTTGCCACATCATTTCTCACTGACAGGTTATAATGAATAAGTGACAAACTTACTGGATTCAAGCAGGCTCCGTATAGCTTTACAATGTTGGGATGGTTCACACGAGATAACTGCCGAAGCTGTAACAAATTAAGGTTTCTTTTAAAAAAGTGCTAACTTCTGAGGCAGTGATTTCCCAGCATCATTAAAATTTAAGGTTGTACAAAATATTAATTTAATCATTCAACAATCACTATTTATTATGTAGCAGGCATTGTGGTCATAAGTGCCTTCCCAGACTGGCATAGAATTCCTGCTCTCTCAGCTTAGCTGGGGAAGGGACATGTAAACAAATATTTAAAGCAGTGTGCCCAGTGCTGTAACAGGAGTTGTGAACAAAGCATAAGTATAAATAAGAAGAAAAAATTAACTTTGGAAAAAATATTAGGATGCCATCTCAGAGATGGCACTGAACTGAGTTACTCAAACTGGAAGAAGCCTCTCCACTTACTCCTCTTCTTCATCATCACCATCTTCATAGCTATGGTTAGTCTACCTACACTGTGCTGTACTGGTAGGCACAGTACAGATACTGTATAATTCTCACAACTTTGCAAGGAAGACATTATCACTTTCATTTTAAAGATGAGGTACCTTTAAGATAAGGCTTAAGAAAACTGCTAAATACCCTAGAGCTAGAAAGTAGTAATGCCAGGGCAGGAACTTTGGTCTGCCTGACTTAAAATCTGCATTCTTGTATTTTCTTTCCTTCATATCCTATCTCTTGAGTTAATTCCCTCTCCTCCATTCCCACTACCACTGCCTTAGCAATTCTAACCTGAATCACTGTAGTAATTACTTTAGCCTTCGCTTAAGTGGTCCCCTCACCTCCAGTTTTATCCAATCCAATGGTTCTTACTGACAACTTCAGTGAGAGCTTTGGCTATACTCATTTCTCTTGCTCTACATCTCAAATTTCTATTAATATATCCCCCCAAACTGCTCCCTGCTCTCCTTCATCTCTTCCTTTTTCTTTCTTCTTCCTCTTCTTCTCTATTACCTATATTATACTGCTATCTCATCTGAAGTCCACTAAAGTAAACCTTTTTACTGCATGCTACTAGAAAGCTGTATTTTTCCACAATCAACATCTGTAGATTTTCAGCCCTAAAAGAAGAAATTAATAATCACTATTTATTATATTTCATCTTGTAAAGATTCAGTACTGAGTTTCAGATAGCAGATTACTCAAGCATTTATTCCTATTCCCTCCTCAAATATCACTATGATGGTAAAGGCACTTTTTTTAAGGCATAAATGCAGGAGGATGAAGAGAATATGAACTGAAAAAATAGTTCACTTTTGGAAGCTGGAAAGCAAATGACTAGCAATAACTGACAGAGCAGACATAAAAGAAATGAAGAAAAGTGAGAAGCAACCAGATTTATCTCAACCAAAAGGTTGGTAAGTGGTGTTAGTACCACGGATCTATTCATGTAAGCTAATGAAAGAGCGTGGAGACTGCTTTAAAGTTAGACCATTTTCCCTCCCTCCCTGACTTCAAACAACTTAGTGACTCTTTATCGTCCCAATTATTGAAGGCTGATTCTTTAGAGAAAGTATAAGAAGGTATTCTCTAAATACAGAGATATGTAGTTAATATAGACATGCAGAGACAAAGACGGAGACAGAAACATAATAATACCTTCTTTAGAGAAGGTATAAGCTCTGGATTGCGGGGGCACCAAAGAAAACTAAGGGATGAGCTCACAGATGCTGCCTCTGAGAAGCAGAAAACTTGATGGGAGGAAGTACATGGGATTAAAGGTTTTTTTTGTAAGAATATATGGAGAACCACTTGACAATTTAAATTATATCTATCTATAACTTTGATGATAAACTTTTTTCTCCAAGGTATTATGATCTTTTTGACTCCTGATTCCTAGCATTTAGCACATGTACTTTTACCCAGTTTTAGGAAACTGTCAGTATAACAGTATGCAATCATAACCTCATCTAAAACACAAAAGAAATTGTAAATAAGGCAAGATAAAGCCAGAGTCCTGGAGCATACTACGAGAGAGATCATCTTCTTCCTCCCCTCCCCCCCCTTTTTTGGTCTTTTTGCCTTTTCTAGGGCCACCCCTGCGGCAGCATATGGAGGTTCCCAGGCTAGGGGTCTAACTGGAGCTGTAGCCACCGGCCTATGCCACAGCAACGCCAGATCCAAGCCGCGTCTGTGACCTACACCACAGCTCACGGCAATGCCAGATCCTTAACCCATTGAGCAAGGTCAGGGATCGAACCCTCCACCTCATGGTTCCTAGTCGGATACGTTAACCACTGCGCCATGACGGGAACTCCTCTTCCCCCCTTTTTATAGCTGTGCCTGAGGCATATGTAAGTTCCCAGGCCAGGGTTGAATAGGAGCTGCAGCTGCAGCCTACACCACAGATAGAGCAATGCCAGATCAGAGCCGCATCTGCAACCTACACTATAGCTTATGGCAATGCCAGATCTTTAATCCATTAAGCCAGGTCAGGGATTGAACCCACATCCTCAAAGAGGCAGTGTCAGGTCCTTAACCTGCCAAGCCATAGCAGGAACTCATCTTTCTTCATGATGTCATATCACAACCAAATTCTCATTTCTCCATGTTATACATTAAAAAATATCATGAAGTGTATTTTAAAGTGATAATTAAAATCACAGATACAAATTCAGAAGGTTATAAACACCACCTATTTGTTGGCCATGAAGTTAAAAAAAATAATAAAACCACTCATTTAATGAAACACTACGATCTAATATGTAAAACAGCACAAAAGAATGAACTTGATACTACCATCATCTCAATTATCAAATTCTCCTTCATCACCAAATCTGTAAGAGAATAGAGCTGTAAATTTTCACACTAAATAAGAAAAACCAAATTTGAAATTATTTTCCCTTAAAATAATCGCATTCGAATTTCTAAAAATGTTCACTCAAAAATGAATGCATAAAATTTCCCTTAATTTTAGATAGTGGGAGAGAATACCATTTCTTTTCTATTTTAAAATTTAAATTCTATGCCTTGAAATACATCTGAATTACATGGAAGAGATTACATTTTAATTCAGGGATGAATTCATTTATGTAGCTAAGTCTTTTCTCCCCGAATTTTTAATCAAAATTAAGAGTGTGAATGAAAAAATGTTCCTATGGCATTCCCTTTGGTTCAACCAAATCGCTGATGTTCAAGTACATACAGAAATGACAACTGAGAAACATTTTTTTCATAATACTAAATTCACGCGGCATCTTAGGTGAAGAACTACACAGCAGAAATGACAACTTACCTCTACAATAAAAGCTTTCCTCTCAGATTCACTTTCTATTTGTTTAATAGCAACATCTTTTGCTCTCCACTTCGCCTTGCAAACTACTCCAAAGGCTCCTCTTCCAACAACCTGAATTTAAAAAAAATGAGAATCAGAAACAGATCCAGTCCAACATATAATGCTGATGCCAATCTGAAAGACTTATTAAAGATTTTAGAAATCATCATATCTGGATTTGCCACTGAGCAAGTATGAATGTTCATTGAAGTGAGGAGATAATGAAATGCACGTCTATCTTTGAAAGTTTATGGTCTAGACACGTCTTCAGTCTCAAGTAAAACCAAAAACAAACAAAAAAGACTCTTAGAGACAGAAAACAAAAAGAGACAAGATGAATGAGGATAGAGAAGATGGTCTGGAAAAATAAAAATAAAAAGCAGAAACATATAACCAATGTTTTAAGCTAGCATATTTATGACCTTAAAAATACCTTTTGAATTATTTAGTAGGGATAGGGAGTATAGGTTAAAGTATAAAAATACAAATGATAGAAGACTGGCCACTGTGAAGGACAGACAAAGCATGGTATCACATATACAATGAAATATTATTCATCAAGAAAAAGGAATGAACTACTGACAAGTGCCGGACACAACATACATATTGTATGATTCCATTTATATGAAATGTCCAAAAAGGCATATCTATAGAGATAGAAGGTAGATCAATGGTTGTCTGGGGCAGACAGTAGAAATTGGGATTAACTATAAATGGGTAAGAAGATTCCTATCAAGATGATGAAAACGTTTGAAAACTGATTTTTGGTGATGGTTGTAAAATTCAGTAAATTTGTACAAATCACTATACACTTCAAATGGATGAATTTCATGTAAAATGTGTATCTCATTAAAGTTGTTTTTTTAAGTTATAAAATAAAATTGACCATATAGTATATTATTGTTGAAGTTGATGTGTACCTCCATGATTCATTCCTCTCTCATGCCATTCTACTTTTATAAATGTTTGAAACTGCCATAATACTAAAACAACAACAAAATAACTACCTATACTTACTGGAACAAAATCATTCCATTTTTATGACTGTAAACGACCTTAGTTAGAGGCCATCTATGCCAAGCTTTTAACTTCCAGTGGATCTAAGTACTTCCTTAAGCAAAAAATCTTCCTCCCTGTAGGCTCTCATTTATGATGTACTTTCTTTGTGGCAGGCACTGAGGTTAAGTGCTTTACATCATTACATCATTTATACAACCCTAGGTGACAGGTACTACAGCTATCTTAATTTCATAGATGAAGTACCTGTGTTTAAAGAAGTCAACTAACTTGCCCAAGGCTATACAGCTAGTAAAGAGCAAGTGCAGTCTGATGCCAGGAAGTCTAACACCAGATTGTTAGAGATCCTAATTTGTACACACGTATCCGTACTAAAAAACTGGAAAGGGGTAGTTTTATCTTCTCTTGGACGAGTCTTCACTTTAGGCAAGCTTACGTGAACAACAAATATCTGGGCAGAAACACTTCTGAACAAAGTTGGCTGAGGTGATCAAATAATTTATTATCTTCATCAGGACTCTTCATAGAATAAGAAAGCTGTGCTAATAACTACCAAGATAGTAGTTGTAAACTGGGCCATAGCTCAAATTCCACTTCAAACATTACACAAAGCAGTGTGGACATCTCTCAAGTTGCTTAATGTATAAAAACATCCAAATGGTTATCATTATTGAATGTTTACCATGTGCCAGATACTAGATATGTGCTTCTCATGTTTAATTCTCCTCCATTTTAGAGGTAAACAAACTGAGTCACACAGTTGCAGTTGCCCAAGTTCACAAGGTCAGAGACGTCAGGATATGATGCCTAGAGCATTTAATGACCAATTCACTCCATATTCAGCCTCTGTATGTAATTAGCTTAAAGGAAATTGGGCTGCCTCTAAGTAAAAGTAGGCAACATTTCTAAGATCTAGTCCTTCCTTTGGTGACCTTCCCTTTTTCCTTTAGGTGCTCAGGGACCTCCTGCTGATTAGGCTCTGGCTCTCCTCCACACCTCTCATAAGGGAAAAGGAACCAACATTAGTCATTCGCACTTGTCATACAGTTACTTTAATATGAACGGGTAGTGGCTAAACTTGAAACCATCAGAATAATAGAAAGAGCATGCCTGGGATCTGGAACCCAAAAGACAAGTTTAAATACAGGTTCTGTCTGCCTATTAGCTATCAAGGTAGGCAAGTTAATTTCTTTGAACTTCTGTTTTCTCAACAGTAAAAAGGAGATGGTTATGTTTTCCTCAGTGGATATCTATGGTATTCATAAGTCAAAATCAGACATTTTCTTGAATACTAAGTGCTTGGAGTTAGGTATGAATCTGTTTCAAGAGCTATACTCCTCATTTCTTTCAAAATTAACCACAATGAACAAGAAACAGGTCTTCAGTTGAATTTCAACTTTACAGCAATGTTGGGCTAAGAAGGTATGGATGGAGACCAGTCTACCTATTGATATTACTATGAAGTAATGATTGTAAAGTAATTTAATATATCCTCCAACTATGTATTTACAAACACATCAAAGCAACTAGTACTCAATAGGTCTCCTTTTGTTTCATTTTCTTATTCTCAGGGGTAGAATAAGCTGAATGGTAGAACACCCAACTGGTATCTGAGAATTGCTTGCTGGTGTGGGGAAACCCACCTCCACACATTGGAATTGGTGATCAGAATCATTAGATACACAGAAATTTAATTCTTCTGAGCCTCTGACCTCCTTTGAATTCACAGCAGTGATTATCCTCACGGGGATCCAAACATTATAATGTAGATCATGCACTTGTTGCAAAAATGGTGTAAGGTGTACACTACTACTGTGATGCACAAGTGCCACCTAGTGCTGAGATGATGGCTGACTCTGAGCTTGCAACTTAAAACATGGGAACAAAATATGAGCAAATGAGGACATGATAAACTCTCTCCCTTTTGCTTAAGAAAGCAGTTTTCTTGAACGCTCTGAAATGTAAAACAGGCACATTACATGCACAATGAGACCACAGACTTAAGAAGCCTATATTCACATTAGGGCTTATTTCACATGTATGGTGAAACAACAGATCTAAGATAATACTAAAGAAAGTCCAAGATGCTCAAGGTTGTATACATAAACTTAAATACAGGATAGAAAAAAATAACTGCTGTGAATTCAAAGGAGGTCAGAGGCTCAGAAGAATTAAATTTCTGTGTATCTAATGATTCTGATCACCAATTCCAATGTGTGGAGGTGGGTTTCCCCACACCAGCAAGCAATTCTCAGATACCAGTTGGGTGTTCTACCATTCAGCTTAATTCTGACATCCACCTTGAGAGAGCGTCAGATCCCACAGGTTAGGGGCTCAGTTCTAAGAGATTGCTCCCCCAACCCCATTTCAGAGGCCATCATAAGCCCAGGTTATCATCTGTGCTTCTGACCAACCAGTTGGAGGTACCTAGGACCCTGTCCTTGGGTTTGATTAATTTGCTCAAGCGGCTCACAGACTCAAATATTTTACTTTCAAGATTACCAGTTTATTACAAAAGAATATAACTCAGGAATAACTGGGAAGAAGAGATTCATAGGGTAAGGTAAATGGAAAGGGTCCAGACCTTCCATGCCCTCTCTGGGTCCCACTCTCCCCCAGTCTTCACGTTTTCACCAACCCAGAAGCTCTCTGAACCCTGCCTGTCCTTCTAGGTTTATATGGAGCTTCACTACATGGACATAACATTAAATCATTAAATCCACTGCCAGCTGATTCAACCTCCAGCCCCCTTCTCCTCCCTGGAAGTCAGGGAGGTGAGACAAAATGACAACCTTCTAATCACATTGCTGGTTTTCCTGGCAACCAGCCCCATCCTTAGGTATGGTCCACAATTAACCTCAAGACATCTTTATTGCCCTCATCACTTAGGAAATTCAGAAGGTTTTGGGAGCTGTGAGCCAGGAACCAGAGTCGAAGACCAAACATATGTGAGAAACATGGCCATCTGAATGACCAAGTACATACGTCTTATAAATCAGTATGTCACAGTATCAAAAAGTGATTTCCCATTTTTTCAAATGGCATAGATATTAGGGGTGAAAGAAAAAATAATAATTGATCCCTGCCTTCACTTCTTGAAAGTGAGAGAAAAAAGTCAAGACAAAATAACAGTATTTAAAATTAAAAAAAAAAAAAAAAACCTTTGCCACCTGAAGAGAGCCAAAGGTGAGAGTCCAAGATAGTGGCTGAAGAACTACCACTTCCCCTTTCAGGACAGATTTAGGGATTCAAGGACAGAAAAGACTTATTTTGCGCCTCCTCCCTCACAACTTCTCACTGAGATCCCCAGGAGGAAGCAGCCTCCAAGGATATGTTTTGCCAACATGGAGAGCTGCAAATGAGTAAGTGCGGCAAGGGAGACAGTCAGAGGGAGGCCCTACTGGGGTTCTCTCAGCCCCAAAAGAACATGGAAATGATACAGAAAAACTCTTGCCAAGAGAAAAGCAAGAGAACTGAAAATCAGAGTCTTCTGACTGTAGGAAAGAGGCTGCTGGATGGGAGACAGCTCAAATACAGCAAGCTAAATGCAGAGTTCAGATGAATTTCAGAGGATCAATGAAAACCAAAGGGGAAGCAAAGATCAGCAAGCAGGAAGAAATGGGTAAGGTCTCCTGCTTTCAAGGGGTGAAGTGAGGCTGATGCCAAAAGAACAATGAACTCTTCATTTGTTTACTCCCTAAACCATTATTTCTTGAATGTCCACTATATCCAGCTACCATGTGGGATACAAGCCATAAATGAGACAAAGGCCCTGATATACCTGGAATGCACTTT
>PVHT020000079.1:3173872-3195878 GCA_004024745.2 Catagonus wagneri
CAACCTCATGGTTCCTAGTCGGATTCGTTAACCACTGCGCCACGACGGGAACTCCTGGAATGCACTTTCAATTAAGGGGGTGGGGTGGGGGAGGAGAGAAAAGACAGTCAATAGACAAAAAGATGAATAAGAAAAATATCAGCTTATTAAAAAAAATGCCATGTAAATACCAAAAAACTGAATGATGTGACAGAGACTGGTGGAAACTTAGGGCTGGATAGTATGGCAAGGCCATCCATCTCAGGAGGTTACTAACCTGATATCTGAATGACACAAGGCACCAACTGAAGAAGAAAAAGAAGAAACAATTAATGTAAAGGCCCTAAAGGGGGGAAAACCAGACCCTTCATTCCTTATTCAACAATATCTGAACCCCATCTATGGACTAGGTGTTATCCTAGGCAATCAAGATACAGAAGTGGAGACACCAAACCAAAATTCTTGCACTCACTGCTTATATTCTCGCAGAGGGAGACAAAGAGGAAGTGAGATATATAAGAAAAAGATATAATGTTTGGGAAAATAAGTGTGCTAGGAAGAAAAGGAGCTTAAGTGTATGTGTATACACATGCATGCACCCTCCCACCCCACTTTTACACAGGACAGTCCTGCAAGGCCTCACTGAGAAAGGTGACATTTTCGTGATGACCTAGAGAAACTTGGAGTGCTGGGTGTGGGCAGGGCCTAGTGGGAGAAGGGAAGAGTAATGCAAGATAAAGCTGTAAAGACAGGCAGAGTCTGGATCATGAGTGGCTCCCGGCACCATGAAAAGGAGTTTGGATTTTACCCTAAGTACCATGGGAAGCAATCAGAGGAATTTAAGGAGGAATGTGATACGATTTTATATTGAAAAAAAAAAAAAAAAGTCATTCTAGGGAGTTCCCGTTGTGGTGCAGGGGAAACAATTCTGACTAGCAACCATGAAGTTGCAGGTTCGATCCCTGGCCTCACTCATTGTTTTGATGATCCGGAGTTACTATGAACTCTGGTGTAGGTCGCAGACACAGCTTGGATTCTGCATTGGTGTGGCTGTGGTACAGGCCGGCAGCTGTAGCTCTGATTCGACCCCTAGCCTGGGAACCTCCATATGCCACGGGTATGGCCCTAAAAAGCAAAAAAAAAAAAAAAAAAGGGAAATCATTCTAGCTCTAATATGAAGAATGGATTGTAGGGAAGCTAGACTATATAAATAGAGAGACCAGGAAGGAGGCTGTAAAGGCAGCCTGAGCAACAGAGAACAGCTTTGAGGGCAAGGTTGATGGCAGTGCAAAAAAACGGGCAGATCTGGGATATATTTTAGAGGTAGAGTCAAAAGAGTTTGCTGATGATCTGCATTCAGGAAGGACAGGTAGACAGGAAAAGAGATGAATGAAAGACAATGTCTAGATTACGCAACAGTTCAATGAAAGATAAGAAAGAATGGAGCAAGCAGATTTTCTACCTCTTCTTTTTTAAACAACACAGAGTTCTGATTTAATCACACAAAGTTTAAGATGCCTATTAGATATCTGAGTGGATATGTCAAGAAAGAAAACGGAAACATGGGTCAAGGAGAAGTAGGTCAGGAGATAAAAACTTGAGTCATCAGCATTTAGCTGGTATTTCTAATCAATCAACTGGATGTGGTGACCAAATCAAACCAAACCAAACCAAACAAAAAAACCCTATGTAAATATTGGGGCCCCAGAACTGAGCTTTGAAGCATTTCACGTATAGAACACAGAGGAGAAAATACCAGCAAAAACTGAGACAGAACAGTCAGTAAGGTAGAGGGCAAACCAGGAAAGTGCCACAAGAAGCCAAAAAGAGTTTCAAGAAGAAAGCAGATATAAAAACCGCAAAGACATTAAGCTGATTAAGTGTGGTCTCTGGGTCAAAGCATCTGCATTGCCTGGAATTTGTGAAAATGTAATTCTCAGGTTCCCACCCAGAACTACTGAGTCTGAGGGTCAGGCCCAGCAATCTGTGGTTTAACTAGTCCTTCAGGTGATTCTGATATTTGAAAATGATGGTATTAAATTATATTAAAACCGTTAATTAACAGTGAGAGAAGATACTTTGGTAGAAATCATCACATAGACCAGAAAGCCCTCCCTCGCTGATGATATTATTAATGAAAATTTTCCAGTTCACTGAAATGACTTCCTGGGAAGAAAGGAAAGGAGAATTTCTGTAAGCAACCCAATTTTTTTCTTGACACATGGTAGATGAGCAGAAGAGCGGCACAGATGATGAACTGAGACAAATAGACAACTAAGGTAAACAACGAAAAACCTAATATTCAAACTACAAACACTGAAAGGAAGTCACTTTTTACTTGCTACCAAATTTCTAATTTAAGTTCACAAATCAAATACGCTCTCTGGATTGCATTCATACCTGAATAGCTTAAGTTTCTTACACATATTGTCATTATCTGAGAACATTTTCATTTAGAAAACATTCATAAATTCAGAAGGAAATATTTCTAAATTGACTTCCCTTTTAAAACCAAAGTCTTCTTTGCATTCCTCTGTTCTCCTGTTTTTACAGGTGAGGGATTGTGAAAAATACCTGAAATATTTATTTCTAGGATCACTGTGGAAGGATGTGTGTGATAGGGAACATACCTGTGGTTTGGATGTGTGCCCTTTTTTATACTCTTTGGTGAAAACTGATCTTTGGGGAAAGCTGTAGTTTCAAAATAACTGTTAATGATAACATGGTTCAGCCCTCTTGGTTTTGAATCCACAACTTTAATCTCATACAGTAAAGCAGATTTAAATTTAATTTGTTAATAAAAAAGTATAGTATAAGAATATGAATGATGTATAGGCTATTTCCATGCAATTAGTATTAAAACGCACCAAAACTCAAATAACAATTTGATGTGTGTTTTAAAAAAGCGACGCCTGGAGTTTCCTTGTGGCTCATGGGGTTAAAGATCTGGCATCACTGCTGTGAGGGCCACAGATTCAATCCCTGGTCTGAAACTTTCACCTCCCTGCCCCACAAAAAGCAACTCCTTAAAATGCTAATTTCTCTTCAAGGTGCAAGACTACTCCATTCCTTTATCTAAGTCATGTTATTAAAACAAACAAACAAAAAAACTCCCACCTAAACTAAAACTAAATGGAAAAGGGAGTATGCCCTTGCGCTCTTAATTTACTGTGAAGTAATTCTTAATTGTCCCCCAAATTCATGTTATTTTTAGTTCAGTGACTATAACTGTCAGTTTGGTTTGGCCCTGTTCAGTGGTTTTTGTGGGTGGACTCTGGCTGTGCTGCCATTGCTCTGGCTAGAAATCTAGAACATGACAGAACAAGCATAGATCTTTTCATTTATTAGTTAGAACTTGGAGCCTCCAACTATTTCAGAACTTCACTATCTATTAATAAACTGTGGCAGAGTGGAACTGCCATCTGCTGACAAGACTGGCTTGAAAACACAAAAGTAATGCTTTGATTATTCAAACTTTCTTTTGAATTTTTCAAGTAGTCTTTTAAAACTAGCCATACAACACCTGACCGGTTTAACAGGGCTTCCTTTCAAATAATATGCCCATGTCATCTTTTTTTTTTTGTCTTTTTGCCTTATCTAGGGCCGCACCTGTGGCATGTGGAGGTTCCCAGGCTAGGGGTCTAACAAGAGCTATAGCTGCCGGCCTTCGCCACAGCCACAGCAACATGGGATCCGAGCCGCGTCTGCAACCTACACCACAACTCACGGCAACGCCGGATCCTTAACCCACTGAGTGAGGCCAGGGAAGGAACTGGCAACCTCATTGTTCCTAGTCGGATTTGTTAACCACTGAGTCACGACGGGAACTCCTGCCCATGTCATCTTTTAAGCTACACATACAGGATATACAAATTATTGCTGTAGCTACCTCTTCATTGTGATTACAATTACAGACTTTGAAAATTGATGGTCCCTAATTTCACATGGAAGCGTTTTTAATAATTTTGGATATTCGTAAATACTGACTAAGAAATCCAGTTTATTCAGGTCACTATTTTTCTCTGTTATTGGTTGCCATATCCTTATAACCTAAAATTACAAAATGTACATCACTGCCAAAGTTCTTTCTGTATTTCCTTTTAAAACAAAACCTTTGCATGTTTCTAATGAAGCTTAAGAACACATAAATGTTGCAATGATAATATGTGCCTTGCACACATACTATTCTTGATGTCATCACTATGGGTCTCTCTATTAAAAAGCAACCATGCCAAATAGGGTCTTTTTAGCATTTAAGCAAAAGCTCACCAATATAGAGCTTACTCAAAGCACTGACCCTTTACAGCATCTTTTACTGCTGGCTAAACAAAAGTATTTGCTGGGTATAATCTATTGTAATGCAATCAACACTTGGAAAGAAAATCATTTTTAGTGTAAATGCGGCCTTAGCGAAAGCACTAACTTAACCTCTGGTTTTATCACATAAAGGAACTAGATCACCTAAGAGAACCAGTTGGACACTAAATTCTCATGGTTATGCTGTGGTAACTTCATTACTCATTCAGCAAATATTTATAGATAACCTCCTAGATGCTAGATATTAGAGTTATAAGTGTGAATAAGGCAGTTTACATTCTGCTGGGGGATTCACAATTTGGGTTACTGGTAAGTGCCACGAAGGATAACAGAAGTAACAAAGATCTCAGTTGCTCAGGGAAAGCCTCTCTAAGGAAGTAACATTTGAAGTGGGACTTGAATGGTGAGAAGTAGTCGGCCAAGTAAAGTTCTGGGGGGAATAAGTATTCTAGACAGAGGAACAACTGCAAAGACAATCCATCTTAGTAACTTTCCCAATCTATGAAGTTTATAAAAAAATCTTTTCCATTCAATGAGAAATGGGGTTCTGTGATAATCCCTACTTTCAAATTATGGCTTAAGCGCTAATTTACATTACATTCATAGTTTTAAATTAGTGGTTCTAAAAACCTAGTCTCACAATAAGTCAAAGTTTTAAAGGAGAAAATCCTAGAATCCTTCTATTCACCGTTCGTAGTACATTAGCAGTATTATGCACACAGAATGCTCATTAAATGCTCTAGACCAACAATTTTAAAGGAAATCAGTATTTTGTTACCCATTCTTACAATAAGGTTTGACTATAGAGTACTTCAGAAAGAATCAAAGTGACACTGTAAACCCAATGGGAAGAGCAAATGACTCAGGAATCAGAAATCTCAAATCCAATTTCCAGCTCTACCATTTACATAGACATGAGGCTTCTGGCAAATCAAACTCTATGACCATTTGTCAATATCTATAAAATGGGTATATATAATTTGCCCTAATATAACAAGGATCAATTAGTCACAAACGACATTCCACAAGAGATCATGATTAACTGTCCTTAAAGCTTTCTGTGGAAACAGAACATAAACACTGGAAACAATAAGCGTGTCTTCATTTTAGAACTGGGAGAGACTTTAAATCGGCTTTTCAATCTCTCATTTTATGTGAGAAATTGGAGGCCCAGAAAAATGAGATGAATTGCTCAAAGTTACTGAAATACACACTACGGCAGAATCATAGGGCATCCAATACACTTTTTACCACACCACACTGTTTTTACCATTTCTTGCAACCTAGTCCCCAATGTACATACCTCACAACTTATTCTAACATTCTCTGCACTCAGATCCAGAACGATAAAAGCTGAATGACTTTTTAAAAAAGTGCCTACATTGGTTTCTGACGCTAAGATCTTACATAATTTGATATCATAATTGAATTTAGGAAGTTCCATGCTGATATTACTGAGTCACAGTATCAGAAATGTAAGGATTAAAATTAGCTGATGCCTTAAAAACTTGCATCTACTAAATGACTGCATATTTGGTCTGCAGTTGGAGTATTCTTCTTAGTTTCTAACTGAACTGATATAATGCTGATTTGATCAATTACACTGTTATTTGAGAAACAGAATATGATTTTATTTATAGGCAATATACTGGTACCATATAAAATGTTGAAAGCGATGTAAAATACTTATTGTTTCTCGTCATTTTTCTCAGCTCTCTTATTCATGATTTTAAGCTAGAAATAAAATCTAAGCTGAAAAATATTTGAGTGCCCATGGTGCACCCTAGATTATATAATACATTATTTTAATATGTGAAAATAAAGAATATGATGAAACTTATGTAATAGTTTTAACATTAGAAAGGTCTAAATTCAATCTTTAATATGAAAATAAACTGGGCAATAAAAAATGAAAAGAAGAAATTTAAATGATTGCCTAACATTAGAAAATTTCATCTAAAAACAAATTTTATTACTCAGGAATGTCCTAAATATAACGAAGAAAGGTCAAAATATCATCTAAACTGAAGGAAGGATCTTTGGAAACAGAACCCCAATCAGAAGTCAAATGTTTCTGGGGAAGAGCAGCAAAATGATAAATGACACTTTAGTAATAACCAGGAATGTAAAATGCTTTAGAAGGCAGTGTGTGAAAACTAAGGTCGTAAAAACCAAATGACGTAAGTCTGTATGAACATTTGGTAGACCATGAAGTAAAAGTTATTATTATAAAACAACTTGTAGTCTACAAGCATAGCAGTTTGCCACAGAGTAGACGTAAATGCTTATTTAAAAACTGCAATTCTTTTATACTGACTCACTGAATTTTTATTCTTAAAAAAGAAAGAATGTTAGCCATGAAAGCAGGATTAACTATCCAATTCTGAAAAAGGACTTTATCATAGTTTCAATAGAAGACACACACACACACAAGTCCCCCTACCCCCTTTCCAAAATACCAGTCCTTCTTTCAGTAATGTTACCTTAAAGAAGGTCGCTATTCTGCTCTGAAACTCAGTTTCCCAGTAACGTGTATCAGGCACTCTGCTCAGTGTTTTGAATGTGTTGCCTAATAAAATCTAATATGCAGGTAAAATGAAACAGAAATTATTATCCCTATTTTACAATTAAGGAAACTAAAGCTCCAAAAGAGCTCCAGTCAAAGAGCTATTAAGTGACACAGCTGATATACTACACATTTCATCTAACTCCAAAGGCCATCTAACCCTTCCCACTTACATCACCTTGTAAGATGAGGTTTTCAGTAATCTTTATGATTATCTTATGCAAGTAAAAAATATGATTAAGTAATACATTATTTGTCCAAAACATACATACAAAAATGTATTTGTTGAAGGATAATTATCTAACTACTTTTAGCTTGCCACTACCTAAAAATAATTTGGACTTTTAAAGTAGAGATTAAAACTCTTCCAGAGTTGGTAATATTAGGACATACCGAGTTCTCTATGGTCTATGCAATGCAAAGTGCTTAGTAAGTTTTTTTTGCTATATAGTATTTTTAAATACTATATATATCGTAAATAATAGACATAATTTTCAACCAAAGTTTTAACACTTTCTAAAATGTGTCTTTAAAATATACATAGTTTTTACTTTTCCAAATTATATGGTCCTTGCAACCAATCTCTGTGAATTTGAAAAGAAGCGGTGTATTAAAGGCACATTATTACCTTGCTCTAAAATAATTTTGGCTGTTACCGAAATTAGTTATTTCTTCAGAATATCTACTTGAAACATTTTTTCATAGTATAACAGTTTATATTACTAAAGATGAAATTAATCTGTTTTAGTCGAATTGATGGAAGAACATTTAATATTATGACTGCTGCTCTATGGAATCGGAGAAACTGAGAACCATTCGGTACTCGGCGAAACACTGTATTAGACATGATGATATATTAATTTACCAAACACCCACTGAGCATTCACTGCGTACCAGGCGCTGAACTAGATGTCGAACATAATACAATCCTTGGCTCTTAAGAACACTATACCTTAGAGAACTAAAAGTTCAAAACGGCCATGGTCTTTGATTTACTACTTACAGACTTGAGATCTGGTGGACCACACGACCTCACCAGATCTCATGATCTCAGTTCTGTTTGAGATGAACCAAATCCAAGCACCGGAATATCAAATCCAAACAAGAGTGCCGAAGGGAGGAAAAACGGGAGCTACCCCAGAGCAGCTAAACGTGGAGAGTCCACTCTATGCCCAGTCTCTGTGGGGTGTGGGCATTCCCTGGTGGACCCCGCGAAACAGGGGGTCAGGGAGGCGCCTTAAGATTTGGGACCAGGCAGAAGCGGTCCCGGGCCGGGGCCAGCGCCTCAGTGACAGGCCTCGCTCACCTCCTCCACCTCGATCTCCTTGTAGTCGATCTCTTCAAAGTTGAGGACTTGGGAGGGAGCTTCGATCATCTCACCGGCGGAAGAGGAGGAGGAGGAGGAAGCGGCAGAGGCTGTAGACATGATCCCTCGCGGAGCCCGGGGGGCCCGGGAAGGCTGCCGCCCGGACAGTCCGGGGGAGACCCGCGCCCACCCGCCTCCGGACCGACCTTCAACCTGGAGCCACGGCGATCCGTGGCGGGGACAGGGGCAGCGGCCACAGCCGAGTCCCGGCTCCGGCTCCGCTGCGTTTTCCGCCGCCGGGCCCCGCCCACCAAACTTCCGGTTCCGGCCTGAAATCGGGAACAGGAGGAGGGCCGTGAGCTCCAGGGAGGGGAGGGGAGAATTTGGTGACAGAGCAAAGAAGGACAGGTTGGGGTGGAGTGGGGGAGGGTGAGAGTCTAGCTTGGACCTCTAGGACAAACTTCGCGAGATCTTTGTTAACGGGCCTCAGCAACCGGATGATACCGCGAGAGCTGACGAGTGACGTAATCAGAACGCGCGAACGGAAGTGGCGCAGAGCATGATGGAATATCAGTGTGGTTGGTCCTTTAGGAACCAGCGGGAAAGATAAAAGCTTCGGTCCCAATTCTGCTTCATGAACTATGTTGTGGTCCTGCTCCTTTTTGTCTCTGAGACCTGCAGACCGACGAGGGTAGTAATGGATTGAGTTTTTGTGACGAAGCTTACTTGTCAGTTTCACCCCCAAGCTACACTGAACTGTCTCTTCAAAAAGTCTTGGGAAATGTATTCCCTCAATGTGTTTGGAAGGAAGCAGTTGCTGCTCTTACTATGAGCCAGTCCCTGATGCTATAAGAGATTGTAAAGAAAATACAGAGCAAGCCAGCGCATGTAACCCGAATAACACTATATAGACTCACGAACAGAAGTTAATATTAGGTAAGGGTAGATACGTATAATTTGGCATAATTTATCGTTCATCTGAATTTACGGATTGTATTAATTGTACATGTCGAGTGCGGAGCACTGTGCTTTATAATCGTTAATAAGAGTCTTGTAGTTTAAATGCTTTTGTTGCCGTTTTCAGGAGATAAGAAAATAGGCTCAGAAAGAGTGAAACAATTAAGATTTTCGCAAGCTATTAGAACCTCGGTCAGTATATCTCCACGGCGGAAGTATTGCCTATGTTGTGCTATCAACACAATTTTAGTTTTTTACTGTTAAACATTAGTCAGTTTGACATGAAGCCTAACTGGGAAAATTGGAGTTGTAGACGAAAGTTTAAAGATCCAGAATGAAACCCCACAGATTTCAAATTCTCAGTCTCAGTAAGAGACCAAAAAGGTACAGTCAGAAAACGGGAAAGAATGAGGGAAATAGTTACCGGAATATCACTGGAGGAGAGCTTACTAATTAAAGAACAGCCAGCTAAATAATGCTGTACAGAAGTAAGTCTGACACATTAAGATTTCAAATGAGTCATTGAATTCGGCAATTAAGTTATGAACTCCTGGAGAATATTCTGTCATTTTTTATTTGTGGTTCTAGTAACACTCAGTGATAGTTTGGTGAATGGGTAAGAGAATGAAAGACAATAATTTCTTCTCACAGGACAATCTCTGGATGATCTTACCTAGGGTCTTGACCACTTCTCTGATGATAACTCCCAGTCTCTTCCCAGTGTTCATATTTTTCCGGACCTGTTGGATATCTCCGTTTAGATGTAACATAAACACCTAAACTTTAAGATTCCAAAAGCCAATTCAAAACTTATTACCCACCACATATGTATATTTTCTGTGTGCCTTGTCTGTCTCCATGAAGGATCCCATCATCTGCTCAGTTGTCTCAGTGAGAAATCAGCTTTATTTCTACATACAAAATGATGTTTAATGCACTAATAACCAAATAGAAGCATATTGAATCAGTGGGATAATCATTTTCCCTGTCATCTCTTTTCTCAAATTCCCAAACTAGGATGGTCACCTTTTAACCTCAACCTGTCACTCTGCAGGTCATATCTAATTTCTCTTTAACTCCTTGATCTTAATATAGTAGATGCTACGAAGTGGGAACTCAAGAAATATTTGTTATACATCTAAATGGAAGAATAGGTTTTCCAGTCCTCACTTTCCTTGGAGTGCAAGATCTGTTTTCTATATCTTGAGTTTAGGCCTAGAATCCTACTGATGAGGGACTTAATCACTACAGCCTCGATGCTGTTCTGCTTGATTTTCTTGCTAACATTTTGTTATGAAAAATACCAAACATAAAAAAAAGTTGAAAGGATTTTTACAGTGAACACTTGTATACTTAACACACCAAGATATTCTTATCATTTCAGTATCCTTGTTTTATCATATATCTGTCTATCCATTCATACATACTGATGTCTTATTTTATTGGATGCATTTCAAAGTGAGTTTCTGGAGTTCCCATTGTGGCTCAGTGGTTAACGAATCCAACTAGGAACCATGAGGTTGTGTGTTCGATCCCTGACCTCGCTAAGTGGGTTAAGGATCTGGCGTTGCCGTGAGCTGTGGTGTAGGTTGCAGATGTGGCTCAGATCACGCGTTGCTATAGCCATGGTGAAGGCCAGCAGCTACAGCGCCTGTTAGACCCCTAGCCTGGGAGCCTCCATACGCTGCGGGTGCAGCCCTAGATAAGGCAAAAAGACAAAAAAAAAAAAAAAGTGAGTTTCTTATGTGATCTTGAACATCTATCCCAGCACCTCTTCTTCTGTCTTATGCACTGATTTAGACTTCTGATATTGACAGTAATCTAAAATTAATTTTTATCCTATTTGCAGACTTTTTTTTTTTTTTTTGGTCTACCTGTCACCTCTGCTCCCAGCAGTGCTTATATGTCTCTAGATCCACTAATTCCCAGGGTCCACTCACCTCTCCCATTTTGTGAGCTTGTAAATTCCCAATTTTCATTTAAGCTGAATCAAGTTGTATTTTTGTCACTTGGAGTCAAAGAATCCTAAGTAATACAGTTTGAATCCAGAGAAATGAGGGCGGGAGGCTGTATTTGTCTTAGTTAACCTCAAAACTTAACTTTCATGAGTTACAGACGGAAGCTTGGACCTCACAATTTCATGTCAACTTCAGTAACTAGTCTATTTAGTCTCCACAAATTCTCAGAGATATATATCAAACTATTTAAGTGGTTTCCTTGAAGTCCCTCCCAGCACTCTGCTTTCTCCACTACCCATCCTTATGTCAGTGTCTTAATAACTGCTCTAACTTTTAATTCTGTCTTCAGTTTTAACTCTTACACTACCCAGGGGGTGAGGACAAAGAGTTTTGAAATCCATTTCCCATCATCTCTTTGCGTGTTCTAAATGAGATTCTCATCTTAATTGGCTTCTTTTATTCTTTGTCTTTTTAGGGCTGAACCTGTGGCATGTGGAAGGTCCCAGGCTAGAGGTTGAATTGGAGCTGCAGCTGCTGACCTACACCACAGCCATAGCAATGCAGGATCCGAGTGGCATCTTTGACCTACACCATAGCTCATGGCAACGTGGGATCCTTAACCCACAGAGTGGGGCCAGGGATTGAACCCAAGTCCTCATGGATACTAGTTGGGTTCGTTGCCACTCAGCCACAACAGGAACTCCTTTTTCTTTTTCTCTTTCTTTCTTTCTTTTCTTTCTTTCATATTTGGCTCATTTTGTATATGAGGCTATCTGGCACATATTTTCGTGGAGGTTTAGCAGAAACAGACTAAAAGAGTTCTACTTTAATGTTATGCTGACATGTATAATACTTCAGAGAAAAAGTTCTATTTTTTTTATTAACAGGACTTTTGTTAAGAGTAGCAGGAAACTCAAGGCAACATTGCTTAAAGTAAAGGGGATTTATTGCCTTGGATAAGTGGAAAGCTGAGAGCCAGAACAGCCTTCAGGTGTCATTTGATTCATAAACTTAATGATAACATTAATAACTGACTTTCCATTATTGTCTTCTGCTTTTTGTAGAATATGCCATTGCTCTAGACAGAGTTTCTCAACCTTTTTTTTTCATTATTGACTCCCTAAGGAGCCTTTGAGACCTTTTCTTAATGGCCCCCCAAATTTTAATACTGCATATATATTGGATATCTGTTTATGTACTTTATGCATGTTTATGCTTTATACTAAGTAGAGTTGTTTTTTTTTTTTTTCTCTCCCCAGTTTTCACTCCTTGGGAGATATTATCACTCCTATTGACAATTCATGCTCTAGCAGTTTAATTTTTCATATAACCAATCACACTGTTCAGTACAATGACAGAGGGCATCTCTTTTGGTAGCTAGTTCAGAAGAGCAGGGAACTTTAAGCCCTTGGCAGCTGTACCCTTGAATGAAGAATGGGGACAGAAGCTTGAGTTTGCAAATGTCTTGTTTATTTTAGATATAGGACTCACAGTCATGAGCTTTGAAAAGGAGGAGCTACTAACCGAAAGAAAAATCTGAAGACTTTTAAGAGAGGCAAGGCAGGGAATGGTTGCTGGGAATGCAACCAACAAATGTTCATTATTTATGTATTTATTCGGGTTGAGCTCTATACTTAGAAAGTACTGTCTCTACTGCCTGTCCCAGAACAAGACTAGCCCACCCCAATAAAACATAATTCTGTCCAGGAAGCTTAGAAGCAGTTTTCTGCTGTATTATATTCAAAACTGCATCACTCAGAGAATAGCTAACCCCTTAGCAATTCAGTGAAAGTGCTGGTTTTCAGCTCCCCCAAATTCATGTATTTCTTTGATATTTGGGTCTGTTCCATATATTATACTCCCTACACCTTCATTCTAGGTCTTTCACAGTCCATGCAGCTACTGGGAGAGTTGTGCTCCAGGTCCCACAATGTAACTGGTCAGGTGGGCCTGTGAAGGGAGAGTAGAGGTGTAGCTCCAAGGCAGTCTTTGACACTACACACAAGCTGAATATTCATTTGCAGCGAATATTCCCTTTTGTCTCCCCTAACTGTACTAGCTTCAAAGCAACTGCTTTGATGGTGTCCATGTGTCCTGCAGATAAAATTTCCATCATTGCTTTTGAAATACTTCCAATGAAAAAGTTCAACTCATTTCAAAATCCGTTCATATTATTACAAGGAATTTGAACATTATATTTGCCCTTTAATTAAGAAGAGCTGACAGAGTTTTAAAATATGATTTCAGAGTTTCTGTTGTGGCTCGGTTACGGACCCGCTGCTCTGTGAGGATGCAGGTTCTATCCCTGGCTTCTGTAGGTTAAGGATCCCGTGTTGCCCCATACTGTGGCATAGGTCACAAATGAGGCTGGCATAGGTCACAAATGAGGCTGATGTTGCTGTGGTTGTGGTGTAGGCTTCAGCAGCTGCTCTGATTCGACCCCTAGCCCAGGAACTTCCATATGCCACAGGTGTGGCCATAAAAAGAAAATAAAAAATATAAAAAAATATTATTTCATCTGTTGTAAATTTTAAAATTGTTTTAAAAATATTTAAACGCCGTAATTGCATTTGGAGTGGATAAGCAATGAGATCCTGCTGTATAGCATAGGGAACTATATCTAGTCACTTATGATGGAACATGATGGAGAATAATGTGAGAGAAAGAATATATATGTATATATGTATGCATATGACTGGGTCACTTTGCTGTACAGTAGAAATTGACATAACACTGTAAATCAACTATAATGGGAAAAATAAAAAAAACCTCTTAACATGCTAAAAAAAAGAATTTAAAGAGCTCATCTTTAAAAACTTTTGATTAGGACTGAAAGGCATTTCAAGTATAAAATATTAAAGTTATATTTATGAAAGAAAGCTTATGAAAAATTCATATTAAAATTTTGAAAAATATATTTGAGATTTATACAAATTCAATGTTTAAACATTGTGATACCTTGTATATTTTTCAAAATTACATTGTGTGGAGAAAAGCAATTTTTTTATTAAGTGCAAATAGATTCTTTAAAATCTTTTCCAGTTTATCCCAGAGTATCTTACAATATGATCATTGTCTACATGTGCCACGACATGAAAAAGTTTGAGAAGCACCAAGTTAGGAGGCTATTGCGGTAGTCAAGGCAAGAAGAAATAGTGGTTTGAACAATCTGGATAATGTCCATAAAGGTTATGGATAAATGGATTTGAGAGATACTGAGGATACAGAATTGATGTGATGTTGGGGAAGGAAAGGGCAGTACAAAGGATGATTCCCACATTTCTAACCTGTGCAACTCAGGTAGGAAGGGTGGTATTTACAGAAGGCAGGGTGGATTGGAACAAGATTGGGGGAGAAGAGAATAAAGAGATCAGTTTCAGACATTGAGTTCAAGGTACCTGAGAGATTTCCAAGTGTAATTATCAAGTAGGCAGCTATTAGGGGAAAAAGCAGCGAGAGAAACAGCTGTTGGCTTACTGACAATAATTTAAGTCATGGAAATGAAGGAGATCATCTAGGGAAGATGTGTAGAGTGAGAAAGGATAGGAATTAAAACAGAGCCTTAAGGAATAAAATGTTTAAGGCATGGGTGGAGGTGGAGGAACTGCTAAAGAAATTTGTGGAAAACTAAAAATGTGGAAAGCAAGATAAAATGGCCTTTCAGCATTAAATACTTCCAAGAAGCTAAACATGAGAAAAACTTAAACAGTATCCATTGGATTTGGGTCTTGCCTCCTGAAGGTTAATCAAGGTGCATCTCTTTGAGGGGGAGAGTGTGTGAACTGGCTCAGAAGGGAGGTTGGGGTGTCCATATGTTGAGGTGTAAGATTCCTGGTAGTACAGCCTTGAGTCCAAAATAGGAGGAGGTGGGGAAAGGCCAGGAGCTCATACACCACATTCTGGTAGTGTTGTGAAGGTGGGAGGATGCAATCTCTTTCCTTTACCAGTTATCTTGAGTGAGAGTTATAAAAATTTCAACGTATGGTATGTGAACCTCTATTTGTATTCTTGCCCTGGGCCCACAAATGTTAGCAGAAGGCCTGCTTTTATACATGTTAAATTTCTATTCCTATGTACTAGCGGTCTACAGGTAGTTGTTTCCAACTTGGATTTGCAGTTTCTCAAATTTCCCACAGATGTCTCTATCTTACCACTTAGGTTTCAGCTCAGTCAGTTCCCCTTCATTTCCCTACCCCTTAACTTTTCATCTGTTACTCAGTTTATTTCTATCGCTTTACCCATCTGACATTATCTTATTTGCCTATTTGCTGCCTTATTTATTTTCTGTTATCCCACCTCCTCCCCACTCCTGCCTATTGGATGTTAGTTCCACTGGGACAGGGATCATAGCATTGTGCTCACCACTGTCTCTGCAGGATTTAGAACAGCAACTGAAATTCAGATATTTGATAATCTTCTAAAACCTAAATGAGTATCTACATTTCTAAGTAAGTGCTGTTTAATTTATTTCAGGTATAAGGAATAGGTTAACCAAATATTTTCTATAATATAATTGGAAGAAGCTTTAATAAATAGCTAAGTTGATAAACAAGTAGCATACCAAGTTATTTATCATAGAAATTTCTTAAGTATTTGAGAGTTTTGAAAGTGCTTTTTTCTCCTGGTCAATTTAACTCTCTCTCCAGTTTTTTTTTTTTTTTTTGCCATACCTGCAGCATATGAAAGTTCCCAGGCTAGGGGTTGAATTTGAGCTGCAGTTGCCTGCCTATGTCACAGCCACAGCCATGCCGGATCTGAGCTGCAACTGCAACCTACGCTGCAGCTTGTGGCAAAGCTGGATCCTTAACCTAGAGTGAGGCCAGGGATCGACCCCGCATTCTCATGGGCACTATGTATGGTTCCTAACCCACTGGGTCACACTGGGAACTCCTCTCTCTCCAGCCTTAAAATTACTAATTTTTAGTACAATTCTCTTTCTATATTTTGCAAAGGTAAACTTTAGTTCTTTTTTCCCAATACTCACTACTGCTTAATCCATTTGAATTGTTTTTTGAAATTTAATAATAAGGTATTGCTGTGACACTAATGATTGCATTCAGAAGTAACTGATATTTTTAACTGAAATTATGTTAAATCAGACAGAATAGACACTTTTATTTTCTCGCTTTCTAAGGCAAGCTTAAACATTCTCAGCATCAGTTTTTAAAAGCAGAAAACTGAATCAGATGAGGACACACTTCAGAAGTAAAAACAATCCTCATAGAAACAGTGCTCTTCACTACAAAAGCACATTCATTAAGTATTTTATTTCATGAGCTAATATGTCAAATCAGTGTTCCTAGATGGTCTTTCTCAGAAGAAATTCCAGAAGCAATTTGGCTTCATTTACGGAAGTAAATAAGGGTGTTTCATTTCACACAGCCTCAGGGAATCACAAATTAAAACTTTCCACTAAAATAGATGCCATCTACTATTCATTATTTCACCAAACAAACCACTCCACTCTGCTGAAGTTGCAATCAGGGTAAGGGATATGTAGTGCTACCTACAAGGCTGAGGGGGCCTACTTTGTATTCTTATTCATAAGCAGCCCTTTTACATTTTCCTCTGAGTTCCCCAGCACCCCCCACAGAGCTCCTCTCAGGGGTGCAAAGCTCCATTAAGTAAATAGAGGCTCCATATTTAGAAGCCATCTCTGGGAATTCAAAGTATTCTGAGAGGAAAATTGGTGCTATCAAGATTAAAGTATTAATGAAAAGTTCTGTTAACTTTCTGTCAGGATGCTAATTAATCTTCTAAAGGTTGTTAATCAATTCAATTATGTAACACACTTAAACTTTAACACATGTACGGGAAAAGTAACAGGGTCTTTCAATTATGCCCAGAGGCATTCAGAAAGTTAAGGGAAATAGGCTAAACAGAGAATCATCCCTCAGAGGTATTTTAGTTTGATCTTCAATGTTTACCTGTTCAATCACATTTGATAGGTTTGGGAAATCAGTATTTAGTGCTTAGCTACTTAATAGAAATATTAAAAGTATTAGAAGACATTCAGGGAGTGGAATTTTGATAACTATTCCTTAATGGAATCTCTACCTGAAGTGCAGAAAACAGTTTTAGTATGAGATTAAACCCATGCTGGTAGTTTCAGCTTGAATTGTTAAATAAAGAAGTAATCTGGTAAGTTTTTAGTTATTTGAAGCCTGACTAGCCATGATGTCAGTACTGAGCTAAATGAATTATGCTGTATTCCCATCAACGTTAAAATATTTTGTTTCTGTTGTTAATAGGGATATGAATATCGATGTTGTTAAATATTAAAATGTCCTCCCATCTCTAAATCTTAATGTATACCAAATGGTATGTGAAAGTATATAGTACAGTGCCTAGAAAATATGTGGTGTTCAGAAATGTTAATATGAATGAAATACTGTATAAAGGCATAGATTAGATGACGTGATGTGACAATAAAAGTTAACTAGCCTACAGATCAGTCAATGAGTATTATTCTTGGAGATTCTGATCCAGGAGATCTAAGATATGACTGGGGCAGCCTGAGTTTCTAATTCACAGTCCAGTTGGAGTTGAGAACCAGCATATATTTTAATAATTCATTTCGAAGAACTGAAAATTATTGATAACATTTTAATCTTGGGCCCATTTCCCTGTTGTTTAAAAAAAGAAGGTTGATGTCAGTGATTCTCTTCTGATTTATAATACATTTCTTTTAACTAAAGTTGAAGACTGTTTCTCGTAGAGTCCATGCGATGATAATTCACCTTGGTCTTGGCTGTAATCTCTATCTTTGTAAATTCAGTAACTCAGTTTTATTGCTTCACTCAAAAGATGACTAGGCTTTTAATTCTTTCTTGTCAAAACTTCTAGTGACCATGTGAACTAAAAAGCCAGTACTATATACTAGTCCAAGAGAGGGGCTGCAGGAAGGGGGCCTAGTTAAGCAGGGTACAATTATAATGCAGTTGATTGACTAAAGGAGGTTTGATAGAGGTGGTATATTTAAAGATATTGGCATAGTTGTGATGAACTCACTAGTGTCCTATAATATCATTCTATCAACCTGAGCACTATTTGAAAAGATAGCAACTAGCTTTGTAGCCATAGGAAGACATTTTAACAGGTCCTAGAAGTTCCTTGTAAAATCACCAAAGCCTGTTTTCCTGAGATTTCTAGTTGTAGGCTTCTATTGAACACTTGAGCTAGAGTCTACTATTTGTAGCTGCTAGACAATCCAGTCTAGGCTTCTACTGAGCTTCCAGATAATTAAATTACTTGGGGGCATATTGGAGTCCTGTAAGACAAATGATTAATTGTAATCTTATTTGTTCAAAGAATATGGGCCTTCTCTGGAAAAATATAGAGCCTTTTCTATTCATTTATTTGATGAGATAATTGTACTTTAGATTGCATCACTATGATTTTCCTGATAATATTCTCTTTCTTTTCTTATCTGATCATTTACTCCTGATTTAAACCCAGTTCTGCTTAAACATGGGAATGGTGTGGTGAGAGTCTGGTTTCAGGGAGAAGAAATTGAAGTTGAAATTTAAGCAGAGTGAAATATTTTAAAGAATGAAAGGTCAGTTAATCCTCACGGATGTTTAGGAATGTGATCATATTATAATGAGTGCATCAAAGGTAATGTTGTTATACTCCATGCCATTAAGTAGAAATTAGTAATTTTGAGATGAAAAATATTGTCATTTAGTTTATGTTAGGGTTTTAAATCTCTAAATTTCTTTAATTTTTCTAGCATGTACTTCCAGTTTCCTTGATATATGGCAGTTGCTTAAGGTTGGTATGTCATTATCCTAATCCAAACTGGATGCAGTTCACTGCCTGAAGGGCAATTTCATTCTGAGATCAAATTAAGCAATTCTTGATCAATCTAAATGAGAATAAGTTTTACACCTCCTCATATATCCAGACAATTCAAAATATGTCATCTTCATTAAGAGAAAAACAATAGCATATTTGAATTGACATATGGTGGTTATTAAACTAACAAATATGGAGTCATCTTTGGTTTCAAATTCATGTAATGTTGCTTACCTTAACTTTCTGGCTCAGAATTGATTTCTACCTTTTTCTAAAAGACTCATTATCAACTTTAATAAACCTCAGATTGATCCCCTTTGGAAAACAAAGAATACGTTATTTCCTGTGTCTCTAGCTTAATTTATATATTAAAAAAGGCATCATCAGAATTGATAACTCACCTCCAGTTGAAGCATATTGAACTGGCATACAAATGACTTCTCAAAGTAACAAAATTTAGCTGCTGGATCATATAAAGTGTGAAAATTATAATAAAAATTTTAGTCTTTAAATGCCATGAGATCTTGAGAAAGAATGTGGGAGATTTAGGATACATAGAGAACAAGAAGTTAAATGATTGTATTTCTTTCAAGATACTTTTTTACTTTAGATTTTTGATTGACTATATAATTGTGTTCACATTAGGGGAAACTATTAAGGTTCAATCTCTTATTTTTGATACTTGATACTTTATGGCTAAAACAATCCCTTATGGAAGAAAAAGTTATGCATAAAAGCTACCCCCTCCTAGCTAGGTTGTCAAAAGTGAAATTTGATGAGTTCCCGTTGTGGCACCATGGAAAGGAACCTGCCTAGTATTCATGAGGATGCAGGTTCCATCCCTGGCCTCCCTCAAGGGGTAAAGAATCTGGCGTTGCTGTGAGCTGTGGTATAGTTTGCAGATGAGGCTCAGATCCCGTGTGGCTGTGGCTGTGGCTGTGGCTGTGGCTGGCAGCTGTAGCTCTGATTCAACCCCTAGCCTGGAAACTTCCGTATGTGTAGTGTAGCCCTAAAAAGCCCTCCCCCCCAAAAAAGGGGAAATTTGAAAAATAAGTTAATATTCAAAGCTCAGTGTAAGTGGGCTGCTGTGGCTGTGTGTGGTACTTTGGTGTGTATCTTTCTTTTTCTTTCTTTTTGTTTCTTTTTTTTTTTTTTTTTTTTTTTTTTTTGCTTTTTTAGGGCTGTACCTGTGGCATATGGAAATTCCCAGGCTGGCGGTCGAATTGGAGCTACAGCTGGTGTCTACACCACAGCCATAGAAATGTGGGATCTGAGCCACCTCTGAGATCTATGCCAGATCCTTAACCACTGAGCGAGGCCAGTGTTTGGGCTTATTATTGCTGAGCCACAATGGGAATTCCCTGGTGTATGTGTTTCTAGATCAGTCCTAAATTGTTTTGCACTCCCTCAATAAATACTGATTTATTGAGCCTAGACAGTAGTAGCCATTGTGTTATAGTGCCTTTAAAGCCTGTTTAGTCTAGTGCTAAGAAGTTATAGTTATGTTTTACTTTCATGTCCTTTCTTTTTATTCTAGGGCGTCTTCTGCTTACATATCAATTGCCATTACTTGCCTCATGTAGCAGTTACTATGAGTGCTCCACCCACATCTCCTCAGATTCTCTTAATTTTTTTCCTTTTTTTTAACTTTTTAGGGCCACACCCATGGCATATGGAGGATCCTAGGCTAGGGGTCCAATTGGAGCTACTGCTGCTGGCCTACACCACAGCCACAGCAGTGCAGGATCTGAGCCATGTCTGTGACCTACACCACAGCTCACAGCAACACTAGATCCTTAACCACTGAGTGAGGCCAGGGATCGAACCCACAACCTCATGGTTCCTCGTCAGATTCGTTTCCACTGCACCACAACAGGAACTCCCAGATTCTCTTACTATTTCCATGCATGCTAGTTTGATTTCCAGGGGACAGTAGCTACATCTCTGTTGCGGGGGCTAGCTGGCTATTTGGAACAACGACCTTGACAGGAAAATTGGAAGATGAAAGGAAAGAAAAGGAAAAGCAGCCAATACAGGGTATATTATTAAGCCAACTACCCCAATGGACACCACAGGGGAGCTCTAGAATTATTCTGTAAAGGGGTAAAGAGCCTGGGAATTTACCTGTACACCATAGGTCCACTGAGTTAAGGCCCATAACCTGGGGGACATTAATTTCCACTCAATTTCAGCCTATGCAAGCATGCGGACAAAGTTTAGTGAGGCCAGGGATCAAACCCACAACCACATGGTTCCTTGTCAGATTCATTTCCACTGCGCCACAATGGAAACGCCAACTCTTTGCCCTTATGAAAGCTTAAAGCTGAGCTTATTTTGTTGTTTCCATCTATATTTATTTGCAAATGTGTGCTGTTCTTGCAAATCTTAATAGTTGTTAATAGGATGTTACTAGTTTTACTCAGTGTGTTTAATTTTTTATTCTCGGGCTTGCATCACAAGACTCAGAGTTGTAGTACATTTCTTCTGGCATACTTTTCTATATTGATTGCAGCTTACTGATTTTGCATATTTGGTAGGTCTATTTAACTAGTTGTTTTTTCATCTTCAGTTTTAGTTGTTCTCTTTTAAGAGTGACTTCATTATTATAGAATTTTATTTGTTTCAAATTATATTTTATTATTTCACTAATGTCTCTTTGAGATTAGCATTTTTTAATGTTCTCATATATGGTTCAGTCATATTTATATTTAAGATTTTTAAAGTTTTTAAGCATTAAAATACTCAAAACTGAAGACATTTTTGATTAAGCAAATAAGTGTTTCAAAACACAAATAATTCTTAATACTATACTAATAGTATAGAACAGTTTGAAGTAAGTGCCACATTTAGATTTCTACATTATAGCAATTTTCAGCTTAGTTTAAAAATATTAAGGGGAGTTTTCTTGTGGTGCAGTGAGTTGAGGATCTGGTGTTGTCACTGCAGCAGCTTAGTTCACTGCTGTGGTGCATGTTCAATTCCTGGCCCAGGAAATTCCACAAGCTGTGGGTGTGGCCAAAAAAAATTAAGACTTTCTTAGAAATGTGTAAAATTCTTGTGTATGGTTATTGCTTTCCTGTCACATATCAGGGTAAACATGTAGAAGTTAAAAACTATAATTTTTTT
>PVHT020000079.1:3196878-3238344 GCA_004024745.2 Catagonus wagneri
ATGGGAATAGAGCAGTGAGCAATACAGATAAAAATCCCTGACCTCTTGGAGCTGACATTCTTGTATTATCCCAGAGGACTTGGTACCCAGAACTGGAGCCATTTCTGGGGCAGGTGGCATTCAGGAAGACTTTATTCCTCTGCCTTGAATCCAGTTTTCTCATTGTGTTTCAGTAAAATCTAAAGGCCTTGACACACCTCTCAGGTCTCTGCAGATCTGGCCCATGCTCACTTGTCTGAAACCTTATCCAAGAGCTTACACCCCCTTATTCATGCTGCTCCAGTTAAACAGGCTCTCTTCCTTTACCTCTAGTATTTCTTTGTTTTCCAAACTTTAATGTCTTCTCTCTCCATCTTGACTATCTATCTCTGCTCCTTGACACTTTGTATAGTTGCATCTTAAAAGATATTTGCTCAGAGAACATTTTATCCCCACCTAAAGTGAATCGCCTTAATACTCCTATCGAAGACTATTTTTCATAGTATTTGTAATAAATTCTAGTAGATATATGTACAGGTATTTGTTTCTTAGTGATTATTTACTACTTTTCCCACCACTGTACACTTTGTAAGGTCAGAAACTATATTTGTTTTGTTCACCACTAAGTTACTCAGGGCCTGGCATAGTGCCTAGCACATTGTAGGGACTTAAATATATTTGTTGCATAACTATGTGGCTTGACCTCAGGGTCTTGAGATGTAGCTTCTACTGTCTCAACGCTGTTTTGAGCCTTATGCTTTCCAAATCAAGGACTCTTTGTAGCCCTCTCCTTTAGCTGTCTATTCTAGGGTTCATTCTGGTATAGCAGTCATCATCTATTTATGTGATAGGCTGGGCCTCAGGCACCAGACTGGGAGAGTGACCACAGAAACCTGATGAGATAACAGAGACCAAAACAGAAACTCCACCCTTATAAATAGAGCTTCCTAGAGTTGAAATTGAAAGGGGCAGGGTAATCCCAGAAGTCTGCTAGTCATCATAGGGACACTGGATCCCAAGCCTGACTGGGCAGAGGAGGCTCAGGCAGCAACATGGAAGCCAGTGATGAGACTGGGAATATGGGCAAGTGTGTCAGCTTCTAAGCTTATTTTTTGGAGTATGATGTATGTATGAGTTGGGGGTGGTTATATAACAGACAGCTGTATCTGTTTTCGTACCCAGACATGGAATGTCTGGATAACCAGGAAAGGTTTGGAGAATCAATATAACCTGTGGTGCTGGGAGCTACTGCGAGAGTTAGAGGCAGGAAAATGTGATGATCTGACATACTGATCTTGCCTGTTCCCATCCCATTCTGGTTCTTTGTTGGTTTTATTTTATTTTATTTTATTTTTGTCTTTGTTGGTTTTAAATGCAGTGTAGACAGGTCCTATCTTGACCTACTCTGGCCCCTTTTAGACTTCAAACCTTCATAGATGCAAGAAATTAATTTTTCTCACCAACATTTTATTGTGAAAGTTTTCAGACATATAGCAAAATTGAAATAATCTTATTGTGTACATCTAAATATTTTATCACCTAGATTGTATCAACATTTTCCTTTTATTGTTTTATCACTTCTCTGTACATCTGTTTAGTCCTTTATACACCCATTAATACATATTAATTTTTTTTTTTTTGCCACACCTGCATCATATGAAAGTTTCCAGGCCAGGCCAGGGATTGAATCCGAGACACAGCTGCACCCAACGCTGCAGTTGTGGCGATGCCAGATCTTTAACCTGCTGTACCACAGCAGGAACTCCTTAAGTTTTGATATTCACTAATAAAAAGAAATTGCAGACATTGGTACATTTTCTTGTAAATGCTTCAGTACTCATTAAGAAGACTTCCATATTTTTTACATCTTTTTCTCTTGAGGTAGATATTGCATATGATAAATGCACAAGTCTTTAGTGTACAGTTGGTGAGTTTTGACTGATAAATACACCTATATAATTTAAACCCCATCAAGATATGAAACATTACCGTCATCCCAGTAAGTTCCCTCATGCCCTCTACCAGTCCATTCCTGCCCCAATGCCTAGAGGCCAGGGCTGCTCTGTTTTTGATTTTTAGTTTTTTTAAATCATAATTTCAAGATGTTGACTTTTACCACTCAGTATGAGCCCTCATATCATCATTCTTCAATTGTTACCTGTTTTTCTCATGATTCAGATACAATTCTGCTTCCAAAATTCCAAATCAACCACAGTATCAGCTCAGTAATGACTTTCTGCAGTCAGGCCTAGAGTTAGTGATCTAACTCACCTTTCCTCAGGGCACAGAGACATAGAATAAAAATGGTTCAAAGGTCGCAAAGTCACATTAACAGAAACAAAACAATATTTCTCTGGTTATCATCTCCCCTACATTCTCCCTGGCCCATTCTGAGGTCATTCTGGCCTCTTAAATTCTTTTTTTTCTTTTTTTTTGGTTTTTAGGGCTGCACCCATGGCATGTGGAGGTCCCCAGGCTAGGGGTCTAATTGGAGCTATAGCTGCTGGCTTACGCCACAGCCACAGCCACAGCAATGCAGGATCCAAGCTGCATCTGCGACCTACACCACAGCTCACGGTAATGCCGGATCCTTAACCCACTGAGCGAGGCCAGGGATCGAACCCATAACCTCATGGCTCCTAGTTGGATTTGTTTCCTTTGAGCCACAACAGGAACTCCAGGCCACGTAAATTCCTATTACTGCTTTCAGGAAGTCTCCAAATATGTCTCACATAGGCTTCCTAACATGGCCCAAATCATCCCTCTGTGGTAACACTAGCTTTTTAACACTTACTGGAGTAAAACTGGTACTCCTAAATTCTCTGCCAACCTAGAGATGAATTTTTTTCCAGAAACATCCTTGGTCCTTTTCAGAAAGAGAACTTTGGTGGCCAAATCTCACCTGTCCTCCAGATATATTTAGACATGTCAATTGTGGATTCTAGGCTCAGCTTCATCTTGCTGTCTCTTGCTACTATTACAAATGATATCCTTCAAAACTAAACCATTGGTAAGGGCCACACCTTTTTTCTAGCCTTTACTCCTCCAATACAATGGAAAACACTTTTTTTATGTTGGTTTTTAGATTCCATACATCCTTTTCATGTACTAAAGTGCAGGCTTTTGTTCCTTAAACATTGATACACCCATACAAACTTCTGTACACTGAATTCAGACTGTTATAAACCATCTTATCAACAATGATTTTGAAATAGTGCAGGATTGGCTCTGACTGTCACCAAAAAATTTGGTTTCACCTATTTTCTTGGTCTTATCCAAGCAGCAGTATTTAATATTTGAATATCCTGTTATATTTTATCCTTATTTGAAAAATGAATTCACAATAGAAAAGTGAAAGGGCTGGTAAGAAACAAAGACCTAAGTATCTTAGTAATAAATTTTGGACAAAGATTAAGATTATTAAATAAGATGAAGGCAGTAATTTGTCAATCTCAGAGGTTCATTAGACTTAAATAGCTTGTCTGTATGTTGAAGTATATATATTTTTAAAAAGAATATATTGGGATGCCCTAGAAATATAACATCAAAGATTGGGTCTAAAAGGTAAATATAATGAGAGATTTTATAACATTTTGCAGCTCTTTGAAATGAAATCTCAGTGTTAGAATAGTTATTATAATGTAATTTTCCTGATACTATTTATCACAATTTATAAATGACAAACATGCTATGTGATTATTTATGCAGTGTCGATTTATCCCAGTATACTGTAATCTCCCTGAATTTTTCTTTCTTCTTTTAACCACACTTCCACAAGAACCTAGCAAAATTACCAGCACTTAGATGGGTTCAGTAATTGTGTTGAATGCATTGATTGATTTGTATGAATATTTCTATAGAGAATCTACTCTGGCGATGGACTGAAATATATGCACATTTTAAATACTGATAGGCACAACCACATTGCTCTCCAAAAGGCATAAATTCCATTCTTGAGATATTGGTAAAATCTAAAAAGGATATAGGTTTGTTTTCCTGTGAAGAAATTAATGGGCTAAAGAGAGCTCCCCATTTTATTGTGTTTAAAATGTTGGGGTAGAGAATTGTGTTGGGAAATTGTTTTAAAATTTTGAACTTGTGGCGTCTTATAGGTTAGTAATGTTGTTACTCTGAGCTCTCTCCATGTTGACCAGATGGAGTGTAGGAAATGTATTTTAGATAGAAGGAAGAGAAAGTGCAAATACACAATATAAAAGCAAAAGTCCAAATATTCAGCAATGGAGATGAAATTAGGTAAATTGCATAATCCATACTTTGGATAATGAATGAGGTGGCTCTATAGGTACTGATGCAGAAAAGTATTCTTATTATATTATTGAGGGACAAAGCATGGGTGATATGATCCTGTTTTCTTGAAATAAACAGAACACTCAATGTGTATTTGACCACATAGGCTTGTATCTGTGCCCACAGAGAAAAGTGTCTGGGAGGGTACAAAGCAAAATGTTAACTTGTGTTATTCTTGGGAAGTGAGTGGTTTGGGGTTGAGATATAGAGATTTTTAATTTAATATACCATTTTAATTGAGTTTTTTGTAAAACAGTCAAACTGTTTACATTTTGTAATGAACTATTTTTTTTATTGAAAAAAAGAATGTGGAAGCATGGTGGGCTGCTCTTAAAGTGCATTTGTTAACAAACATGCAGGGAGTATCAGACCATTTCTTATAGCAATTAATTATTTATTGGACTTACAAAATAGGTTAAATTAGATTAGTGATTTTCTAACATTTCTAAAGACAGGGAACCTGTTGTTTAACCTCAATCCTAGGCAGAATTCCTGCTTGTGAAAACGATGAAAGCAAAGTTAGTTGGTGGAAGCTGGGAGTGAGGGGGCTTCTCTCCGTTTTCCCCTCCCCTTACAGTCTTTTGACAGCCCCTAGAGCTCTGCTGAACACAGTTTGAAATACACTGGTCTCTTCCCGGGATGCTTTTGATTTAGTCCTTCTTGAAGGTCAGAGGGATATACCAGCTCTGTGATTCTAAAGCACAGAGAATAAAGAAAGCCTACAGGTAACCCCGGAATTCTCTCTTGCTTTACAGAAAACACATTTTGAGCAGGAAACATTCGTGTCATGTATGATATTTCCAGATGTACGATAGAAGAAAAACAGTTTTTATTTTGCATTTCTTGGCTTTGGAGTCTTATAATCTTACTACTTAAATTCCAAGCTTTATGATCTATGGCCTTTTTATATTCTCAAAGTGACTAGAACAGTTTCGTTAAACCAACAAATATAGGTTCCATAAATGTCCGGCTGCTCTGCCAATCTTAAAGTAATGAGACAACTTTAAAAAATAAAACATTACTTTGTATTTACCTACGAATATGGCTTTTTCTGGTCCAAGCAACTAAACAAAGAACTACATTTTTAAAACCTATAAATATATTTACTAGTGAAATTTAAACCAATTAAAAAAATTATTCTTCTTTTAGGATGTGCACATAATTTTATATTTATTGCTCACGCCTAACATTTGATTTCTGGAATTATTTATAATATTAGAAACTTGGTACTTTTAGGTTTGAGGTAACTGGCACAATTTCTCTCTCTTTTTTTAAAATATAGTTGATTTACAATGTTGTGCCAATTTCTGCTGCACAGCAAAGTAGAAGCATAGTTTCTTTTTTTGTCTTAATATCTATTGTTATGTTTAACTTAATAAAACTGAAAAGTTATTTTAATATGGTAGTGTGTTTAAAATAATAGAGAAAGCATATTGTCACATTTTATTCACACAGACCCAAGTTTTTATCCTGTTTCTTAAATAGCTTTACTTATTTTTAAGTGTGTGTGCGACTATGTAGTAGAGTGAAATAAAACAAGCATAATAGAGAAGATGGAAAAAAAAATCTCTCTTCCCCACAAGGTGGTACTGTGGCTCTTTTATTCTTTCAGAAAATCTAAGCATGGAATTGATGTTTCTCCACTTGTCTTCCTTCCCCCAACATTTTACAGGTGAGCTTCAATTAGATTCTAACAAAAACGAGAAATAATTTCAAAGGAAACGCTACTTTTAGGTTTGAGGTAACTTGCAAGTAATTAAAAATTCTCTAGCTTTAGCTTTTGTCTTCTTTTTAAAAAGTTCTTATACAAACTTTGGTTATAGTTTATGATTTTTTTTATTTATGCTCTTTACTATGATAATGTAGATAGGAGTGGTCTTTTATTATAAAGAAATAACATTTTCAGGCATCTTTAAAATGTTTTGATAAATGAGCATAAATGCAACTCATTTTTAGGCAATTCAAGTTTTAGGCAATTCAGTTTCCTCTCTCTTCTTACCACTCTCAATAATTAAGAACTCGATCTAAACCTCAGTTCTACAGATTAAAAATTAGAGAACATACTTTTAAAAAAGCACTGGAATGTATCTTGTGCTCTTTCTTTTTCACTGTATCTTTCAGCTTATTTGAAGATTAAAAAATTAAAAATATGTTCATATACAAGTATGGAATATCGTATATAAATTTTCTTTTTCCTTAGTAAGAAATCAAGACAAGTAATTCAAGACTAGGTTCCCGTTGCAGCTTCCCGGTTCCGCTCGCAGCTTCCCGGTTCCGCTCGCTGGAGGCTTGGGGATAGTTGCTGAGCCCTCGCATAGATTTCTGGGCTCGGCGTCGGGGACGCAGTGACAAAGACCAAGGCGGCCCCCTGCCCTCAGGGCAGCAGTGGTCTCAGGGTTCCCGCCGAGTAGACGTTCAATGATTGGATGTAGGGCTAGGGGACTTGTGTCTTGAGATCGTATATACACAGCAAGCAGAGTTATTCCCTGACTGCCCTATTATTTGGGGTGGCCCAGGGAGGGGGCCGATGGAAATTACCGGAATTTGTCTTGAGGAGCCCAGGGTCTAGGAAATAGAAACAAATCTGATGACTTTGCTGGCTACAATAATAAGCATAGGAGGAAAGGGAGAACTGAAAGAAGAGAAGAAAAAGGATTCTGCGAGAGACTGGGGAGACAAAACCGAGGGAAAAACACGGTCAAAAATGACAGCAAAAGCCAGGGAAGAGAGAAGGCAGAACACAAAATACAAGAAGCGGAATCAAACAGTGACGGGCAGGGCACTAGGAGCTGGAGACTGGGCATCCATCCTCTTATTTTATACCACGGGGAGCCCGCGGAGACGGCATCTTCGGTCTCGGTCTTGCTTAATGGGTGGGAAAACATCGACCTTAAAAGGTCGGGTAACTGCTCAAGGTCACCGAGCTAAGTACCAGAGCCAAGATTCTCACCGCTTCTCGACCCGGATCTGGGCTTTGGCTGGATCGTGCCGGTCGCCTGGGAAAAAGAAAAGCAGGGGCAGTTGGAGCGCGGGCCCGGGCAGGACTGGAGCCTCAGCGCCAGCAGGAGCGCGCAGCGGAGGCGGCTGGGCGGGGAGCGGTCATTACTTGCCCAAGAAAGAACACGTTTCAGGGGCGCCACCGGGGGGGCCTCTCTCAGCTCCAGTCTGGGCAGAGGAGCGCGAGGCGACCGGCGCTGGGCTCCGGCCAGCGGAAAGGCGCCCCAACCCTCGGCTCTCGATTGTGCCCAGGCTCTTCCTGCACCGCACTCGAGGTCCCCTAGCCAGGCCATGGCAGGGTGCCCCATTCTCGGGGCCGGCAGCACCGAGAGGGTTGCAGTCCGGGGCTGCAAGGGGTGGGTGCCCAGTTAACCGAACGCCTCAGGGCTCAGGAACCCGGCGGGGAGGACGTTTCCCAGCGCCGTGGCTCAAGCTCCGTGGTGTAGAGTCCCTGTCAATGAGACCTGACTCAGACCAGAGGGGATCGCGGCTATTTACCAACCTAAGGGTAACTGACATGAATTTACTCAGACACGAGATTAGGGACGTCTGTAGCTCATAGGAGGTAAAAACAAAACAATTGGAAGGAAGAATAATATCCAAACGATTTGTATTGTAAATCGATGCGGTTTAGTATTCTGAGCACCCTTTTCGATGAAAAGCTCCTGCCTATCCTTAGTGATTATTCAATGATTATTAATTGACGAGACACCTTTCACCTGAAAATGGCTTGTCTGCATTGTCTTTCTTCTCAGAGAACTGCGAATTAAAGTTTCTTTGTTAGGGAGAACAAAGAAGAATCCAAATTATTTTAAGGAGGCTTTAGCATTTTTGACTTGGCAAACCATTTTGCTAAAGATAACCTTCGCTCTTTGACTCGCCCCCTCTCTGTCACTGTCTCACTGCAGAGTTGTCTTTGCAACAAGGCTAATGCTCGGGTAGATTTGGGGCCCCCCTCTTTTAGAGATTAGCAATTTAAAGTTAAAAGGAAATTTAGAAGCCCTGTAATACAACCTTTTACTTTCACACGGAAGATAGATGAGGCATTGCGAAGTTAAGGCCCTCTTGTACGTCTGTACCAAAGCTTAGGACCGGACACCATATCCCGCCCTAGAGCTCCACGTTGTGATTGGAGTGGTGGTCTGAGGGCTCCTGTAGTCTCCCTTCAGGTGGCCCAGCACTCTACGGGAGCCCAGTAAAAACTCCCTTCATGGAAGTTTGTCGAGAAGGCAATGTCTTCTTCCTTTTCATTTTAAAAATTATTTTCCTTTGCTGTCAGATTCATTCTGACATAGATCAAGGGTGGAAAAGTGTGTGGTATAGAATAGAGTCATTTGTAAATCCACCTCGTTTTTTGTTTCATTTGACAGCAACACATTAAATTAATCCCTGTCCAAAAGAATCACATTAAGGGAGCTGTCAATGCTAATCCCCAGCTCATTGTTGCTACCTAGCTCAGGGTTGACTTTAATAGGTCGCGCTGACATTTGTTTCTTCAGAGGCACATGGGTAACTTCATCCAGACCCAAATCTATTCTCATCAAAAAGTGGAGACACCTGCAAGTTTTCTACAGACCCTAAATTATCTGGGCTTCTAGTTTGGGCTCTTGTCGGAAGTGTTGATTCACATTTTTTACCTTAAACTGCATAAAGATGGTTATAACAAAAGAAAAAGTAAGGTGGAATCCTGAGTAAAACAAAAAGCTGATTTAAAAAAAAAGTAAAATAGGACGATGATTGTTCTTATCCCTGTTTTCAGTATCCCATATTAGCTTCTGTTGTTGTCTATAGACCTGACTGTACACAAACAATATTTAAGATAAGGAAAAAATTAGAAAAAAAATGGTTGAGAGAAGAATAGATTACATAGACTACTAAAAGGGGAAAAGAGGCAAGGATGAGAAAACGAGTAAAAGATCTATATAAGAAGAGATGGAGAAAAAAGGGAATTTACTGGCAAGGAAGAATAACATCTAAGCGGTAATTTGGATAGAAAGAATGTAGGCAGTAGGAAAACTAGGAAGAAAAATACATTACAATAAGGGCAAAACATTCCTTTAACCAACATTTAGAAACTATGATTATAAAGTGTTTTCTTTAAATGTAATGTCTCTGCCTCTCTCTTCCCTGTCTTCTGTACCTGCCTCCCTCATACGTTGATATGGATTATCCAGCTTTGTGCTTATGACATTTATGGATTCCAGATCTGACAGTCATATAATAGCCTTTGTCTGGACAGCTAAGAGAAAGCAGAGGACTGATCCAATCTTAAATCATTTAACCTATTCTTAAAATATGCTTCCCACCAGGTTATTCTTATTTTCATAGAAATTTGGCAAGGTTTTGAAGATGAAATGGCAGCTAAAAATTGAAAAATGGGCATCCCTTATTTAACAAACTTATATTGAGTGACTAGTGTACAAATACTACAAATTTGCTGTATATGTCTATACCAGAAAAGAATTATGTATATTCTGTTTTTACTGATTGGATCATACTTTATCTATATTTCAAAGTGATACTGTAAATCATTTTGCCAAGTGAAAAATCACCTCTGCTTCATTTTTTCCCCTGAAAATCTGTTTTTTTTCAAGTAAATATGGCACAGTTTGTACCTCTTACTCTCAGGATTTTTGTTTATTTTTATTTTAGTACAGTTTTGATTTCCTTTTGCTCCATTAATGTCCTAATAGTTATCTTTGGACGTAAATATTTTAAAGTTACTTTCACACAATCCCTGTAAAGCACAGTTTCTCTGAGTTTTTTTTTTTTTTTTAATTGAAGGTGGTTTCATTTGTTCAAATGATTGAACAACTGAAGTTCATTCAGAGGAAACAATCCAGTGTTTTGGTGGTCCAAACAATAAGACTGCAAAGGATCAGTAAGAAAAGAACTATGCATGCATTCAAGAAGCTCCAGACAAATGCCGGGAGTGTGAGGAATAAGAACTTAGGTTCATATTGCGTCAGTGGACTAAGACCTAGTTGACATTTTAGAAATTGGTGGGTTAGAGCAGACATGAATGGAATGCTAAAACTCCAGGGGCTCCAAACTTAACAATGCCTGGTACTCAGTACGAAGTCTTGGACACAGTGGGCCCTCCATAAATAATCTTTACATCAATAATAAATGTGTGTGTGTGTGTGTGTGTGTCTTTGTGTGTAAAACACCTGCTTGGGGGAGGGAATGTAGAATAGGATGAATATAGATAGGAAACAGAAAAGAGAAGGTCAGAGGAGGTGGCAGAATCAGCCTTTGTTAGTTGTAGAAGTGGGCATAGTTGGTGGTGTTTTGCTGGTTGCAGTGACTGAAGAGCTGACTCTGTGGGAATTAGGCAGAGGGTAAAGCCAGTAGATAATAATGAAGTGGATGTGTGAGTACATACCTCTTGGAAATGTATTCATGCTTAGGTAAGAGCTTTGCCTTCAAGGAATATGTGTTTCAAAGAAAAAAAATATGTGTTCAAAGTTAGATAATTCACAATATGTGATAATGTTTTGTTAGGAAATGACTTTCAGGGATTGAACTTCTGGGTGTACCTCATGGTTCCCCTCAGTGCGGTCTAGAAGAGGGAGCAGGGAATGCCATAATGATGAACTGTTGGTGGTAGATCCTGAGGCCACTAGTAGAGGCTTGGCTGGTGTCTGGTTTGGTGGTGGCTGAAATGGCAGTGGGGTTATAGTGTGAGGAACTTTCTTGTATTGTAAATCCCTAGTCATTCTCTGGAGTCTCAGGCTATTTCCTAATGTCTTCTCCCTTTCACCAACCCCCTAATGTTGTTTTCTTCACTGGCCCGAGGTTTGGTCTGCCTGCTTTCCTTTTCCATGTCTGTCTCAAGTGGTTTTTGTCTGGGTTTTCTTCATTTGATGGTTAAATAGAACCCCTTTTCGTTGCTTTTGCTTCCTCTCCCATCTGATCTTGAAGCAAACCAATCATTTTTGATTTTTAAAAAAAGATTTTTATTAATAATGGGTATAATGATAGTGGAGGGGACAAATAGAGGTTGAAAGGGTACCCCCATTTTTCCTTTCTTTTATATACTTAGATTTCTGTGGAAACACAAATATGTATGGAAAGACCTAAGTCAGAGGCTAAGTTTTAGACTTCTCTAAAGATTTGTCACGGGTGTTGAAACAGCGTCTGTGAAGAACAGCCTTCTGAGAGGAGGGTGAGCATTTGGACAGAGGTTTGGACACTGCTGGCGATGTCACTCCTTGGCCTGGGTGGGGAAGGGACAGGGAAGAAGAAGCCAGACCTGGGATTTTTCCCTCAACTCAACTCTCCTCACTTGCTATTGCTCCTAAACCATAGGCTTCGCTCCCAGGACAGCAGGGAGCAGGATGAGAAGTCAGACACGCAGGATTGTTTCTAAGTGTCGATAATTTTCTCTGAGCTCTTGATGGCCTCTCATTACTGACCTTTGTCATATTTCTGTAATATTGTTTTCAGAATAATATTGTAGTGGACAAGTCTGAGGAATATAAAAATGACCCAAAGGGGGAGAGAAAGGAGGTGTTTAAACTTACATACTTTTAGTTTTGTTCTATCGCTTGTAAGCCTTTAGAAAATGCTGTAGCTGACAACTACAACCCATTTTCAAACTTAATTTATATCTGTGCAATTTAGGTAAAAAGCCCCTGGGCAGGTATGGTACCTTTTTTCTGTGCCTGCCAGGGTACCAAGCACATTGAAAGCATTTAACAAATAAAGATAATAATTTAAAGCAATGGGAGCATTGGGTGTATAGGGAGATAAGAAACTGGAAAACTGGGGCCCACTAATAATTAATAATGTCTCAGGAGGTGGTCCCACTGTTTTTGGATTTTAAATCCCCTTGTTCAATTTCTTGCTGGAGTGAATTCCACACAAAAAAGAATAATCTTTAATTTGATACTTAGTCACTTCAGTGTCCTGTACTGAGCTGGCTAAGACTGCATATTCTTATGAAAATATACGCATTCATAATCAGTCTGATAATGTTGCTCCCCAGGGCTTATAAATGCAAAAGCAAGAGATCGTATATTCAGATACGTGGCTTCAAAGTCATAGGATCATCTGAGAAGTTCACATTTCTCGTATTTTACTTTTTATTCTTGGAATTGAAAGGAAAACAACACCATAAAAACTTCTAATTAAATACATAATGAAACAAGGCCTGGCACCCACCAAGTTAAGGCTTCCCAGGAATGAATTCTTGTCCTTTTATGTGATAGGCTGAATCCACAGACATTTTAGCGAAATGACAGGATACCTCGAGTATGCTTTTGATTAACATTTGATTACCAATTATTTTGATGCCCTTTGTGCTCAATATACAGATTTGGAGTCAGCGTTAATTTATGTGGGTTGAAATATTCAGAGACCATAAGAAAGGTTACCCTAAGGAAAGATCGGAAAGAATACAAAGTGTGTCGTTTGTGCCCACCATCCCTTCTTCCAGTGTGTTCTTTTTCCTTTGTCTGGTGCATCCCTTAGCACCAGTCTTGGGTTTGGTTTAGACTTTCCTTCTCCACGTGTCAAAGCATAGGATTCTTCACTTTTCTGGATTGATCCCATTCCATTTTATATTTTGCTTTCATAATAGTCTTGATCCCTTTTTTTTTTTTTTGTCTTTTTGCCTTATCTAGGGCCACACCCGCGGCATGTGGCGATTCCCAGGCTAGGGGTCTAATCGGAGCTATAGCCGCCGGCCTACACCAGAGCCACAGCAACGCAGGATCTGAGCTGCGTCTGCAACCTAAACCACAGCTCACAGCAGCGCCAGATCCTTAACCCACTGAGCAAGGCCAAGGATCGAACCCGCAACCTCATGGTTCTTAGTCGGATTCGTTAACCACTGAGCCACGACGGGAACTCCAGTCTTGATCCTTCTTCTCCTCCATATCCTCTTGGCCATGATCCAGTTTTAAGACTGTACCATCTCATGTGAATCACTGAAATAGCTTCTGGAGTGGTGCATTCAGCCTAATCTCCTTGTAGTCCATTCTTCACCCTGCTGTTAGAGGGTTTTTTGTTTGTTTTTTTCTAAAACACAGGTCTACTTTAGTCTCTCCTCCAGTTAAAATTTTGACACCTCCATCAGCTATTGGATAAAAATCATACTTTGTTATCTGGTCCCTGACTATCTCTGCAGCATTGTAAATAGCTTCCCGCCCATGGATCTTTATACATGGACTTAAAATGGACTGCTTTGAACACGACGTTCTGTCTGCTTGGATTACATTTTTCCCTTTGTTCCTCTGTAAGATGTCTACCTTTCCTTCAAGGCTCACCTTGAAATTACCTTGTTGTATTTGAGATGGTGATTATTTCCTCCTCATCGCCACATTTTTTAAAAAGAGATTTTGTCCTTGGATTAGAAGGATTAGGTCAAATTCTCTTTCTAAGGAATTAATAAGGGGGTGGAGAGAGAGAGTGAGAGAGAGAGGAAATTAGTTGGCTGTGGGTGTTGGATGAGTAAGGTCTTATGGTCTCAAAAGTTGATATGGTCATATGTACAAGCCAAGAGAGCTGCTCTGTAGGAAAAGGTGGTAAAATGGGGCAAATTGCAGGAAAAAGTACATATGAGCAATATGCTAAGAGAACGAGAATAAGTCAGGAGCTGACTTGGTATTCATTGGCTTGTCACTTCCTGCTGGAGTCCCTCTTGGGGCTACAATTTCTTTTTAGATAATCTTAACTCATTATGCTAATATCTTTTTTTTTTTTGTCTTTTTGTCTTTTTAGGGCCGCACCCATAGCATATGGAAGTTCCCAGGCTAGAGATGGAATAGGAGCTACATTTGCCCGGCCTACACTACAGCTATAGCAATGTGGGATCCGAGCCGTGTCTGCGACCTACACCACAGCTCATGGCAACGCCAGATCCTTAACCCACTGATCGAGGCCAGGGATTGAACCAACATCCTCATGGGCCCCAGCCAGACTTGTTAACCACTGAGCCACGACAGGAACTCCACTAATATTTTCTTTATTAAACTTGCTGAACTGAGTTTCTGTTCCTTGTTGTCAAATGATTCCTTAGGACTCATCATGTACTAGATAAGATGATTGTTTATGTGTCCATTTTCCCCATCAGACAGTCAACTTCCTAAAGATAGAGACACTATTTTATTTATTTTGAGATTTCCAGAAATTAATCCAGCTGTGGTAGACTGACCATGTATGTTTGAATGAATGAAAACTAACCTCATTTTTTCAATGTCTTTTCTAACAAAGAGCTTTTGAAATTACAAAGTTGGTGTTGCTCTCATAGTGGATGATAAAGTGTTCTTTCAGTAACATATTTGTATTTTAATGAAGGCTTTCTGGAATCAATCCTTTGAAGTGCAGGAAAGCCCATAAAACTGGGACTTTATCAGCATTGAATTTCATGGGAGGTATTCTGGGAGCCTTTCAATGTCTCTAAAATTGTAACATACCTTTATTCACAGCCAGTGGGGGTGTAGGGCCAGCAGCAGGAGAAACTGTCTGAGGGACAGAAGGGCTCCTTCCCTGCAGGGACTGATGAAGTGGGAACCAGGACTCAGCTTACTGCCCAGAACTGCACTGACATCCTTCCAAATGGTTTTATATAAGCACATATCATCCAGGAAAAACAGAAACAGTCTTAAAGAAACCAATCAAAACACCAAGTTACTTGAGGTAATTAATTTCGTGATAGGGAAGTTCACTTTGCAAATCAGTGTACTGCTCTTTAAATATTGTTTGTCTCTGATAATGCGCTCTCTTACACTTTCTGTGTTGGTGTTACTGATTGACACTTAACAGACATCAAATAAACATTTTCTATGGCGTGGATTAAAGAAAATGTTGTCATATCATACCTGAGGTTTCTTTATAGGAAAAGCAAATGGAATGGATCATTGAAATTAGCCTGAGATGAATGTTTCCCTCCCCCAAATTTAACCTTCCAAGATTTTCATTATTTATTTATTTATTTATTTATTTATTTTTGTCTTTTTAGGCCTGCACCCACAACATATGAAAGTTCCCAGTCAACTCAGAGTTGTAGCTGCTGGCCTATGCCACAGCCACAGCAGCACAGGATCCGAGCCACATCTGCAACCTATACCACAGCTCATGGCAACACCAGATCCTTAACCCACTGAGCGAGGCCAGGGATTGAACCCACATATTCGTGGATACTAGTCGGGTTCATTACCGCTGAGCCACAAGGGGAACGCCCTAGGTCATATAATTCTTGATATCTCCTTTTAATCATGAGATGTATATTTTCACCCTCTTTTCTTCCCTCTTTTCAGTATTAATACTATAATACTGCTTTAAGCTTAATATTATTAAATGCCCCCCCCCTTTGGTTGATTAAACTGGTCGTGAAACTCCTTTGTCAAACTGCCATCCTTATTAACTGGCATTGTTGTTGGGGCAGATACCTTTGAGAACATCAGTTTTCACCAGTACCAAAGCCTGCTTAACACAAGACTTCTTTTAGACAAAACTTTAAATAAGGAATGGGTCCTTCTTTACACTGTTTCTGATAAATGGGTCAAACTAGCTTTACTTGAGGACTTAGTAAATTCTACTTGTGGTTTAGGGTGATATTACTTTTCATGTTATATGTAATTATAATAAGGCAGAGGTACGTAGTGGGCATGCTGTTGGATAAATACTTTAAAATGTTAGTAATGACCTAAATGAAGATGTTATTAGCTCTCATGTTTGATATTGTCAGTTTGTAGATATCATGCAGTGACAGAGGACTCTTACAAATCCATTTTTTTCTTCCCTATGTTTAAGGAGTTCAGTTCATACCTGCTTAGGAGTGATTGCTCACCAGGCTAAGACTGGAGACTGGTCAGCTTAATTTAATGGCTGAGTTTAAGGAAAGGAGAGAAGCTCTTCCTTCCTGTCCATTCCCACCCCCAGCTCACATTTAGTGGAGAGAAGAGGGAGTGAAGGCAGGTAGGAAGAGAGGAAGAGCTGAAGGAGAGTGAGGGTCAGTTCTAGAAAGATTCTCATGCATTTGTAACAAGTGAAATAAAAGTAGCCCTCCACATGTAAGTTCAAACTCTTTATTTAAAAATAAAAAGTCATCAAATTATGTCATCTTAGCCAAAGCTAATAGCTCTTTATAACATTTTAGACTTTATTTACAAAACCCAAATATTTATTTCCATTTGTAGCCTATATATTTTAACATACGTATTATGTGACTTCAGAAGCCATCTAGTTCATTTTCTTAACTGAGCAAGAAAAGAACTGAGTACTCTTCATTATAATCAGGGCGATTACATACTTTACTATCCATATCTAGACACTGAGAATAAAAAGGCTGCTATTCATAATTACCCCAGGACAACAAATATAACAGGGAAACTAGGATTTATGAGCACCTTGATTGTAAAAAAAAAAAAAAAACCCTGAGATTGTCAGATGGTTGAATCATTAAAATTAATTTAATTGCCTTTTTAGTGTCCTGTCATTATGACTGAGGGAAAAAGTTAAACTGCCATTCTAAAAATAGCTCACATTTTTTGATCACTTTTTATGTGCCCAGCATTATTCTGAGCATTTTATTTATAAAAATATGGTGAATCCTCACAATAACTCTATGAAGTTGCGACTTTCTTCCCCATTTTATAGGTGAGGAAACTAAAGTCTGGAGATGTTAAACTACTTGTCCAAGGTCACAAAGCTAGTAACCAAGAGGGCTGTGATTCAAATCCAGGTATTTTATCTCCAGAGTCCATGTCTTAATCATCTTTATTCTGTCTCTCATGAGTCTGACATCCATGGTTGTGGAGGCAGGTCTTAAATAGGTGTTTTGTAAATATAATCTAAAATTATTTAATTTTAAAAAAGTTTAGCTTTTTAAGACAATGTAATTTTTTTCTTTTAGAGTTTATCACTGTACTTGATGACTTTGCAAAACTGTAATTTTTCCATGTTACTATTATAAAAAAGAACCCTTCAATTTTAAATTAGAAGAGAGGTCAGAGGTTATTTAATTCAGTATCCTTCTTTGTAGGGTGAACAGTCCAGGATCAGACTCTTTCATGTCTTGTTTGTTTGCTTGGGAGCACACACAACTGGTCTTGAGGTTTCCTGTCCCTCAGACTGCAGCCCTTTCAGTAGTTTTGTATTCACTTAAAATAAGAAAAATTAATACCGCATATACAGAATACAAAATGTTCTCTATAAAACTAGTTCTGAAAGATGAAAGCAGACATATAATTCAGAAAGATGTAATTTTTTACTGTAACAAAATAACACAGAATGTGATGCATACAAAGCATCAGCCAAAATCAGCAAGCTGCATAAATAATTCTAAATTCTAATCTTTCTTCCGTCACTGTCTGTGTGCGGTATTTGGTAGGTTATTTTGCCTCAATGACTGTTACCCCACGTTTATAACACGAAAAATAATGTCTTTACTTGCTGAGGAAGGGAAAAGACTCTCTTTTTAAAAAATGTATTAACAGTTGGAAGGGACTTGAAAATTCCATGTTGTGAGTATACTACCACATTTTGATAAGATGCAAATTATCTAAAGTACTGATAATAATGGTTAAGCAAGGCAGAAAATCTTTAAACATGGTAGTCTCTGTTTATGCCTTTGATTTCAATTCTATCCTTCTAGATAGACAGAATTAAATAAATTTTCTGTGTATATATTTTTCTGTCTTGATCAAATCATTGTAAGAAATAAATTGTGTTATGAAACTACAATACTTTCCTGAATTTAGTAAGCGAAGCTGAATCATTCAAGCAATTTCTAATAGTCAGTGGACTATTGCCATTGGTTACATTAACTGGGCAATTACTAAATTTCCATTACTTTCTGATATTACAGCTGAACCAAAAGTAAGCATGAACACTGCGGGTAAATTGTGAACAAATAGCATAGCCATTTAACTTTTTTGCGTGTACACATATTTATATTTTTGAGTGATTGAGGTAGATTTTCATTTCATGTTAGAGAAATAAAAATGAAGGGAGAACCAAGGCAATCTATTTTGGAGTAATATCTCTCTTTTATTAAATGCTTAAATTATAATATTAGAATAGGCATAATCCCAACCTATATTTCATTTTCAGCACACACAAGACTTAATTATAGATATCATTAAAATATTTGATGCTTTTTTATAGGAACTAACATTTAAATCTATTTGACAAGGTCTATTTGGGGTACCTTGTTTGCATTTTCTATCATGCAGAATAAATAAAATGAATATTCTTCTTTTTATTTATTGAAGACATATCCATTTTAATCTTGAAGCCATAGGTTCAAGTCAAAGAAGTACTTTTTGGATTAGAACTATTTTTGGCCATTAATATGTTGGCACTTCTTTCATGGTTCTGATTATATTTTTATTTTAACCATTAGAGGGCACATTAGTTCAAGAAAAATTAAAAAGTATAGCAACAAGACGAAAATAGGCTTAGAAGGTGTAGGCAGAGAAAATTTATGCTTATTTTCACTCATTTCATTGTCATTTGCAACATAATTTATTAGTTTTTTAAAAAATCTGTAAATAATTCAAGTGTATATATTTTCAGGTAAGAAATAACTCTTCACTTTTTATTGCTAGCTACTACTCCTAGGAGAATGACATTGGCCTAGTTGAATTTGACGAGGCTGACTCTTATGTGACCAAGAAGGACATAATAAATCATAGCATTTGAAGAACATCCTGAGTTCAAAGGTATGTACGATTAGGTTATTATGAAGTAAGTAAATGGTAGTCCCTGGTCTCATAGTTATTAAAGAAGAAAAAGCACCTAAGTGTGAGTGAATGTAGCTCAGCAACTATGCTTCACTGCAAGTATTTATAACCTTTACAATTTGGTACAAATTACAGAGAGAACAATGGATGGCCCCAGAGTGAACACAAGGCTTTATTTCACTAGAAAGTCTTGCCTGGGGTCATAAACTGCAAGAGGGCAGGCCCCTCAAGTGGCTTATGAATGACTGCCGAGTCTCAGAATGAGTTCATTTGTTTTCAGTCTACAGCAAACTGTTATTATTTCTAATGTTCAGTCTTTTGCTCTAAGTCTGCAGGTTTTTAATCTGCAAAGGCTGAAATAGATACTAGCTAGTATTTAACAATAATACTTTCATGACATTAAGTAAAAGGAATGCTTTAAATGATTCATTCATTAATTTAGTTAATAAAATTAATCGATCACCTACTAAGTTTCAAGTTGTGACCTGGGTGCTAGAGAATAAAGAGAGCTTAATACATTGTCCCTTGCTTGAGAATATAGTTTTTTTTTTAATTGTCCTATGATTTATGAGAAATAAATCAGCAAATACCTAGCATATGATAACTTTACACATTTATGGGAAAATAGGAAAGAGATTTATCAAACCTATTACATAAAGATTTTACATTATATTTTTAAGGGAACAGAGGTGTTAGGCAAAATCATCAGTATATGCTACCTTCAGTTTAAGACTGCAGAACTGCTCTGATAATATTTTTTCTGAGAGTCAATTATACAATAAATTGTAGTAATTAGTAGCATAAAACAAGGTAATAATGTAATTAAAACCAAAATATTTACTTGCTATAGAAGATACTTTTATGCATCTTAATTCTGCTCCTTGCAAGCTAATAATACTCTATAGGAATTTCTGTGTGGCTTTTACATCTGGTGGTTGTGGAATTAGCATGTACAAAGAGAGCTCAGAATTATGCTTTAATTATGATTTGAATGATGATTTGAGTCTGAGCATGAGTTGTCAACAGAATTGTGAGCTGGGGGAAAAAGAGATAAGGACTGTTAGTGGGATAAAAAGTATATTTGCAGTCACTTACTTTAAAGTGCCTTTTGTTTTAAAAGAAGTAATTAATGTTAAGAATTAATTGGTTCAGATTCTTGATTTGAAAGTTACCACTTGGTTGCTAAGATGAAGCCTTTTCAAAAATACTACACGATATGCAATGACAGGAACTTTTTGGTTGAAAGGTAGAAAACATAATTGAAAAACTAGCTTTTGAGTGCCTGCTTATCACCCTAATTGATAGCAGATGAGACTGAGGAACTAAATGTAGTTCAATAAAAAAATGTATTTAGCTGGATTTCACATTATAATGCATAGTTTCCTGTAAAAGTTAAACGTAATTAGTAATGTTTTGATATACTACTAGGCTTTAAAGTGGAGCCTGGTCAGTGTGCATTAAGTATTATAAAGCATCAAGTCAAAATTAAATGCAAAATATAGATTCAGGTATAGCTTTTTAAATTTTTTAAGGTTTGGATAACCTAATTAGAGCGTTCTTAAAATTCATAAAATTCACCTATAAAGAATGATGTTTTAGATGTATATTTATTGATATAGAAAACACATTACAAAGTAGGTTATACAGTATAAGATCCTCCACTGTAAGAAGAAACAACCTATTTAAGAATGGGAAAAAAATCAGAAAAGATACATGCCAAATGTTAACAGTGGTCATCTCAGGCAGTGGAATTATGGGAGATTTTCATTTTTGTTAGGCATACCTGTGTTTTCTTAATTTTCTATAGCAATATATTTAATTTGGTAATAAATAGGATACCTTAGTATTCCAGTCTGCCTAATGTTTAGCAGGAAAATCGTCGTATGACTTTAAAATAGACCTGTGTACTCTGTCAGATATGTAGCTGGTTCTAACATATATTTACAATTCCTATTTATTCATGTGTTCTCTGTTTTTGTGTTTACATATTTTATTAGAACATATTTTATTAAAAAGTTAGCAAAATGTAACAAAGATAATATCTAATTTGTCTCATACAAATGAGAAAATACAGTGGATTTGGAAATAGACAAAACAGGGCAGTTGAACAATGGATCTGAATTTTAATTTGCAAATATAGGAGAAGTGAATATTTAAGAAAGTATGAAGGAATTAGGTATAGGATGTGATGTGGGGGTACAAGAGAATGAAATGAGAGGAAATAGATCCAAATTACACCCTGTTTTGAGTCTGCACATGAGGAGGATGATAGACCTATGCTGGTAGTGATTGGTCAGACCAATCATTCAGGACAGAAATTGAGACTTTCCTTTAAAGGAAGATGATGGGTCAACTAACACCGTGGCTGCTCACTTTCATGAGGCTGTATCCCTTTGAGTGAGGAGGAAACATGGTCCAATTGTTCTGCTCAAGGAGAGTTTATTTTCTTATTTCCTTTAAAAAGAAGAGTAACTTTGGGAGCGTGTATTCTTGGGGCACTGTTCAAAGCAGTATGAATGGCTGAACAACACAAGCAAAAATCAAATGAGATGAGTGGATCTGAGTGGAGGTTAAGCAGGAATTTCTATTGATCTCTAAACTATTTACTTCAAGAAACCACATGCGCGTGCGCACACACACACACACACACACACACAGAGGGAGTGGGAGAGGGAGACGGAGAGGGAGACAGAGGGAGATATAATGCTTTGTGGCATCTCTACTCTAGGTCAAACAATTTCAAACTGTAAAATAACACATTGTCTTGCTAGCTGGGATTAATCGCTAATCACTAGGTGAGCATTTATTAAGTCGTTGGAAGTAAATGTTGTAAAATCCATTTTTAAGGGAGGAAGTTATGTATCTGGGGACACGGTATTAAACTCCTTACTTCCCTTTCTGAATAAACAAGATACTCCAGTGGGGTTTTATTTATTTATTTATTTTGGCTTCATAGGCTGTCTTCATTCTGATATGTGGAAAACAGCTTTTAACTACTAGTGAATAATCAATTTTCTGTTACAATTTTATTAACAGTAAGTAATTAGTTTCACAATTTTATTTAGAATGTTGGTTCAAATATCTGGCTGTAATTTTTTTCAGCCCAAATGAAAATTTGTAAAGCATGTTTCAAATTGGTCCTTTAACCAATGAACTGATTTTCTTGAGAGAGAAAGCTTAGAAAATTTACTAATTAGTGCTAAGACCTGATTTTCTGTGGCTTACTGCGTCATGTTTTCTACTTCTTCAAATTATGCTGTAGGAAATGTCTTTAGAGGTTGGTGTTTTCTATTGATCTCTACAATTGTTCTCAGTAATTTAGAAGTTAACTGTGCAGTGATTTTTCAAGAATGCGCTGAAGCCTTAAGTCAGCACACACTCCTTGCCACTGAGCCAGGGGGCAAAGATCCTTGCGACCCCTCATGAGCTACAAGCATAAGAGTGGGACATCAAGACTGCAGCTGTCAGTTCATTTTCTCTGTGTAACTTGCCTGTTCTTTCAGCCTGCAGTTCACGCCTTAAATGCCTCTTCCCTTATAAGCCGAGATGGGATTTGTGCAGCATGAGTTTACCTGAGAAACTAAAGATCATTAATTAGAAAGGTGCTTCTGGGCAACAGGAAATTCTTCATTGGAAAGGCTTCAAATCTAAGAAAGTAATTAATTTCTCTGTGGAAGAGGATCACATTTTTCTCTTCTGATGTCCTTCCTTAATGCAACTGAACGGTTTAAGGCACAACAGAGGGAATACGACTCCTCTCTCATTAACCCTCTCAGTTTGGCTCCCTCTTTTCTGTCTCTTTCCTTTCCTCTTCCATTTTAGCATTAGCGGTGCCTTCTAGAGATCTGGGGGAACATTTGTTTTATTTTTGTGAGTAAGACTTAAGGAATATGTTTGAAGGAATATAACAAGATAAGTATTTTTCTTAATGTGCATATTTTGTCAGAAGGAGTTTTTAAAAATAAATTCCAGTCAGAATGAGGGGAAAGGACATGGACTGATATTTCAAACAAGTAGAGGGATCTAAAATCTGTTGTTACTAACAATAAAAAATTAATCTTTAAACAAGATACATTGCAAAAGTTTATGTGTATTATCTAGGTATGTATTATCCATCATCACCATCACTGTCATCTAGTATCAGTATGGACTCATGGATTCGTGTTTTATTCAATAGATTATAATTCTTCTTCTTTTTTTTTTTTTTTTGTCTTTTTAGGGCCGCACCTGGGGCATATGGAGGTTCCCAGGCTAGGGATCTAATCGGAGCTGTTGCTGCTGGCCTATGCCAGAGCCACTGCGATGCCAGATCTGAGCCACGTCTGCAACCTACACCACAACTCACGACAAAGCCCATCGTTAACCCACTGAGCGATGCCAGGGATGGAACCCGCGACCTCATGGTTCCTAGTTGGATTCGTTTCCGCTGCGCCATGATGGGAACTCCCAACAGATTATAATTCTTACTGTAGTTATTTTCATGCTCAAATTGATCCCGATTTGGTCAGTGGGAGGTCCTTCAAGCTGGCTCTTGTGTTCTTTTTGACAGGTTTCCATTATTTTTTTTTGGAGTGCTTTCTTATTTTCTGGCATGAAGAAGATATTTAAGGGTGATGTTAAACTTTTCCTAGCACAGACCTGGAATCAGTATTTCTGCAAGGAAGTCTTGCAGAACTCCTTGTGCATGTGTTTGTGTATTAGAAAAACCCTGAACTGATGATGATTGCTCTCGTTTTCATCCAAGTTCACAAAGTTCTTTACTGCTTTTAGAGTTAGTGCTGTATTACATATATATTTTTAAGTTATATTTAATGATTACATTGTTTCAATCTTTTGTTTCCTTATTTATATTTTTTCTTTGGTTTTGTACTGAGAATGAGTTTCTATCTCTTTCTCCTTATATAATCAATAATTTTGATTTGCATATGTACTTTATGTGTTATTTAGGGTATAGGTAGTCATAATTATCCTATCTTCTTGGTGAATTCTGTCTTTTAGCATTATAGTGCTTTTATTTTTCTTGAATATTGCTTTTTGGCCTGAATTCTACTTTCTTATTTTTATTTTTTTGGCCACATCTGTGACATGCAGAAGAGTTCCTGGACCAGGGATTGAACCCATGCCACAGCAGAGAGCAACATCCAGTCCTTAACCCACTAGGCCACCAGGGAACTCCCTGAATTCTTCTATATATTAGGATTATAAACTTTGCTTTCATATTGTTTCCATTTATGTTCTACATCTATGCCCATACCTTTATGTTTAACCTTTTAACATCACTGTTTTAGGTGTAGCTTTTGTACACTGTATAGTTGATTTTTATTTCATAAACCAGTTTGAAAGCATTTTTCTTTAAATAGGCAATATAAGCTAATTCACATTTAGTGATATGTATGTTTGGGGCTGTGTCATAATATTTTGTGTTATAATTACTGTGTGTGTTATGTCATATTTACTGTATTTTTTCTCTAGCTTGTGTTTGTTTTTTGTACTTTTAAAAAAGTGTCTTTTGGGGAGTGTCTATTGTGGCTCAGTGGGTTAAGTATTCACATTATCTCTATGATGATGTGTTCAATCCCTGGCCTCACTTGGTGGGTTAATGATCAGGCATTGCCACAAACTGCAGCATGGGTCACAGGGGCAGCTTGGATTTAGTGTTGCCATGGCTGTGATGTAGGCCCAGGCTGCATCTCCAATGCAATCCCTAGCTTCAGAACTTCCATATGCACCAGGTGCAGCCATAAAAAGGAAAAAAAAGTCTTTTTTCATATTTAAGAAAATTTGTATTTTTTTCTATTTATCACCCTTATGTTTATACCTTTTATAATTCCCCCTTCTTTCTTACTTAACTAATTACAGTTTTGTTCATCAATTTTAAATGTTATGTTTTCACTAGCACTTATTACCTATAATGACTTTATTTTCGACTTTTTCTAGTCTTTAGCCTTCCTTATTTAGTTGAATTCATTCTACTTCATTCTGTATCTTTAAAGGACAGCTTGGTGATACAAAATTCTTCACTCTCTCTCTTTTTTTTTTTTTTGGCATTTCTTCAGAATGTTGTTACATTATTGACTTGTTTTATATTTTGCTCTGGAGAAATCTAACACCAGTCAGAATTTCTTACTTTTATAACTAATTTGGTCTTTTTGCCTGTAGGTCCTGATAAATTTATTTGTTTATTTGTTTATGAGTTCAGTAGTTTTGCTAGGACTGTTTTATCTAGTTGTCTCATGTATACAGTGATACCTTCAGTATGTACAATTTTTGTTTTTGAATTTATTGTCTTGGCCACCTTATGTTTTATTATTCTTTTCTTAGATGTTTGTCCTTTACGTTAATTTCTTTAAAAATATATTTTGCAATTTAAAAACTATTCTTAGTTTTAGAATTTCTAAATCTAATTTTCTTTTAATTTTCAAAATGTTCATTTGATTCTACTTAATTCGGTTAGTTGTAGTGTGTTACTATTTTCTTTTGCCTGTGGCTTTTTTATCCCTGAGGTAGAGGAAGAAATTTTATGAACTGAAATGCATTTTATATTTGTGTAGTAGTTTTATATGACATTAATTTTATTTTTTCCTAGTCCTAGGCATTTTTTTGGACAGGGTTTCTTTTTCAAGAGCACTGTTTCCTGAAACAGAGTGAAGTTTAGTCTCTTTAAGGATGTTGGTAGTGCTGGTGCAGGTAGAGGGACTGGTTTTCTTTTTTGTTTCTGGAGGAATTTTAATATTTCCTTCTTCTTTATTTCACTTGAAAATGTTTCCCTATCTCCCATGAGGATCACCCTTTCTCTAATACTCTTCTCCCCCAGAAGCAGTGCTGCCTGGTGGTTTCACTTTTTATCCTTCCTTCTTAGCTCCTTTGTCCTAGCTGGCATCCTGAACTAACAGGTGATGTTTTCAGTATTTTGGCACTTAGATTTGGCTTTTCTTGTTCTGGGGATAGTTTTATCTGTGCTTAGTCTCTGTCCTCTGTTCCCCTCTCCTCTTTTTCATTGAACCTGTTATACCTTCCCTTCCTCTTCTTCAAATCTACAAGTTTGCAGTGATTGTGGGAGTTTGGTTGGAATGTGGTTTTATTTCTCTACATGTGGTTATTTAAAATTCATGGTATTCTCTGTCTCGTAGTATTGTCGAGAGTAATGTGTGGTTTTATTTGTGTTATTTGTTGATTTTATGATGTTTCTTTAAAAAAAAACATTGTGGAGAGTCTTGGGTTCAGGTGATTTTCATTATCCCTCAGAACTGGAAGTCATTATCTCAGAAGACACCTTGAAATGAACTATTTCAAATAGGTAAATCATGTCCTGGACCCTTTGCCAGGGAAAAGATCTTCTGATGGACTAGGAATGAAATAAAATTCCACCAAGACTTTCCCAGTAAAAGATTGAGAATTATTTAGTAGAAACAATATAGAGGATGTGGAAAGTGCTGGGAGTGGACAGTTTTTCTTCTTCTCTTGGATCTCTTTGAGAAATTTCTTTGGGAGATACTCTTCTTTTTCACACTCCACAGATGGGGTCTGAGAATGACGTACAGATATTGGTATTCTTGGATGTCCAGTTAGAAAAGGAAACCAGCTTAGCTGTATCTACTTTCAGATCAGAAGAAATGGAAAATTGCTCTTTGTATCTTCTTCTGCCACTGAAATGGTAAGATCTATGATGTCAACCTCAGGGTGAGAGCTCAGAGGAAAGCAAGTGTGAATGAACCTGGATGCACAGATTTTTGGATAAATGGAAAGAAAAGTCTGAGGTCATATGTGGTCCATCACTTCTCTCTAGAGAAGAGGTTTATTTTGAGGAAAACTGAGGCTCTTTTATTGCTCCCCATGTCTCCCCACCCATGCAGGCACTTGCCTCCATCTTCATCTCTTTCCTCTATTTTCATATGATAAGAATTCTCTCATCTGCTCAAGGCCAATTCTAGATGGATCCTTATGCAGCCCTTCCTGCACCCCCTAGGATATTCCTTTTTCAATCTTCTGTTCTATCACGTGAATCTTAAACATCCACGGCATGTCAGCCCCTTGCCTATAATGACTACTGCCCTTTAGACTGAAAACGTGCTCAAAATTTTATTATTCTTAAAAATTTTTAAATTCTTTACTCATGTTACAGATAACTTCCTAATTTCTGATTCTAACATTTATGTAACTGGAATTCTATTGTTCCTTGGCTTCTATGCCATGGTACACACTAGTCCTCCTTTTGATTTTATGAGTGGGCCTCCCTGGTTTTCCTTCTGGACTTTATTCAGGGTAGTGATGAGAGGGATGTAGCCTTAATTACTCCTACTAATCTTTGGTATAGCTCTGTGCCTGGAGTGCAGCAGAAGATCAACATTTTCAGAAACACTGCACAAGTGAAATAAAGCCTGTCTCCAAACTATGACTTTCAATGTATGACCTGCTGTAACTAGGCCCAGCAAGGGCTGTAGGCCCCAATTACTCTCTAGTCTTATCATTCACTTGAAGGACATTTAAAATTGGTAGATTCCACAGATAAGTCTGGATTTTCTCTTTCATTTGGCAGCATTGAGTTGGCATTTCTTTAGAGCAACTTGTTGTGGATTTGAGTAGCTACTGCTCTCCTATTTCAACCTGTTATCTACATCCAAACCTTACCTTATCTCATAGTATTCCAATGAAGGAATGATGGTTCACGTAGGTGTCTTATTAGGAATAAAGAGGCTTGGTATACCAAACACATTTACTCCTAACAGTTAGGTCTCCCATTTATAATTATTGGTTGACTTAACATGTAACTGACTTACAAAGAACTTTAGGAAACTTGAATCCAGGAAATGAAACACAAAAAGGCAAATATCAGTTATCAGTGTTTTAAAGAGAGGACCATCACAAGCATAAAATAACACTATGTTAGTGCAGGAATGATGTGTTAAAAAAAAGCACAAATAATAAGAATTTGAACTTATAAAGCAAAGACATCGTGACTAATAATTTTGTTGTGCATTGTTTATTTCCTTTATAAAAGAAATCAGTGATATATGCCTTTAAATAGTAACTATCAAGCCTAGGTGAGCCATGAGTTTATTTATACATAACCATTTGGACTTTTTAAATTTTTAAATTTTTTTGTCTTCTGTATTTTATTTTATTTTTAATTATTTAATGAATTTTATTGCATTTATAGGTGTACAAAAATCATCACACCCAAATTTTATAGCATTTCCATCCCAAACCCTCAGTGCATCCCCCCACCCCCCAACTTGCCTTTTTTAAAATTGAATTTAATACTGATAACATCCATTGTTTTGAAAACTAAACATTTAAATGAAGCATACAAATATTTCAGAAGAAATTTATTTAATCCCTTTGTTGTAGTACAGTAACTGTGTTTATTCATCTTCAGCTTTTTATTTAAGCTCATATATCTTTTTATGGTTGTAATCAATGAGTTATGCCACAGTTTCTTCTACTTTTTAATTTAGCATTACTTTATATGAGAATTTGTATATATTTCATAATTAACTATTGGATTCATGTGGTCTATCAAATCAGTATTTTAGAGTGTGACCTATTTTGGAGATTTGGATTGTCTTCAGGTTTTCACTGCTGTAATAATGGCATTACAAATATCCTTTAAATAAATTTTTTAACTCCCTTTGAATGATTTCCTCCCATTCCTGATTAAAATTCTTTTCTTCCTTGGCATTTTAGAATGTACTTGTCATTACTCCTCTTTTTTTTTTTTTAATGGCTTCTTTAGCTGTTCTTGGGCCTTAGCTGCCATCTAGATCTCTGAATCAACTCATTTAGTAATTTTGAAATAGGAATAGTTGTTTAGTAACTTAAGGAGGTGGAAAGTATGAGTAGGGGAGATATGGAGAGAATGACATTCCAAGCAGAGAGAGTTACCCAATCAAAGATATTGAGATGCAAACCTGATAGATTATATTCAGACAGTTCCATATATTTTCATTGTTTGGAGCTCTTAAGGGAAAAAGATAAGATTTTAGGGCCTTACACAAAGACAGAAATATAGATCAGTGGAACAGGATAGAAAGCCCAGAATTAAACCCACGTATCTATGGTCAACTAATCTATGACAAAGGAGGCAAGAATGTACATTGGAGAAAAGACAGCCTCTTCAATAAGTGGTGCTGGGAAAACTGGACAGCTACATATAAAAAAATGAAACTAGAACACTTCCTAACACCATGCACAAAAATAAACTCAAAATGGCTTAAAGATCTAGATATCTAGATATAAGACCAGATACTATAAACCTCTTAGAGGAAAACATAGGCCAAACACTCTCTGACATAAATGATAGTAACATCTTCTCAGATCCATCTGTCAGAGTAAGGACAATAAAAAGAAAAATAAATGAATGGGACTTAATTAAACTTCAAAGTTTTTGCACAGCAAAGGAAACCCTAAACAAAACAAAAAGACAACCCACAGAATGGGAGAAAATATTCGCAAATGAATCGACTGACAAGGGATTAATCTCCAAAATTTACAAACACCTCCTACAGCTCAATACCAAAGAAACAAACAACCCCATCAAAAAATGGGTGGAGGATCTAGGCAGACAACTCTCCAAAGAAGACATGCAGATGGCAAATAAACACATGAAAAGATGTTCAACATCGCTCCTCATTAGAGAAATGCAAATCAAAACCACTATGAGGTACCACCTTACACTGGCCAGAATGGCCATCATCAAAAGGTCTACAAACAATAAGTGCTGGAGAGGGTGTGGAGAAAAAGGATGCCTATTACACTGCTGATGGAAATGCAAATTGGTGCAACCACTGTGGAAAACAGTATGGAGATTCCTCAGAAAACTCAAAATAGAATTACCATTTGATCCAGCAATCCCACTCCTGGGCATCTATCCAGAGGAAACCATGACTCGAAAAGACACATGCACTCCATTGTTCATTGCAGCACTCTATGCAATAGCTAGGTCGTGAAAACAACCTAAATGCCCATTGACAGAGGAGTGGATAGGGAAGATCTGGTACATACACACAATGGAATATTACTCAGCCATTAAAAGGAACGAAATAACAACATTTATAGCAATATGGATGGACCTAGAAATTATCATGCGAAGTGAAACCAGTCAGACAATTAGACAGCAACCCCCAATGCTACCGCTTACATGTGGAAACTAAAGACACAATGAACTTCTTTGCAGAACAGACAATGACTCACAGACTTTGGAAAACCTTTGGTTTCCAAATAAGACAATCTGGGGGGTGGGCGGGTGCACTGAGGGTTTGGGATGCAAATGCTATCAAATTGAGTTGTGATGATTTTTGTACAGCTGTAAGTATAATAAAATTCATTAAGCAATAAAAAAATAAATTAATTAAAAAAAAGATTTTAGGGCCTTAAACTCTATACAGACCATGAGAATAGTAAGTAAAGAATTATAAGTACAAGAGTAACATGATAATTTGATTTGCATTTTGGAAGTTCATTCTAAGTTATATGCAGAAAGGCTAAAATGGGATCCAGGGTAGAGACAGTGGAACCAGTTAGGAGGCAATTGCCGTAAATTTGGTGTGAGATGACAAGGGTCTAAGTCAAGATGGCAGTAATAAGGGGGGACAAAAAAGAAAGAGAGGAAATCAATTAGGATTTGGTCACTCATTGGCTGCAGTCAGTGAGGTAAAAGAAGGAGATGAAGAGGAGTCCCAGGTTTTTAACTTCGGTGACAATAAATATTTGTCTAATGGGTGAACAGCATGGATAACATTAACCAAGCTTGAGAGTTAAGATAATAAGTTCAGTTTGAGCCAGTTTAAATTGGAAATGCTAGTGTCAGATAAGAAGTTGGATATGATGACACTGGGAGTTTGGAGAAAGTTCTGGGCAGGAGCTTTGGGCTGGGCTGTCAGCCCTGAATAGTTCCTTATTTCCAGTTGTTGCGGGACATGTCTACCTAAAATCCACTGTCCCCTGAAATTCAACATAATCAAATTTTAACTCATCAGCTTTTCTCCCAAGCTAGTCTTAACTCCCTCATGGCTAACTGTGGTACTATTAAACTCCTCACCTCTAGACTCGAAGCCACAGACCTAAGCCTTATGCTTTTCATATTTATCATTATTGCCAAACTTCTCTTTCATTAAGTCCTACAATTTCTTTCTTCGAAATTTCTCTAGTAGAATTTTCTATATGCCCAGAAACCCAGGTTTTGGTCCTGACTCTGCTACTAACTGGGAAGATAATCAGCTTGTACAAGCCATACCACCTTCCTAATTCGTAGTTTTCACATCTGAAAAAAGGAGGGCTTTGACTTAGATGGTCCAAGTACTCAGTTCTATATCTTCTCTTTCTGATTCTGATACTACTATCTAGGTTTATAAAACTGCCTCAAAACTGGTGTTTCAACTTTCAGTGTCATTCCTACCCAATCCCATGCATATAATTGTCACCAGAAGCTTCCTCAGATACTGATCTTTCATGTTATACCCTTGTTTGAGAACTAGCCTGATCACTCCCTTTTATCTATTGCATAAAGCCTGACTTCTTTGTCAAGTTATAGAGATTCTGTAAAATTATTTCTACCTAGCCAGGCTTATCTTTCATTATCTTTTAACATCAGCCCTTATCTCTAGTCAGTCTAGACTTCTGACTGATTTCTTCAAATACTGTGATCACAGTCTTTTCTCTGTTTGAAAATCCAGTACCCTTTCCTTTGAATCCTAAATTATTTTTCAAAGATCAACTCAAGTCCTACTCCAGGGAGATTGTGCTTATCCATTCCATTACTTAGTGTTCTCTTTTCCTCTGATTCCCAAGAACAGTTGTATTCTATGGCTCAATTTAGCACTTAAAAATCCATAGGTTTAATTTTTGGCTGATTCCTGTATGGGGACTACTTTTTGTATCTGCCACAGCCTCTTAGAGCACAAAGCCTAACTCACCATAAATATGTGTTGGTTTATTAGCTGTGAGGAGCACACACATTTCTCAAAATAAAGAACAGACTATAACTTTCATGTTTGAAATAGCAGAACAAGATAACAAGGCCAGAGCTCTGTTGGAGAGGTAATCATCTGTAAGATGATTAAAAAATCATATACCAGAATGGACTAGGGTAATTGAAGAGCCTAAATAGTCCATTAAATAGAAAGTTACCTCTTGAGTTATTTTTTGGGTTTTATTTTTATGCATTTGCCAATTTGGGCTTTATGGGCCAAGTATTATTATTAGAAGCTGTGCATTTATGAAATGAATCATCTATGCTTTGATAAAAGTGTTTGGTTTTAAGGATGCCACTTTTAACTACTGGAAATATTTAGTGCAATTTCAAGTTATATATTTTTTAACAGGTCAAGGTTTCAAGCAGATTTCATGAATTTATTGAAGAAGGCAGCCACAAAATACACCATAAAGTACTTGATTGTGCCCCAAAGTAATATTTTAGCTGATTTTTGAAATGTGAATGCCTCTTTGAACTTAAGGATTTATTTCTATTACGTTAGATTTCAAAAGAGAAAAGAACTTATCTGTCACACCTCATCTTTTCTCCAGATCTGTCATCAAACACTTTTTAATTATTATTTGGAACTTTAATATTTTGCAAGTCAGCTTGAAGAAATTTTAATTATTATGACAAGCACGTTGCAGAAATACTGTATGATTCTGTATGAATTTCTATATGACTTTCTCTGGTATCTGTTTTTGGCTATCTCCTATTTATAAGAAAGTTTATTTTGCTATGCTATTGCCTTCAAGAAGTTTAAAGTCTCCCAGATTAACTATGTACCACAGAGCAGACAGGCCAACCTTCATTCAGAATTTACATTTAAATTCTGAAGACAGGATTCTAAAGAGAGTTGTGATTCATATTCTGTGTTGTCTAAGGTTAAACAAGTGTCTAGACTCCCGAGAGTGGGTGTCAGCGGGCTTTACCACAGTGTTTCTCAGTGTAGGAGAAGTTGTGGAAAATCACATCAAGGACTGAAAAGCTGAAGGGGACAAAGCTGTCTCCCAAAACACAGGAGACCCAGAGAATATGAAGTATTGCATAGACCTCATGGTTTCCATCTGTTCAAAGACCACTTGAGTAAACATTTCAGTTGTTTTCCATTCCCTGCCCCCATCCTGCTGCTGCTTACTTACTATTCACTGCATCTGCATTGTATATTCTTTTTAACTGAGAGAAATATGCTTTTCTGTAATTTGGATATGATCGTACGGCCTCTTGTTATATAATGATAATGACACCATCTCATGATTTGTTTTAGTTTCACGAATCTCTTTCATAGCCGTTATTGCACTTGATGCTTTGACAAGTGTGTGAGGTAGGTAGAGCAGAAGTTATTCTGCTCATGAGTAATTTGAAGCTCAGAGCAGTTAATTGATTTTTTTCCAAGATCACACAACTGAAAGAATGGTGTTGGAACTGGAACCCAGGTTTCTTGACCTAAAGTTGAGAGATCTTTCTATTATTCTTGTATTTCTGTTATCAAGCCTGTTAATTGTCATATTCATGAGTGACTGATTAAGGGGAAAATGGTGATAAATGTGAAATGATTAATATTTCATGGAAAATGAGGATGAGGACTGTGTATCCTTGTGTCGCTTTTCTGATTGAATTGTAGATTGTAGGAGTTGATAATCAATAGAGTAATGAATTGATACAACATTTTTGTTATTATATACAAAGCCCTACAGTTACCTGAATCCTTGCTTTATGGGGTCCTGGAGAAAAATACATTTCATTTGCAAATAGTTTTGGGTGGAGGGAGTTCTAGTCTTTCTCAATATGACCCTTTCCAATATCTTAACTTCCCTCATCACAAAATGTTTATTTCTATCTAACCTAAATCCTGACTGCTGTCATTTAGGCCTAAATCTCTTTGTTCAGTAGGTGCTAGTGTACACTTTTTATTTATAGCTTTGGAAGTGTGCAGGAAATATATTTGAATGATTTCTGACTGCTGACAAGCCCTAATAACTGATAGTCCCAGGCACTGAACTGAATGTCCTTTGGCAGGGATGGCTATTTTGAGGGGAAAAGACTGAAACTGGCAAAAACTTTCTTCATGCAGGTGTGATTTTATGATGGAATTTTATGACAGAAATTAACCAAGTGTCCTTTATGTGGTTTATGATGTTATCAGCTCCTAGGCTGAGATTTCTTTCTCATTATTCATGTTTATTTGACTTAAAGCAAATTAAAAATCAGACAAGAATATTGTGATATAAGTTTGATTTTGCAGATGTAATTTGACACCTAAGCAACTTCAGAGAAGTTGACTTCTTTTATTTGTGCTATTTAGTTCTGTTCTGAAAAATGCTTTTGTGTTTTCAAAGGCAGATATTGTGCTTGTCTGTATGGCTTGTGCAATTTTGAGCACTTTTTCAGCCCTTGATATTAATGGAAAACAAGAAAAGCTCTGCATATTATACTTATTTTTCTAGGTTCAAAGATTTTAAAGATGGGATTTTAAAAATTAGTCCACTCAGAAGAAAAAGCTGTAGCTGGAGGTTTCTGACTGCAGTATATATTGATGCATTTCTTTGATTTTTTTTTCCTTCAGTATGTAGAGTAAATGGGGTAACATTCATGGAAAAAGTTTCTGTTTTTTCTCTTCTGACGTCCCAATTTGTTATCATGCATGTTATGTGCCAGAAACAGGTTTTGCACTAAGAGAGGTCCTAGAGCACCTGTCACCTTCACAACTTTCTTGTGATCGGTCACCTTTTCCATTGCAACAAATGGCCAAATCTCATTGGCCCAGTTGTGAGCATCAGAGCAAAGGGCAGCAATTATATGCTGACAAGTCTATCCCTTCCAATGTTTAGCTCCCAATTCCCCTGGACATTGTGCTTTGCAATCAGCATATGTACACATGTGTGCAAAAACGATCTGTTTAGCTTGGGGTTTCAAGATGGTTGTCATGTGTATCCTTTTTCGGGCTGCACCCGTGGTATATGGAGGTTCCCAGGCTACGGGTCTAATCAGAGCTGTTGCCACCGGCCTACGCCAGAGCCACAGAAATGCCAGATCTGAGCCGCATCTGTAACCTACACCACAGCTCAAGGCAATGCCAGATTCTTAACCCACTGAGTGAAGCCAGGGATCAAACCCGCAATGTCATGGTTCTGAGTCAGATTCTGAACCACGACAGGAACTCCTCAAGATGGTTGTCGATAACTCCATTGTAATTTGTTTTCGAAACTTGAGTCAGTAACCTCTTAATGTAGATGATGCCCAGGCAGCATATATTGAAAATCAGGCTCAACTTTAAAAATGATAACATATTCCATACAAAAACTATTTGACCTCTTCAATGAATTCAGCAAAGTGTAGGATATAAGATTAGCGTTCAGAAATTGGTTGCATTTCTGTATGCTAACAATGAAATATTTAAAAAACAGTAACTTTTAAAATCATACCTAAAATAATAAAATACCTAGGAATAAACCTGGCCAAGGAGGTGAAAGACATGTGCTGAGAACTATAAAACATTAATCAAGGAAATTAAAGAGGACTCAAAGAAATGGGAAGATATCCCATGCTCCTGGATTGGAAGATAATATTGTTAAAATGACCATACCAAAGCAATCTACAGATTTAATGTGATCCCTATCAAATTACGCATGTCATTTTCATAGAACTAGAACAAATAATCCAAAAATTTGTATGGAACTCTAAAGACCCAGAAATACCAAAGCAATCCTTAGGAAAAAAAGCAGGAGGCATAACTCTCCCAGACTTCAGACAATATTACAAAGCTACAGTAATCAAGACAGTGCAGTACTGCACAGAAACAGACATATAGATCAATAGAACATGATAGAGAGCCCAGAAATAAACCCAGACACCTACAGGCAATTAATCTTCGACAAAGGAAGCAAGAATATAAAATGGGAAAGAGACAGTCTCTTCAGTAAGTTGTGCTGAGGAAACTGGACAACTTCATGTAAATCAGTGAAACTAGAATACATCCTCATCCCATGCATAAAAATAAACTCCCAATGGCTTAAAAACTTAAATATAAGATATGACACCATAAAGTTCCTAGGAGAGAACATAGGCAAATCATTCTCTGACATCAACCATACAAATGTTTTCTTAGGTCAGTCTCCCAAGGCAATAGAAATACAAACAAAAATAAAAAAAAAATGGGACCTAATCAAACTCACAAGCTTTTGCATAGCAAAGGAAACCATTAAAAAAGAAAAAAGCTAGAAAGACAACCTATGGAATGGGAAAAAATAGTTGCAAACAGTGCAACTGACAAGGACTTAATCTCCAAAATATACAAACAACTCATACAGTTCAACAATAAAAACAAACAACCCAATTGAAAAATGGGCAGAAGACCTAAATAGACATTTCTCCAAAGAGATATGGACGGCTGGAGGCACATGAAAAATGCTCAGCATCACTAATTATTGGAAAAATGCAAATCAAAACTACAATGAGGTGCCAACTCACACTGGTCAGAATGACCATCACTAATAAGACTACAAATAGCAAATGCTGGAGAGGGTGTGGAGAAAAGGGAACCCTCATTCATAGTTGGTGGGAATGTAAATTGGTACATCTCCATGGAAAATAGTATGGACTTTCCTCAGAAAACTAAATATAGAACTACCATATGATCCAACAATCCCACTCCTGGGCATATATCTGGACAAAACTATAACTCAAAAAGATATGTAACCCCCTGGTTTACGGCAGCACTATTCACAGTAGCCAAGACATGGAAACAACCTAAATGTCCATCAACAGATGAATGGATTAAGAAGATGTGGTATACATACACAATATACACATTTGCAGCAACATGAATGCAACTAGAGATTCTCATACTAAATGAAGTAAGAAAGAGAAAGACAAATGCCATATGATATCACTTATAAGTAATCTAAAATATGGCACAAAATGAACCTATCTACAAAACAGAAACAGGCTCACATAGAGAACAGACTTGTGGTTGCCAAGGGGAGGGGGGACGGAGTGGGATGAACTGGAGTGTGGGGTTAGTAGATGCAAACTATTATATTTAGAATGGATAAGCAATGGGGTCCTACTGTACAGCACAGGGAACTATATCCAGTCTCTTGGGATAGACCATGATGAAAGATAATATAAGAAAAAAATGCATATGTATGTATAACTGGGTGACTTTGCTGTGCAAAAGAAATTGGTACAGCATTGTAAATCAATTACACTTTATAAAAAATAAATTTTAAAAATGATGAAATAATTCAAAAAATGAATTGTAAATTATATCTCACAAAACTCAAACCAGAGGCTTAGACAGACAATGTAGGTTTAGATTTGATTATGGTCCTTGGTGACAGGCAGTAGCTGGTGGCTGTGAGTCACACACATGTGCATGGCCTTGCGTGTTGGGGTGTGGCCTCTGTAAAGATCTGCTTGAGGGGACCGTGTCATTCAGAGGTTTGTTCACAGCAGGGCCACTGTGAGTATTATGGGAGTAGGAGATTTCTTACAGGAATTAGACTTGAAACAAGTGTGAAAGGAACTTGGAAGTAAGGTCCTGAAGAGAAGTTGGAGGATCCAAGAAGGAGTTCCTGACCAGTTTGCCTGAAGCGCTGGCCAGGATGGACAAGTCAGAGCTTGCAGGGAATGTGAGTTTCCTGAGGTGGGAAGCCAAGCTCACCCAGCTGCCAAAATGGAACCATGGAAAAGTCTTTGGGAAACTGTTGCCTCTGTGTGGCTACGACCTCTGGGGTTCTACAGTTGAGCATCTGGTGGTGTGCCTGGGGCCACTGCTGGCCATCAGGGCCATCAGTTGGCAAGAAGAGTTGGATGCAGAGCAGAGCAGAGTGAGAACAAGCTGGCACCTGCCAAGCTCCTCAGCATCTGTTTGCTACCACACGGGACTGTGACCAACTTCCAAAAGTAAAGCCTGCTGCTTCACTTCTGTCTTCCAAATCTTACACAAGTTTTCTCTTTTGGACAACTTTAATCTAGAAACTTCAGGGTTTGCAGCTTTCCCAAGTGGACAAAGCGCAGCACAACACAAGACAATCAGTTGCCACAGGGCTCTGTAGGACAGAAGAGTTACTGTTTGTGTTCAGAACCAGCACCATCCTAGGAGTGTCATTTGAAGGCTGTAGAAAGCTATACCTGCTGACCAGTAGCCCTACTCACCGATCTTCCCATTAATCTCTATTTTGGGTTAAAGTATTATGTGTCTCAAAATTCCCAAATAAAATCCAAAATCTTACTGGGAGAGTTAATACATTAAATCTTGTTAATCATTTATAGAAACATGCATTTATCACTTTGCTGGCCTAACATCTGAGAAGGTTTGGGTAGAAAAGATGGAGTAATCTCCAGGATGGTCCTAGAAGGTAAGGATGAATTGAGTGTCTTGGAGGAAGCCCCTGAACATATAGGGGATATACAAATGGAGAAGAAATGGTGCAAAAATAGAATTTGCCTACCTAACTGTATTTCTCCATAATAATTCTGCTAGAATTAGCCTCTCCACTATACTGCTCAAGGTTGAAATTACAAATGGTACTCGTGAGATGTTACTATTCATATTTATGCTCATGAAGTTAACACTGGAATATTTAGAATCATGTTCAGTTTGTAAAGGTATATAACGGCGCAGTGATTTGTTCTTTACTACCAGGAAAATCAACTTATTTTTAGGTTGCCTGGTCTTCTCACATGCTATTTTAATTTAGCATTGCTGGATTCCATTATAAATCTTGGGGCGGGACTTTAAAACAAGAATGTTTGTTAGGTGTCCCTTCTCTTCCCCTACCTTCCCTTCTTTTCTTTTCTGATGTGGTTCTTTAAACAAAATACTGTGGTTATTTCTGTCTCTGACCTCTGGCAAACTGTGATCTCTTGCACATAGGCCTGGGTGCTTTTCTTTCAGTGGACAAGAGCGCAAGCAGAGACAGGGGCACCTGAAGGCAGCTACTCTTGTTCTGGTTATTGTGAGATAGGAGAAAACTTAGGCAAACACGATAGATTGACATCGAGGACACCTGAGGTGAGCAAGTTCCTCTAGTTTATACATGAATCAGTAAGATAAATTAATAAGGGAAATTGACAGTCATTTCTGCTGGCTGGCATCAGCAGGCATCTCAGCTAGTGTGCCAACAAAAGGTCACAACTCGCCTGCCATCGCGACAGCCAACAGTGAGGCTAGAAATGACTTGTTTTCAAATAATGTTTAGATACTTTATCCTCAGTGATGACAGAAGAGTGTCTCTTTTCTTCGCCCTCTTCCTCTCCCACCCTTTGACTCTTTAGCTCGCTTGTGAGCATGCACGTGCTCTTCTCTTTCTAAAAACATGCAGAAGCAATAAATCAGCCAGTTTAAGAAGACCCAGCCAGCCCAACACAGATCGATTTCACAGGGAAGTCGATGGGCTGCTAATAGAATTACAACTACCTGTCAAAACAGGGAAAACATATCTGTGACAGTGACAAAGGGCAAATCAATTTAAGAAGAGTTTTTTTTTTTTTTTCTTCCAGAGACATAGATGTGGAGTACATGGGTGTCTCTGAGAGTCTGTAATTGTGAATAGAAATGATATACCTGGACCCTTAGAGCTAAGGTTATATCAATGGTTCTGGGAGAGCATACTGACTTTTCTAGGTTTGTCTGGTAACTGTAGCAATTGGCTCCATAATAGAATACATAACAGAGAGCTGCTGTCTGAAAACACATTCTTTTTAAATAAGTTGGTCTTGTCCATTAGATGAATTATATTCCCATGAACTTTGCATTTCATATTTCCTTTTGTGTCTCATTTCAGACAAAAAGCTGTGCACTGCCAAGGAGTTCAGTCTGGAAAATCTTTACCTTCTAAGTCACCTTGATCATTTTCAGAGGACTTGTAAAACTGTTGACAGTGTGACTTTTAATAACAGCAACTTCTGTGTTCAGGCTTAGGGTCTTGCAAAGGGGTTCTTAATCTTCAGCACAACTCCTAGCCCAAATCCATTGTGTATTACCATGAGGTTCTTCCAGATCAAGGACTTGATTAAAAAAAATTTAATATGCATTAACTTATCACAGCACCATGGATTTTCTACAGAAGAAACAAGGAAAATGTCACACAATAAGGGATGTATTTGATTTCTGCCCCCATTTCCCCGCCTGCAGCTTCTAAGACCCTTGAGATGATTGGTGGTGGGGAGCGGAGAGTGGGGAGCTCCTGGATAACTTCTGACGGAGGCTGGTTGGGACTTCCAGCCTCACCCCCTGACCTCTGGGGAGGGGAGGGATCTGAAGGTTGAGTTAATCATCAATGGCCAGTGATTTAATCAATGAATTCTCCATGAAAATCCTAACCGAGGAGTTCCTGCTGTGGTGCGGTAGGTTAAGGAGCCATTGTTGCCACAGCTGTGGTTTAGGTCACAGCTGTGGCTCAGATTGAATCCCTGGCCTGAGAACTTCCCTGTGTCATAGATGTGGCTGTAAAATTAAAAGAAAAATCCTAACTGAAGGCGTTCAGAGAGCTTCTGGATTAGGGAGCACGTGGAAGTGCTAGGAGGGTGGCAGACTCTGAAAGGGCATGGGAGGTCTGTGCATCCCCACCCCTAATACTCTGCTCCAGGCATCTTTTCCACTGGCTGTTTCTGATTTTCTAACAAACAGGTAGTAGTAATAAATGTACTTCCCTGAGTTTTATGAGATATTCTAGCAAATTATCAAAGCTGAAAAGGGGGTTGTGGGCACCTCCAATTTACTGTGGATCAGAAGCACAGGTGATTATCTGGACCCGTGACTACTGTTTGAAGTGGAGGAGAGTAGTCTTGTGGGACTGAGCCCTTAACCTCTGGGGTCTGCTCTCTCCAGGTAGTTAGGGTTCAAGTGCTAGGTATGGAAAACTCACATATTTCGGTGTCAGAAGTGGTGAAGCAAGTAGAAGACACAGGAGAGTTTTCCCTTTTAGAAACAAACAAAAACAATCCATTGTTAAAACAGAATCTAACCATGTCTTTGTAATCAGGGAACACATTGGGTCTCAGTCTCAGCAAACTCAGTGACCAAATGTACCCTCATTGCTTCCCCCGACCCCTCCTTGGAGAAGAGCTGCTGTGTGGCAGTAGAGGCAGAAGCTGTGAAACATGTTTCTGGAATCACACATTCACATTTTGGCCAAGTACCTGTCACGTACTAGCTGAACAACTTGCGTAAAGCCTTAGTCTCTGGATGCACAAGTTTTCTGTCTGTGCAGTGGGGCCATTAGTAGTGCTTAACTTCCTGTGGTTGTCATGAGGAATAACTGAAGTACTGTGTAAAATCCCATGGCTCCAAAGCAGGGAGGGCGCGAGGTCCCATCACTCATTTCTGTAATCTCCCTTCTGCTCATGAGCAGGCCTAGGAGAGAACAATGTAACTGGCCACGTTTCACTCCAGGAAGCTGGGCAAAGTCTCCTCATATTGTGTTGAAGTTAACAGACATGTAAGAACTAAGTTGCCTCCACCTCTTCCATACACACACACACACACACACACACACACACACACACCCCCCT
>PVHT020000079.1:3239344-3255326 GCA_004024745.2 Catagonus wagneri
GGAACTGATTGAGGGGGCCAGGAAAATGCCTGTTGGGTGTCTCTGCTACCTGTGTTTGCTGGGTGGTGGCTTTGGTACCTGGCATTGAGGTACAGCGATTCAGCCTCCTGGCTGTCTGGCTTTGCTGCAGTTTTCATTCACACAGACTTATTTGCATCCCCACTCCCACAGAAACAAAGACAGGAACAAGATTTCAGTCACTTCTCAGGAGTATTATGTAGTAACCAATAACTTGTTTTGTTTTATTTTTTAGTCTTCTCTTCCAGATTAATGCTGATCAGCGTTGCATTCCAGAGAACTTAGTAATAAAACCACAGTTGGCCCAGCTGTTTCAGAATGTTGTCTGTAAAGAGGGGCAATAACCCAGTCTGATGTTCTGGTATCAGCTTACATCCACATGCCTCTCACTTGGGCCCTCAGTCCATTCATATTTTCTACTGCAGTTCCATGAAATTCATCCTGGAGCTATCCTAGTTTCAGAGCTATTGCATTATCATCATTGCTTGATAGGAACAAATATTGCCTATGACCTTAATTTCTGTTCTTCCTTAAAGAAACTTATAAAAATGGCACTATGGTGCATCTACGTGGATAAAGACAAAAATGTGAGTTTCCCTTGTTACTGATAGGGTAAATATATACTTTGTCTCAAGTTATAATTAGGATAATTATGTGATGACTCCATACTTAGGACACTTAAACGTTTTTACCCTGGAATTACATCTTCCTCCTCTTAATGGAACTTTCCTCTCTGAAGGTTGAGGAGCAGGATGGACTGTGGGCTCAATGTTGGATATTTTACATATGATAGAACCAGAGGAGGTGTGCTGAGTGACTGAAGATCTCTGTGTTAGCCCCTGGGTTGAAGCTTTTTGTGTAAGTCTACACTCCCTGCCTCAGATTCCTCTTGCTCTTGTGTGTGGAGAGAGCCTAAATATAGTGCTTGAAAGGGTTGCCAAGATCTTAGCTTTGTGTTGGAGAAACCATCCACTAATCTTATTGCCTGAAACCAGAGTCAAAGAAGGGGCTCTGAAATGAAGGTTCAGAAGAAGAACAAACATTTCCAGGCTGATGTCCGGCAAGGCGTCTAGCTTTCTACTGGGTTACTGAGGAGATGAGGCAGATGAGAACGCACCTGGGGCTCAGGGCCAGGCCGTGTGCACACCCTACCTGTGTGGCCCCGAAGTCTGTGCCATGTTTGATGTATAACTAACCCAACTTGACCTTAGGCCGGTTTCTGGTACAGCAGGTAGAGGAAAGCGTTTCTGTGTTGCCAATGATAGAAAGTATTTTTAAATTTAATAAATGCATGATATAATTATTCTTTTTTAGAACCACAGACAAGAAACCTATGAGGTTCACTCTTCTGCAGGCAGTGCGGTAATTTCCTCGTCAGCAGGCTCTCTCCCCTCCTCCTCCACCCCAGGGACCTGTTGTGGCTCTCTCCTCTAGCACAGAGTTAAGACTGTCTGGGGAATACTAGTTAATTGTTGAGTAGCTAATCAGAATCGTAAAGGTCAGTGATAACAGGCAACAACTTATTCATGTTCACAAACAGCAGGATGTGAAAAAAGCAATTTACCTTGATAAATGCACTTCAGAAACCTACTGAGCTTATTCTGTCTCCCTCGGGCTCTGTCTGTCCATCTTCATCTGCCCCTTTCAGTTTCTGCTTCTGCCCCCTCTTGGGTTTTGTTTCTGGGTATTCTGTGTTGCTGTCTGGTTGAGGGGGCTCTGCATCCAATTCCACTGTGTGGGGGTTTTCCCATCCTACCACCAACTGTCCAGCATCAGCTGGGGGTCCCACCGTTTGACTCCATCCCGACACCATCCACCTGGAGACAGCCTCCAGTTCCACAAGTTAAGGGCTCAGTCCCACAAGACTGTCCTCCGCTTCAGATGCCAATCCAAGCCCAGGTTGTCACTTGTGCTTCTGACCCACATATAGATTGGAGGTCCCAGTCGCCTCTTCCTCAGGTTTAATTAATTTGTTAGAGTGACTCACTGGAGCCAGAGAACATCGTACCTACTAGATTACTAGATGACGGTATGCCTCCCCCACCCCTACTCCTTTGAGATGTACTGTTTGCTTGTGAAGTCACCTGGAGCAAGACACTTCCACCACTGCTGCCTGTCCCACCGGTGGCCACACTGACCCCTGTGCAGGGGCAGGCTTCTTGTGTCCTAGAGGCCACGCCCTCCTGTGCCTGGGTGACTCCCCATGGTTGCAGCTATGTCGAGTCCTCCTCAGAAGTGGGGAGAATGTCCCAGCCCCACCTTTCACCCCAGGGCAAGGGCCCTAGTGGTCTACATCAGACAGTACCAGAAGGAAACAGAAGGCACAATCGAAGGGCTTTGGGACAGTTCGAAGGAGGGATGATTTTCACTGGTGTTATTAGTTATTAATGGTGCACAAACATTTTTGCTGCCTTATTAGTAATAAATATTAACGATATTAACACTAACTTCTGTATGTTGAGTATACAAATAAGATATTAAAGAATATTCAGAGTTTTCTTTTGAGACTTAGAATCAAATCCCAAATACTTTGCATGTTTTATGAGGCCCCCAACTCCTCCCTACTTATGCAGCCTGATATTTAGACTCTTCCTTAACCCCCAAACTCTGCTTCCTTTTGTTTCACAAGTGGGCCAAACTGTTTCCCTCCTCAGGGCCTTTGCATGTGTTGGTCTCTGCCTGGACCACACTTTCTCTCTTTTCCCTTCCCTTCCACTGTTAACTCATTCCTCAGGTTAAGGTGTCACGTCCACAGAGCATTGTCATGCTCTCTCGTAACACATCTATACTTTCTTCACAGAACCATAGCAAACAAAAGAAGGCTAGAGAAGAGACCTTCACAGACCTTTCATGACAGTGATCATTTAACTCTGAGTGTGTGATGTTGGGTGGGAGGGTTTATTTATACAATTTGTGATTGTTTAATATCTATCTCCCCTGCTACATGACTACAGGGATCATGTATGCTGCTGCTTCCCCAGGCCTAACACAGAATGAAATACCCACTCTATGCCAGTTCCCTTAAGTATGTTGTGTGGGTTACTTCAATCCTCATCACAGTTCTATAGGCAGAAGTTTGCAAACCATGGTCCATGGGCCAAATCTCACACATCAACCATTTTTGTTAATAGGTGTTACTAGAACACAAGAGGAGACAAAAGCAACAGTGAGATTATCAGACCTGTCATGAGATACAGTTATTTAAAAAAAAATAAGCACAAAATCTTTTCCTTCTACATAGGCATTACAGTGTTGTCTATGGCAACTTTTTGTGCTACGAAGGCAGAATTGAGTGATTACAGAGAGACCCTTGCCTGCAAAGCTGAAAATAATTACTCTCTGGCCTTTTACAGAAAAGTCTGCTGATCCTTGCTGTGTATAGGGTAATGCAGAATCTCCATTTCACAGGTGAGGAAAGTGAAGAGCAACATAGATTTCAAGTGGCATAACTGAGACTCAGAAGTCCCCATGTCCCTTTTAATGGTCTTTCCCCACAAACTAGATCTCCTTGCTGACATATGTGTAGGGGAGGACAGCAAATTTCCAAAGGCGGGGTGATATTTGATCTAGATCTTAAAGGAAAAGTAGAATTCTGCAATGGACAACAGAGGGCACGACAGTCTAGGCTGAGAAACAGAGGTAAGAGAGCTTGGTATGTTTAGGAGAGAGCTAGTCAGACTACCAAATCATGATGGTGGTAGTTGTGGGGACAGTGGGCAGAAATTGACAGGAAAGGAGGCTGCTACAATGAGAGAAAACTGTGCCAGACCAGGGAGCCTGAACTTTGTCTTCCCAATTGTGTTTCTTCTTGTACATCTTCTCTCTGTAAAATAATTTGAGCATTTGTTCTACATGTAACATTGTAATAGTCCTATATTGTATACATTATAAAATGTCCAAATATATAAATTTTAAAAGATAAGCTAAAGGTAAAATAAATATTTAACATAATTTTTATTTTAGTTATTAATGGCTTATAATACTTTTTGGCTGCCTTATAATATTGACAATGCTTGATGAGAGTGATGTTCATGAATATGCTTAATTATACTTGAAAAATCTTGGCTTAACACTGATACAACTGTTTGAAGCTATCATTTCAAGATTAGTTTTCTTTAAAATGTGGTTTTAATGGAATCACAGCGAAAAATGATAACTCACAAATGTACATGGATGCAAGTGAAAGAAATACATTGTTGGTTTTAACTTATAAAATATGATAATTATTTTTGAAAACTGTCCACCAATTATGCAGAAGTTTTTGCTTTAATTCATCTGCTATGTTTACACCTTCCCTGCTGTCAATTGCTTGTCAATATGCAAATGAATTTGAAAGTGCTTTGTTTTCATATTTTATACTATGTGTTTACAATATGTTCAATCCACTGAAACTGTTCGCCTGGAAATTTTTAAACAGGTTAGGGAATTAGAAGTTTTAGTCTCTAGATCTGGCAGTTCTTACAGATAATACATACCATTTACAGCAACAAAAAAATCATATAACAGCGGCACAACATTGTAAATCAGCTATAATTTCAAAAAATGGAAAAAGTCATATAATAAAAAATATTTCTAAACATTTTATTTTGAAATGCTCTCTCATGGGTCTCTCCAGGAAAGAGGTTATTTGCTCTTTCCTTACACTATCATGTTTACATAGAAGGAATAGATTTTTTTAAATATATATAAATTATCTCAGTAATAGGTCTGATAATCTCACTGTTGCATCTACCTCCTCTTGTGGCTGACCGAGGGTTCAAGCTGGGAATGGGAGAAATGTTTGGCCGTTTTCTTATTATTCATTGGTTTCATTAGCATTTTATTTAATCCATAGCTTCTTTGAAAGATCTCTGTAAGCTGTTTGTCCTTTTATGACAGTCTAGTTGAAAGTATTCTATATATTATCCAATAGTGCTGGTTGGCCTGGAACATGGAAAATGACCTATGTTGTATTGTGCTCAAGTAACTAAATGGCCGAGGGCTCCACTGTCATATTCTTGAGGTCAACCCATATCTTAAATATTAGAAATCCTTAACTACTTTCTTATGTTTTGGATATCTGAAAAAAGAAGTTTTAACATTTAGCTTTTGCATCCCAGCGGCTCGCCTTGTTGGTCCTCTGGGTGCCTACACCTTGTTTCAGAGACTGCTGCTCTGAAAGCAAACCACAAGTTATTAAATGGGAGGTGGGTGATGTGATTGGGATCAATTTGTCTTTGGGATTATATTTTGTGGCTTTGTGTCTAGACACTGTAAAGAGTTCCCTAAGGTTTTTCCTGTGTACATATTCAAATAAATATGTTAGCTGGTTTTAAATAATATTATCAAAACATCTTTCAGAATAGGCGGCCATTCTGAGCCCCTTGAAGGCTTGTCTAGCCTCATTAGTATCTCACTGTGCCTTGAATTTCCTTGATAAGTACAGGGACTTTGCCCTCTAGGTTGGAGAATAACATGCTTTGGGTACAAGGAGATGACTGAGGTGACTTAAGCACCCCAGTGTGGAAAGAAGAATAGTTGTGTTCTGAAAGAGTCAGGCAAACACTTTTTGTGACCCTATTAAAACTGAAGATTTAAGAGGAAGAATTATTAGCTCTGACTCCATATTAAAAAAGGAGGAAGGAGAATTAAAAAAATGAGAAATGACTCTAGGTTAAGAGTTGCTTGAGGAGTTATGCCCTTTTTAAGCTTTAATGAAAAATTCTTGTTTTTTTTCCCCTTTAATATAAGCATATGAAGATAAAGAACCAACCACTGACCTTGAAACAAGGAGAGAAAAAAATGGACTTGGTCCCTGAGAAATAGAAGTTGTCAAAACAATACCTACCTAGGCAAAATTTAATAGCCATTTTGGATAAAAGTGCTGTGCTAGTTTATTTTGCAGACCATGTACCCAGTTCATGAGGGACTTCATCCCTTGTTGAGCCTGCAGGTTTACTTTTGAGAGAAAAATTTTCATTATCTCTTTAGGAAACAATTATGTAAAAAGTCTATTGCTTCATTTCATAATTTTTCCAATTATTGTAATTGTGTGAACTTAGAAGACAAAATAAATTAAAAAATTTAAAGACTACTCTGTTTAACTGCAAAGGGCTTACAGCATGGCATCCACATAGAACTATGCTTTCCAAATCCTTGAGTGGTTGGAAAATACATTTAATGTCTTAGGAAAAGGAATATTTAGATATACAAAATGTTAAATTGGAATCTTACCCAAGGTACCAAGATATGATCGATATCAGACACCAGAATGAGTTGTGAGACAGAGCATCTGTTTGGAATTTCAAAGTAGGCACTTAAAACCTGGTTTTATGACTCTTAAATTCTTTACTCACTTTGTGTATAGAAAAGAGTTGAGAATGTTCATATCTGTGGACAGGGGATTTTTGTAAAGGATTTCTTTGGAGGAAGGTGCTGGATGAGTTGTGAGTTTTGCACTCTCTACTGTCCAGGGCAAGGGTCAGGTATTTGCCTCCTGCTTCTGGCCCTCAACAAGACTACTTGGAGATTTTGAAATGTGCACCTGTAAGCACCATGGACAGGACTTGTGCATGGGGAATGCAGACTATGAGGGATGGGCTGCCTAGCTGCCTTGGCACTGAAGGAATGAATTACTTCTGATATGCTAGGTTTAGCCTGTATCTCCTGAATTTGTTCAGGTAAAGAATTTGTGGGTATTTTCCATGAGAGAGGTGACTCATACAAGAGAGAGAGCTGATGTGGTGGTTGTCTTTGGTCCTGTTGGATAGTGCTGATTGGAGGGATGGTTGCACCCCAGCAGACAGAGCAAGCCTTAGGTTACTGATGGAGTCCCAGCAGTTGCAGAAGAAATCAGATGACCAGCCGGACTGGGGATGCATTACCTGAGTCAAAGAACTGGCATCAGAGGATGGCAATGCTTGAGAATCTCCAAGGAGCTCTCAAATGTGCCTCAAAAATAAGAGCTTTAAACACTTGACAGGCACAGAGAATATAAAGCTTTTCTTCTTCCCTTCCTTCTCTGACCTTTCCGTACTATACCCACGGCAGGAAGGTAAGATGGGGATGAGGTTTTGGAAGTATACAACAGGGACAAGAAGGGAAAGCTAAGGGAAGATGATCTGATTACCAAAGTGAGCCTGTGTTTATGACCCACTGTGCCTGGAGGCATGTTGTACTCTGACAATGAACTGAAAAGTATGGTATGGCCCAATGTTGCATCTGGGGGAGTGGAAGGACTTTCCTCCACTAAATATATTTTAATGGTATAGTTGGAGGCAAAAATAAAGATACCAGGGGTTCTCTTTTGGCACAGTAGGTTAAGGATCAGATGTTGTCATTGTAGTGGCTCAGGTCACTGGTGTGGTTGGGTTTGATCCCTGGCCGGGGAACTTCCAAGTGTTGTGGGCCTAGGTGAGAAAAAAAAAACAAAAACAAGATCCTTGCTGATTATATCTTTTGAGTTCTACCTATTCAACATTGTAGCTGCAGAGCCATCACTTAACTCAGGGCCCTGAGAACAAAGGGGGAACAGGACATAGGGAGAGCACTGTCCTTGATCATCTAGGGACTTAGATGAAAGGCCAACATGCCTTTCCCTTTCCTAGTGGCTACAGTGGTGGGACTGGGGGCAGACAGAGACACTGCTGTGGAGTAAGCAGTAGGTGCTATTTCTTTTGGTCTGCAAGGAGGTCTGTTTGCCCGTAACAGTTGGTATTCTTACTAATGAACTATTAATGGGCTGGTGCACATTGTGCATCTGAGGCTTGGAAAGCAATGCAATGTGTGTATCCTTCCAGATTTTATATATGTCTAATGCAAAGGTAATAATATTCTCGCTGTATTATTTGAGATTGTGATTGTTTTGCATAAGGAGGTAAGGAAACAAGGTAATAAGCACTGAAGAATTCAGACATGGGTTGTTTGTGATCAAGGAAAATCACAGCATCTTACCAGTTCAGGGTGGGAAAACTTGTGAGACCCCATACAGTGCAGGAATTAAGAGAGCAGGTTTAGGAGTTTGACTCCTAGAACCTCAGATAAGTCTAAGCCTCTGTTTCCTGCTGTGTAAAAGGGGTGAACTACTGGTCCTGTGGGATATTATCAAAATTAAAGATTATCCCCATAGAGTACTTGCTGTCGTTCCTGGTACCCAATAAATAAGCAGTAATTGTCAGCAAAGATTATCATTGTTTTTCTAATCTGTAAATTGATTCTCACCATCCTAGGTAGTATGTTCTATAAAGTCACCACAATCATCAAATTAGCATATACTGAGTCAGTGCTCCTGGGTGAAGTAAAGGGTTAGGTTCCTGTGAGCCTCAGGTCACAGTGATTTCATCAAGAGGTCAACACATAACTTTGTTTTATGTGTGTTTCTGTTTACAGCCTATTTAATATATATTGTTGATTTGTTGACACTGAACTCATGGGTAATGGCAATGAAACTCATGCCTGAATGAAGAGTATTTAACACACCTATTTTCTTTTTAAGGCACAATCTTGTACTTAGGAACTCCAGACAGCATTTCAGCACTGTGGGCAATTTTAAACAACAAAATCACCAACAAAAAGCACAAAAATGTGAAAAATGACACTAAATAGAGTACAAGGGGACACATTTATAGCATGAGAACTGAAACAAAAAGCAAGGATCACTTTGACCTCAGCTGGAAATATGCACAATGGGCAACTTGGTTTGTGCTGTCCTGCTCTTATATGTCAATGACCATGAAAGACTAGAGTATTGATTTGTGGGATTGCAAATAAATTTTAGTGAGTAAGAAAATTCACAAATATGGAATCTGTGAATAGTGAGAATCAATTTTATCTCAGTGACCAGCAACCAGTGATCCAAATTCTATTTGAGTATCTCCAGTGAAGGAATGATGACAACTGAGGTGGTTTATACTGTCCCTGGCCAGATCTCACTTTTACAGAATCTTTCAAATTCTACCCCATTGGACCTTGAAGAAGACTTTGAAGAAGAACTTGAGGAAGAACGTTTCTTTCACATGACAGTTATTCATTTACTGGAAGACAGCTTCTGTGTTTCCTTGGACCCATCAGTAGGTTAAGCACATTCAATTCCTGTGGCTCTTCTCCGTATGATAATACTTTGATTGCCCTCACTGTTCCTGTTGCTCTTCTTGGAACATGTTTCCCTGTTGCTCTTCTTGGAACATGTTTCAATGTTTTAGTATCTTTTCTGGAGTGTGAGACCCATGACTAAAACTGAGTACCTGAGTGCCAGGTGAGGTCTGATCAGGGTCCCAAAGAAAAATGACAATTACTTCTCTTATTCTAAATGCTTTATTTTGCTAGATATTTTTAGTTTATGTAGCAGAGATTGTTGGTGTACCTGCAATAAATATATATTTATTAATATTTCCTTGGCTCATGCATCTAAGGGGGGGTATTGTGACTAGTTCTTTCCAATCAGATACGGATGGAAATGGTGTAAAGTACCAGCAGATTTGATCCATAAGAACACTCTGGAGAATGTTCCATGACCACGCTGGGAGTCATGTGCTCCAGATCACACAGCTACAGGGTGAAAGCAGCCCTGGGTACTGACTCAGCACCTTGCAGAGATCTGTTCAGAAGGGCCATTCCACCCATCATCAGACTTGAAGTGACTGTGGAAATTCAGTTTTATTATTTTGAGCACAACGACTTTTGACAGCATACAATGTTAATTACTGTGGCAAATATAATCTGTGATAGCTTCTTTTGTGACTATATTGTGCTGCTGATACACATAGAGCGTGTTATAAGCTGAAATCCATTGTTCTTTCTAACACAGTCTGCTTCTTAGATACATACCCCTGTCACGAACTTGCTGAGTTTGGGGGAGCATAGGTCCAATATACTATGTTTTTCCCTGTTAGGTTTACTTTTTATATTTAGCTAATCCTGTTCCAGCATTTCAAGAACTTCTTAGATTTTGTTCTGTCAAGCAACCATCCTTTTGAATTTTGTGTCTTCCACAAATGTCTAAGCCTTTAAACTGCTCACTGGTAGACACTTTATCTAATGTCATGGACCGTGGTATTTAGACAGAAAAAATTCAGATATTTCTAGCCCAATTACATATTATTTTCCCATGTGAATTACTGGTCAATTCCAGTGCTACCTTTTTCTTTTTTTTTTCCTTTTTTAAAAGATTATTATTCTTCAATATAATTACTTATTTTATCTGTATCTTTTTTTTTCTTTTAAATTTTGAGTCTTAATCTTTCATTCTCTGGAAAACATATTGTTCCCTTTCCTTGAGAAAATACATTTCAATAGCCAAGGTTGTGTCATCCTGGAATCCGATGCCAGGGCCCAATTATAAACCCCCTTGCCATCAGCTGCAAAGCAAAGTATTCTATTATTTTCCTTCCCTCTTCCAAAATGCTAGTTTTGGGAAGAACAAGTGGCCATTATTGTAAAAAAGCTTAGAAACACTATTTTGTCCTCAAGCTCTTTGTTTGCCTGGCGCAGTGGAAACACACTGCCCTCACAATTAGAAAACTCTAGTTTGAATCTTGGTTTTTCTAATCATAAGCTTAATGACTTTGGAAAAATGCCTTGATGTTTGAGAACCTTGGTTTTTAGAAAAATCTGTGAATAGGGATTATAGTTTCCATTCTGGATACACCTGTGTGAGGATTGTGGGAGTGAATGGTGCCAGGCATATAGTTCTAGATGAATGTAGTTGGTTGCTATCTGCTCCAAGGATGCTTCCTGAGTCTTTTCTGTCACAGTCTTCACCTTTTCACAGTAGGAGTGTCCATGGTCAGTAGATCTGATATATTTTGGTAGGTCCTTAGGTAATACCCTGGATACTGGTCCTAGAAAGAGAGGGGAAGTCCCCATTGACTTTATTGGATCCATAGTGATTTACCTTGGGGCCAGATAAGGGCACCAGCTCTGAAACTACGGGCACCAGAATTATTATCCATGGGCTCAGCTACAGAATTCCCCCACTGTCCCTTCTAGAGGCTTTATGAAAAAAAGTGTTTTATGGTCATAGAAGTATGGGAATAAAGAATTCATCATGGGAGACTTAGAATACAACATGAACATATTAAAAGCTCCGAGGAGCCCTGTGGTAAAGAAACTTATTAAACTTTATGTAATTCAGTGATTCCCAAAGTTATCTGATCTTGGAACCCATTCTTTCATGGGATTCATATTAATGTCACATTGAACTAGCTTTGAACAGAAACGCTTCTGAAAATGTTGGATGATAAGATGATGTTTATTTGTTTTCTGATCTTTCCTCAACCTGACCCTGTCCTAACAAGCTTTTGAAGAAAACTCAGACACTACTAGTCTGTGTATAGATTGTTAGATACTTTCACATATACGGAGAGAAATAGTTCCTTACCTTCATTCTCTCTGCCCTGCCAGCTCTCCAGGATGTTCCTGGAAATCTTCCCAAATCAGCATATTTCCTTCCTTGAGGCCATCCTTTAAGGAGTGTGGCATCAAACAGCTGTGAGAGACTGTGTGACTTTCGTGCCACCTAGAACAGGTTCTAACGGCTGGCTGAAGGAGGGACACCGGAGGACACAGGGGAGCCTCCCCATGGCCGTGGCCACATGCTACACTTCTTCACAATGCTGGATCCTTAACCCAATGTGCTGGGGACTGAACCTCTGTCTCAGGTCCCCCAAGACACCACTGATCCTGTTGCATCACAACGGGAATTACCTTTTTTCTCTCTTAAGCTCCCAAACCTTCCATTGCCATCATACAGATTTTATGCAGAAGACTGAAGGAAATTATAGAGTGAAAAAAAGGCAAAGTATTCAGTGTTGAGGCCAGCTCTTAAGATTTTTTAATTTTCTGCCTTCACTTTAGCAAATCGCTCACTCTCCTTCCCCTTTCATTCCACCTTTGAAACTCAAAGATAGCAGCTTTTTGGCTCTGGTTACATCCTCTCTTATATTCCCGGACATCATTTCTTACCATTTCTCTCTGTCTCTCTTCTGCCTAAATCATTTCTTATCTGACACCTTAACATTAATTCCTTGGTGTCTGTTTTGTATTTGTGTTACCCCTATGCACTGGTTTCATTTCTCAGAGATGACCAGTGATTTCTTTCCTTTCAGATCAATAAAACATTTCTAGGTTCTTGTTGACTTTGCCTCCTTAGACATTTGATAATACTAACTACCTGTTAAAAGAGAAATTCTCTTCTCATTGACTTCTATAGTGATGTGCTTTCCTGTCTTTTTCTGTATCCTTTGCTAGCTTCTGTGCCACTCTCAGTCCCATGCTTATTCCTGTTTTCCAAAGCCAGAGCCATGTTCTCTACTCTGTTTCCCACATGTGCTTCTCTAGACCTCAGATATTACTTCTGTGTTGAGTAACTTCCAAATCCACATTAGTAATCTTGCTTCTGCCCTTGCCCCAATAATGCATTTCCAAATGTCTCCAGCATAAGTGCACTTGAAAGGAAAACTGAAGGCTTTCACTCACCTCTAAAATGGGTTCCTTTTTATAATCATGTCATTTCTGTTAGTGGCCTCAGCAATATTACAGTCTTCCCATAACTCTGAAGTTACCTTTTACATTTTTTCCTCCTTCATGCAATCTATGCTAGAGTTGTCCTTTATTTTCAAAACATTTTTCATATTTTCTGCATGTCCTCCCACACAGCACCTGGGTTCAAATTGAAGCCTGTGAAGTTTGTGTTTGGGACCCTCACTCAAACAGTTCTAGATCCTGGGCACCCCTAGTGATATGTTTCCTGTTCTCTCAAATTTATGATGCCATCAGTCTTATCTGCCTTCCTCTAATCAAAATTTTCTCTCTCAAAAAACAAAACCACCAAAACCTTTAATGTTATTATCCTTGAGGTAGGAATATATGATATCAACTTTTCACATTGCTCATTGTAATTACTATTACTATTACTGCAACTAAGTTATTAAAATGTGGAATCAAGCTTTGCATTGAAACGATGAAGGCTCTGAATCTTAGCTATCATCCACCATGAATAGGGACCTCTGAAAATAAGCAGCTTGTATCATCACCTGCTTCACTTGAATGAAAGCCCAGAGCCCCTCTGCTTGCTGAATTCCCAATCTTACCGGCCTTTGTCTTACCTCTTTGATCTAAAGTCTTCTTTTTCTAATCTATCCAGCTACCAACTTCCCGTAACTGTCATCGCCCTCATTGCTTCCAACATCGCTGACTGTACTGAGTTAGGTCCATCTGCTTGTTTTGGACATTTCCCATGGACCATACTCTCTCACTACTTTTCCAACACTATTTTCAATTACTCTCAATACTCTCTCAGCAAGTGGGCCTTTCATTCTTGCCCTTCTTTTGCACTCTGCTTTTGCTATTCTTTTGACCCTTCTCTTCATCTGCTGAAATCATATTTAGCTCTTAAGGACAACATAAATCCTATTTTCTCTAGAAAGGTAATCTTTCACTTTACCAATACCAATTTCTCTCTCTCTCAGAGTTGCTTTTGTAATTACAGCCAGAACCACTTAAATCAGCATAGAACTGTTCTCTACATTTTTCACTACTCTTTATTTTACCTCTCTAACTTGAGGGCCAGGGTGACATCTCACCCTCCTTTAACATTTATATGTTGTAAGTATTCAATAAGTATGTGTGAATTGGCAGCTTGTTCTTCAATGTTTATTAGAAATTGACCCAAGTTGATAACTTTAGAAATACTGCTAAAGTTATTCTTTCGATTCAGTTAAGAATGGATTTATTTTTCCCACCTGAAGAGGTAAAACACACGCCCATTATATTCACAATATTTGTGTGGATTTCACAGATGTTACCACAAATACTTGGTTTACAATAAAAGTTTTGGAATTCAGTTCTAAATGATAGGGTAGGGTTTAAAGAAGTTCGAAAATGAAAGCATTTAAAATAAAAATGTAAATGAACGTATGAATATGCCTCAGACTGAGTCACACAACTTTTCCAAAATGAATTGCAAAAATAAGGATTAAAATAATTTCTCGGGCTCTTACTGTTAAATTATAGTGGAATGAAAGAATTTAACGGGGGGTTATAGGCATTGCATCGTTAATTATAGTGGTCACATTTGCTTTTGTTCCAGTGCATTGTAATTAATGACGATCTACAGCTCTGCACTTTGTCTTGGAAAACATACACTGTTTTCATAAGCATCAATATAGCTATGATATTCTTCATTTATTTCTCAGGAATGACTCTCTTTAACACAAGGCAGCCCATTGTTGAGGCAGCAACATGAAAATCACAGCAAGATTGGAGCTTGGACAGATCAGAGAGCAATTGACTCTATTCACATATGCCTAACTTTGTCTTGACACCCCACAAATGTGGGCTATATTGACATGTGAGACATTGTTTAGACCAACTCAACAATGATAGTATAAGCATGCCTTAAAAAAAAAATCCAGGCCCTAAGAATGACTTTAGAGTACATCTGAGGAAAAGTTAGCAATAGCATAAATTAAAATATATATTCTTGACCTGTATCTTAGCTCAGACCATGTGAGTATATATTTGCCATTTTGAGTAGAAGGATGTGACAAATTTGGAGGAGAGAGAAAGAAGGTAGGTAACTATCTTAATGACATCAATGTTTTATAAGCACTAAATATGAAGAACCAACCACAAAAGGGCGGAGAAGGGAAGATGTCTGCCTCCTGTTAGAAATATTACATAAATGTAGAGTTAATGATAAAGATTGCCATCATTTTCTCTGTCTGGCCCCATTTGCTAAGATCCTTCTGCAAAGGGCACTAGCTCCCAAAGACAAGGCCATGGATTGGACTTGGCACATGGCCCAAAGCAACCTGACAGTTACCTCCCCATAGCCTTCATGAACATTCGAGGGCTTTACACTGCTGTTATTTTGAAATAATTGGTGTGCACACAAGAGTGAACATACAAATTGTGCTGCTTGATCCTTCCTTCCTGCTCTGCAGGGACCAACAGGACCCCCTATGGAGATGTGGATGGCAGAAAAATCTTTCTCTCCCTCTTTCCCAGTTCCCTGTTGGAGATGGGCGTGTAGCCTAGTAGGTGTTGGGAAGCACCGACAGATTGCCAGCACCTTCTGTAAGGCCATGGCTCAGATGTGACCCTCTCTACCTCTCCGAAGTGATCAGTGTTGGAAGCCTCTGAGAATTCTCAAAGATGCAAACAGTGCGCCAGAGGCTGGCAGTGAGAGGGCAGCTCCTCTAGTGCCGAGGAGCTGACACAGGTCCTCTGTGCCCTAGGGGGCAGTGACGATTGCACCATCTCTCCTAAATCCATAGAGCCTTGCGAGCTATGTGCTGATAAGACCCCCATTTCCTCTCTGGGGGTTGAAAAAAGTGGGCTGATTTTGCTGTTTTGAAAAGGAGTTTTAGAATTTTGTTGTAAGTGCCACTTAAGGTTTTTCAAAAAAGCACTTCCCTGTTTATAGAGGAAAACACTCCCTACATAATATGAAGAAGAAAATCTCTCAAATCTGGAAGAAGCTAATTGACTTTAGATTGTCTTATCAAAATATGAACTGATATCATAGGACTCCAGCAGATTTATCCACTACAGATCTTTTACTTTAATTTATTGGTTACTTCACAGAATTGCCAACTGCCTTACAGTCCTGTGTGTAGTGGGAAAAGCACTATCATATAACTCTTGAGCAGATGTGCTACAAGAGTCTTTTCATTTCCTTTCTTAAACCCAAAGAATAATGACACTGCAATATCATGTGGTGAAAAGAGCAATAATTTGATAAACATTGTCTTTCCATTAGATTAGAGCAATTAATCTGATTCTAATTTGGCTGAAACATTATCATACTGGAGTCCCAAGAGCCCTGTGAATAATCTCTAAACACATTGGCACACTCAGTAGACAAACATTATCTCCACTCGCACTGTTCTTCCATATGGTCTCCTCCCATGGTGATGGAGGGCACCCTGCTGTTTCAATCAAATAAATGTCAATTATCTGAGATAGATTTTTAGTTCCTGAGCCC
>PVHT020000079.1:3256326-3331568 GCA_004024745.2 Catagonus wagneri
AGGGAGGGAGGGAGAGAGAGGTAGGGAGGGAGGGATGAGAGAAGAGGGCTGAGAAAGAGAAATTCTTGACCTTCATTTAGCTTTATTTACTTATTCTGGGAGGTAGAGAATATTTTTTAAATTCAGGAAGAGATACTCTTCACCCCTCATGGTCTAAAATAGGATTCTTATGCGTGTTCGTGGCCTCTTCCATCACTTTCCTCTTTGTGGCAGCCCTCTCTGTTCCTGAATGGAAATCTGGACACAGAGATCTCAGAAACAAAGACCTGTACCTGATTGCTGGTTTCTTTGGCAGGCCTCTCCCTAGACACATTGTTCTGAGTATGGTGGGCCTTGGGTGTGAGAGCTGCAGGATTTCCTTACAAACCTTGCAAGGGGTTGCTGAGGTGATCAGGGGCAGCTCCAGACTCCCATCCCAAAGGCAGTGGAGGGAAGAAGGAGCCAAAAAGAAGAATCTAGCCTTTTAGAAAGAGGGCTCTGGATATGAAACTGACACCATCAAACCGAGCAAAAGTAGCCTGGGTGAAATAGTGTGACATGTTAGAAGACTGTCACTTCTACATTGCTTTGCAGAGCTCTCTATCTTTAGGGTGTCAATTATCAGGTGTTGGTTTTGTTATCAGACAAGCCCTTGCCTCAAAAACTTGTAAATTTGCCCAGAGACCCGAGGGCCTCTGATGACTACATGTCTAGACTAAAAGCACTAGGTCACCTTCCTTGCTGCTGCTACTGTGACAAGCTGGCACAAAGAAAAAGACAGTCCATGGGGATCTGGACTAATACACTTTGGCAATCCGGCAAACGTTGTCAGAAAGGATTTCAGTTTCCACATTGGCTGTGATCCTGAATCAAGGAGGAAAGCCATCGAATGATCAGAGTGAAAAAACACAGTTGCATCAAACTCCTCCTGCCCCTAAAGTGATTTAATCAGAGACTGTCAGTCATTGACATCAAATGGCAAGCCCCAGATCACCCACTGCAGTTAGAGGGCAGGAAGTTCCTTACTCCAGAGGTGGGTCCTGTGCACCTGCTCTGCAAAGTGGGAGGTGTGGAGGATGGGTATTTTAGCAACAGCTGGAGCATTTGCTTAAAAGAGTAAACATTCTGCTAGGCTGATGTGTGGAGGAGGTTTGTGAAGAGAAGACTGACATGAATTAGAGGCGGTGAGGTGCAGTGCTTAAATTCATGTGGGTTCTGGAGGGAAGTGGCTTGGATTCGAAGCCTGAGGCCACTACTTACAACGTAATCATAAGAAAGTTACTTAGCCTTAGAATTCTCAGTTTCCTTATCTATAAAATGGAGATTGAAATAGCATCTAGCCCTTGTGTTCGTCATGGGTACTAAATAAGGTAGTGAATGTAAAGCACACAGTGTAGTCTGGCACATAGCATGTGCTCAATAAGCATTTGCTGCTATTCTTAGAGAATGAAAAGGTCAGAAGACTTGGCTTTGAATTGTGAGGCTCCATCACTCACCAGTTTTGTGTCTTTGAATAGGTTATTAAATTAGTCTGAGCCTTAATGTCAAGAACCTTGCACAGTTGTTTTGAGACTCAAGTGACAGAGATGCGGTGTTGTAGTGAGGACAAAGCAAAGTGAGGACTGACTTCTGTCTTATAATTCAAATTTGTTTTTCTTTGGGGGCAAAACATTTTAGTAACTTTACTGAGAGCCTAAACAAACCTGCGGACATTAAAAAAATAACATTCCCTAGAGTCTGATGGCTCTAGGATAAAGTAGAATCATCAATCATCTGTTTATTTAGTTCTAAAAGATTTATCGTGATTCCCTGACGATTTCTTATTTGTGTGTGTGTATGTGTTCTCATTCAGAGAGGCATTGTGATGCAGGATGAGATGATCACAGGCACATATGTGACAAAACAATTTCTTTTTTCCCCCAATTTTATTCCGATATGATTGACATATAATTTGTATTAGTCTTAGGTGTACACCACAGTGATTTGATGTAAGTATATATTGAGAAGTGATTACCACAAAACTGTAGTCAGTATTCATCACCTCACATAGTCACAAACTATTTTTTCTTGTGATGAGAACGTTTTAAGATTTACTCTTTTAGCAACTTTCAGATATACAGACAGTATTGTTAACTATAGCCAGCATCCTGTACATTTCATCCCCAGAACTTAGAGAAGTTATTTAGGAAGTGTGTGGCCTTTGACCACTTCACCCATTTTGCCCACCCCCTCTTGTACTGGTGTGTATTTGTCTTCATGTGGTCTTACCTCTGTATGTGTCCTAACTTCCTCCTCTTATAAGGATACCAGTCACACTGGATTAGAGTCAGCCCCAGGGACCTTCTTTAAACCCGATTACCTCTTTAAAGGCCCTATCTCCAAATAAAGTCACATTCTGAGATACTGGGGGTTAATATTTACATGTATGAACTTTAAGGGGACACAACTCAGCCCATAACAGGGTCCTACATCAGGATTATATTCTCACCACGATTCTTTCTGCTCTATCATATATGAATAAAAGGAAGGTAGTCCAAAGAATATTAAACTAGATATCATGGTTGTTGTGGTAGAGTCAGCATTTACATAAACTAGCTGAGGGACATTGAGAAAATCCTTTACTGTTTTAGAGCCTCATCTTCCTCTTCTCTAATGTTCATTCCAGCATTAGTGTCTATCCATTTGTCCCTCTCTCCATCCCAAAGTCCACTCATCACATTATCCATGCATCTTATTCAATCAACATTTATTTAGTACTTATTATATTCCCACTACCAAGCCATCCATCCGTGATGGATGAAATGCATTCTCTTCCCGCAAGGCCTTTGCTAATCTAATGGAGGAGATAGACAAGTCTATCCCTCTTCTACATGACAATCCTTCAAATATTTCAAGAAGACTAGTATTTCCCACTTTTCCTCTCTGGCTTCTTTTTTCTAGATTACATATAGTCTAGTTTTGTTAACTACTCTTTACATACATATCAGTCTCTAGACTCTTCATTCTTTTAAATTGATTTTTTTTTAGTGCTTTAAAAATTCAGAAAGAAATGAGTTATATGAACAGAGTTTAATGCCATTTGATTAGGAAACAGACAACAATCCGACTTTCCCCATGCTGGGGGCCTCACATTGATTTCATCTATATCAAGATGAGATGTTACAACTTACATCGGGATCTCAGAGTGCATTTCTCTCCCGTGTTCTCTAGTTGTGTCTTTCAGCCCCGTTTATTGAGCTTCATTTCTTGTGGAGTGCTATACGGGGCAAGGTTAACATATACTTCTTAGTCAAACACAGAAGTCATAATATTGACATGAATCACAGTATTAAAAAAATGAAATCTATTAATTATGTGCCAGGCACTTTGTGACCTTTATCTCTTTTAATAATTGTAGCAATTCTATGAAATATTCACTATATTGCAACTGAAGCTACTGGGATTTGGAGATTAAATGATTTGTTTAAGGTCACACAGTTGGTTGGAGGAGCCAGAATTTACCCCAAGATCTCACTGATTTTAGGAGACTTGGCTCATAAGCCCTTACCTTAAACCCCTTTCTAAGAGCCCTCCATTCAATTAAAGCTCAGGGGACTGTGTGGTGGCTTTTCTGGACTGCTCAGATATTAGAATTCCTTGTAAGTGTGATGTTAGCAGCAGATTTAGGTCAGGCCTCAGGGGGATTCCATCTTGACAAAGATGTTATGGCCCTATGTCTGGGCCTCAGCTTTCCCCTCTGAGATCTCACTTTTACTATTTTGTCAGGGTGATCAGGCTTTGCGGGAGAGAATCTCTTTAACAAAATATGAAAGGAAATGATTTATAAGTCACAGTGCCCATTTACCATGGGAAATAGAACCAATTTTTAAAATCAGGAGCATCTCTCTCTCTCTCTCTCTCTTTTTTTTTTAAACGAGGCACTCCCTTTCTGTGGGGGTCAGCCACTCAGAAGGACAAATAATAATTCAGAAGGTTGCTGGGTGAGCATAGGATTTACAGCAAAGAGATTAGGTTTTGCCCAAGGGAAGTCTCCTCAGGCTAATATAATTTGGAGTTAATCCTTCTCTGCCCTATGGTTATTTCTTCCTAAATTACTGGAATCCATCTTTTAGAATCACAACATAATTTTCTTTGGTCACTGTTAGACACACTTACAGTCTAACCTCCCAATTCCCTTTAGGCAGTATTTCTCTTTTGGAAATATCTATTATCAGAAACATCCCTTGTGGCTAAAGCATGGTTAGCTAAAACATGCTCTAAGCATGGTTAAAACATGCTTAAATTATTGTTTGCCTTTACTAGTTTACACTGTAGGTTGTCTACAACTTATTGAAGCTTGGGTTGGACCTTGTATTGAACATAGGGCTTGAGTCATCTGTTTCATAGCAGGCAGAGGGTTTGGGGCATTGACCTCAGCTAGAGGGATGAGCCCTTAATTAGTCTAAGCAAATCACGGTAAAGCCTTACTCCCAAGCCAGCACCATTGTCTGCTTTAGGATGCCAGGCCTAAGCTGGCATGGCAGTTCCTTAGCTAGAGGGATTGGTCAAAAAATGTGTGCATATTCCAGCTTAAGCAAATGGACACAAAGGGAGATTTTGGGAGGGGCACTTCTGGAAAAAAAAAATCGCCTGCTTTTAAAAAGGAGCCATGAAAAGAGTAAGGTTGTGAGGACAGAATGGTTGGAATTACTTTTCTGCCAATCTAAGGGTAAAGTACCCATGGAGAAGGGAAGAACCTAGAGAAGTGCAGAAGTGCGGCTGGAGTCATTGTACCAAGTTAAGGCCAAAGCCTACCTCTAGCCTACCTCTAGACATTCACTTATGTGAAAAAATAAATTCCCTCTTATGGTTAAACATTTTGATTTAGGTTTTCAGATACATGCAGCTAGAAGCATACTAATTGAACAATGACTTTCTCAAATCCATTTCAAATTCACAAGCCACCAAGAAAATTTCTGCAGATGGCCAAACCTATCTGCTATATGTAATTTTCAGATACTCTCAGTTCAGGGAGTAAGATCTTTTAAACAACCATTAGATTATGGGGTTCAGTTTACATTTTGTGCAATTTTGTAGTTATTAATCCAGCCATAGCTCATAGAAATATCAACTTGGCATTTCTCTGAGCTCAAGGCAAGAAATGTTATATAAGTACACCTGTATATCAGCCAAATGCCTTTTCCTCAGAACCATCTGATTATCAGCTCCAAAGTCTGTCCTAGACCTTACCCTGGCACTAAGAGCTTCTTTGTTTAGCACTGGTTCCACAGACTTTGTTAGAAGACTTTACCACCTCTGGATCCTCAGATAAATCAGATTTAGTGGCCTATAGTTTAGGAATCAACCAGAATCATATAAATTTATCAAAGTACTATTTCCTAATGAAATTAAAAGGTTATGCTACAAAGTGAATCAATGTAGTGTTTCCTTCATAGTAACAATAAAAATGTCTGCTGAACTGAACAATATGCTTCATGACCTAATTAACCCATTTTCTGGAGTGAGTTGTTCATCTTGTTATAGATCAGTAATACACAATTAACACTTTGACAGCTGGTCTGTTAACTAACTATGAATATGATTCTAAATAAACCATCCACTCATTTAATCATTCTTTTAATAAACATTTACTAAATGAATATGTGGAAATAACCCAAGACTAATATTGGCAGTTAGCTAAGAAATTTTCTGCCCTATTCTTTGACCATATTCAGCCAGACATTGTGCATTCTTCTGCATTCTTGCTGCCATTGATTTAATTCAGGATTCCATTACTTTCTGAAATGCTGCTATTTTCTTGCTGCCAGTCTTGCCCTCTTCAGGCCACAGCATGCTCTCAAAATATATATCTGTGTGCTGAGCTTGAGGTGCTTCACTACTTCTCTGCTATGTTGGGTTCTTTGCTGAATACCCTGCAAATGGATATTAGTGCCTTGTACTGCAAATGTTCTTGGTTAATGAGCCTTCCACCATGCTCTTCTAAGACAAATGTATCTGTAATTTGTGTGCTTTCCTCTGTGGCCTCTCTTTATGCTATTTGTGCTCTGGAGGAAATTTTTGACTTGTAATGGTTGATGAATGATGTGCAAATGGTAACGCTAGACCAGTGGCAAAGAGACAAAGGAAGAATGTCATATTGGGTATTATAACGCAAGCTGTGTGGTAGTTCAGCCATCTTCAGGAAGTGGTTTGGGAAAGAGCAGCTATGAAAGGGTGAGTGGATGTTCTCTGAAATTAGGAAGTGCATCACAGTTATCATTGCAAGCTGGGAAAACTAACCAATTGTTTGATCGACTGTGGAGAGACACTACAGTCAGAAGATTGTAATGACTTAAGATGATTTGATGAGAAAGGAAGTGCAGTGGTCCCTGGGGGATTCTGAGATCTCTTCTCTCAGGAAAGAATGCTTTAATAACCCTAAATGCTAATTGCATTGTGGCCCAATATCCACCAATGTATCCCTGTGCCTAAAGGGTTATTATTATTATTTTTTACATTCAAACTTCAAGCTTTATTGAGTCACTGACTTCATCCCTTTTGATCTGTCTTTTCTCTAAGAATATCATTCCCCAGGAGATCCAGTTTCCCTTTAGTTGTTTTCTTTGTTCTTTCTAGTTCTTCCAGTCTTTTGCAAAGTAGAGAGAGTTTCCTTTGATGCCATTCCTCCTGTATATATGAGGAGGAAAGGATAGTTCCATGCCTGGAATCATAGTTTGATGACAAAGTTAACAGGATTGATGGATGCTATAGGAGGTATGTTAGGAACCAAAATTAAACTTTGAAACTCATTATGTCTTCTCTGTATGTCCTTTAGTCTTTTTTTGAAGTCTTGTATACTCTTTAAATGGAACATTTTGCTTATTTAACACCCGATTTTCTGTTTCCAATACTTCTCTCTTTGCCTCCAAAAATTCTACCTTCTCTTGCAGTCTTTTTAGTTTGTTTTCATGAAGAGATTTTTCTTTTTTCTGGGCAATTGCATCTGCTGCAGTTTCTCTTTAACTTGATTATACTTTTCTTCTCTGTCAGTGATGTGTTCATGAAGCTTATGCTTTTCTTCCAACCACTGTTTTTGTTTCTCTTCCAATGCCTTTTCAACTTCTAGTTGTGCATTTTCAGCTTCGCTTCTTAAATTTCAGCATTCCTGTTTTGTTTTGTTTTGTTTTGCTTTTTTGAGCCACACCTGCGGCATATGGAAGTTCCCAGGCTAGGAGTCTAATTGGAGCTGCAGCAGCTGGCCTACGCCACAGCCACAGCAATGCCAGATCTGAGCTGTGTCTGTGACCTATACTTCAGCTCATGGCAATGCCAGATCCTTTAATCCACTGAGGGAGGCCAGGGATCAAACCTGCATCGCAGGAATATCTATTTGGGTTTGTTTCCACTGAGCCATGGTGGGAACTTCTTTAGAATTCCTGTTATAACATCTCCACCATTTCCTTCAGTGTTTGGTTTGAATTCAGCAACTCATTCCTTGTGCATGTGAGGTCAGTTGAATCTGCAAACTACTGATTTACTGTTTCAGGTCAGAATTTTCATTTTTTTCTTTGCATTTTCACTATTCGCAATTTGTTCTTGACATTTTAGCCTAATACTCTGAAGTTCTAAAGAGTTATTTTTTTATTATAGATGCATAATATTAGTGATCTCTCTGTCTCTTAGTTTCTGAAGAGCCAAAGTTTTTTTTTATTATACTATTACTTTACATAAATATCACTAAAATGTGTCATTTTCTTTCCTGCTTTATTTCTGGCAATGCTGTTGAGCAGATTTAATGTTTTTGTGATAATTTTGGAGTCATCTCTATTATTATTAATTACATCATAGTATTCTGTAATGTGATTTTTGGAGTCATCTCTATTATTATTAATTACATCATAGTATTCTGTAATGTGAGAATAGCCTAGGACATTTTAGATAACAAGAATAAATGAAGGAAGACTGAACCTATCAGGTATTTTAATACCTTAGAAAGCTATCGTAATCAACACTGTCTTTATGGCATAGAAACAAAATACATGGCCCAGAAATTTATTCCAATACATACAAATATTTAGTGTATAATAAATATGGAATTTTAAATTAGTTGAGAAAGAATAGATTATTAAAAAAATGACAATGGGACAATAGTCTAATCATTATGACCACAGAGTGAATGTTTAGTCTCTACTTCACATGATTAATGCCTGATGACTTCTGACTTTTAATAAATCTCCCACAAACGTGTAAATTAAGAGAGGAATAGCGTCACATCTATTGAGATGGTTACTATTTAAAAAAAAACAGAAAAATGTTGGTGAGCATGTGGAAAAATTGGAACATTTGTTACACTGTTGGAAGGAATATAAAATGGTGCAGCTACCATGACAAACAGTATAGTAGTTTCTTAGAAAATTAAAAATAGAACTACTATATAATCCAGCAATTCTACTTCTGGTACATATCTAAAAGAATTAAAAGCAAGAACATATTGAAGAAGGGTGGAAGCAATTCAAGTTTCCACTGACAGATGGATAACAAAAGTGGTATATCCATACAATGGAATATTATTTACCCTTAAAAAAGAAGGAAGTTCTGACATATGCCGCAATATGGATGAACACTGAGGACATTGTATCTAAGTGAAATAAGCCAGTTACAAAGCCACAAATACTGTACGATTCTACTTATGTGGGATACCCAGAGCTGTCAAATTCATAGAGACAGAATGTAGAATGATGATTACCAGGGGCTAGGTGGAGGTGGAGGGCAAACAGGGAATTATTGTTTAATGGGCACAGAATTTCAGTTTTGTGAGATGAAAGAGTTCTGGAGATGGATTGCGGTGATGGTTGCACAACAGTGTGAACATACTTAATGTTACTGAACTGCACACTAAAAAATGGTTAAAGTGGTAAGTTTTACCTTATGTTTATTTTACCACAACTTTAAAAGTAATAATAGGAAGAGGAATGGTGATACCTAATGATTAAGAGCATAGTCCAGAGTCAGACACACAGGGTTTTGTCCCTAGTCTTCTTCCCTGTTATTACCTCAATGACATTAGGCAAATTTGTTAAACTCTCAGTGCCATACTTTTTTTTCATTTTGCAGATTCAATGAGATAATTCATAGAAAGTATTTTTTTTTTTTACAATGCACGGAACATAATAACTGCCCAATAACTGCTGCTACTGTTATGTTAAAAGTCAAGTGATGAACATAAGCTAAAGATTTATAGAACTGATGTGCAAAGGACTCTAAGAAATCAATGAGAAAAATGAGAAAACCCCAGAATTTATGCACAAAGAACATGTTAGGCATTTCCGATTTCAAGAATAAAGACATTTCCAAGCTAATTTAAGTAATTAGGGATTTTTTTGAAGACTAAATGAGATAGAGTCCCAGAGAAATCCAAGAACAGGAAATTAGCACAAGATCAGAAATAAATATAAGGTAGCTTTAGGGATTTTGACAGAATTTCCATTTATCTCCTTTTGTTTAATCTGTCTCATTTCTTCTCATTTAATAAGTCACTGCCTCACTATTTTATTTTATTTTTTTAAGGCTGCACCTGTGGCATATGGAGGTTCCTGGGCTAGGGGTTGAATCAGAGCTGCAGCTTCTAGCCTGTGCCATAGCAACACTAGATCCAGGCCATGTCTGCGAACTACACCACAGTTCATGGCAACACCAGATCCTTAACCCAGTTAGCAAAGCCAGGGATTGAACCTGTGTCCTTATGGATACTAGTCAAGTTCAGATTCATTACTGCTGAGCCATGACGGGAACTTCTCCCTCTTTTATTATTAATGTCATTGTCTACTCTTGGTTTGTACTTACTTGTATCTTTGAGTTCTTCATGACTTTGGTTGCTCTTGGCCCCATACAGATCATCTTTTCAACGTCACTTCCCATGGCTAATAGTCTGTTTTTTCTCCATTTGTCCAAAACCAATTAGAAATGGAATCTGATTGGAACTTTCCTTGTTTTTGTTGAGCATCTTACTGGACATTTCTTTCTTATGAATCTTTTCATACTAGGTCATCTTGAAGCTCACAGCTCAGCTGACTTTTGGCTGTATTTATATCACATGTCCAGCTCTAGTCTAATCAGCTGTGGTCTGGGTGGCAGATTTTTGTGTAGAACCAAACAGGATCTAGGGCTGCCGTACTGAAGGGACCATTTATATTTTCTAAATTTTCTCTTACTAATCACTTTTGTAATGCCCATATTTTTGGATTTTTCAAGTTGAAGATCAACTTCTCCTTCAGTTTTTGTCTGCTCTTAATAGATTATCCCTGTTTCTATCACCTTGTTCACAAACTGCTAATCTGTTTCTCAACCTTCCATCTATAAATCAGAACAGGACAGAGGTGCAGTGGGAACATAAGATAACCAAGTTGGTAAACTTAATTTACAATGATTTACAGAAGAGAATAAGTCATTGAACTCTGCTTTGGAAGCAATTTTTTTTTTTTTTTGAATAAGCACATGATATTGGTGCAGAGACTTTGTGGATTACTCATTTGTTCTGGGTTCTGGGAAAGTGAGGTGGCTAAAGTCTATCAGAGTCAGTGTAAGTTTCTTGTACACTTGAGCAGATGTAACACCTTTATTCACAATATATCATATTCCTTTATGTACTTGTATTACTTTTTTTCTCCACAGTGCCTTTGCTATTTAATGTTTCCTTTTCAGTAAAAAAAATAAGTCAAATTTGCTTATTATCTTTTGGTTAAGGGTGGGGGGTTTGCTCCTTATAGGGAAAACAATTGAAAATAGTATAAAACTCTACAGTGTCAAAGTTAGATGATCTTTTTATGCAAATACTAACTTGCAGTTTTTAACCATCTGTTCCTAATTGCACTTGCATGAGATTATCCTCTTATTCTAAGAGATATACTGTGAATGCTTAGGTATGTACTTAAGAGAGCCCAAGAAAGTAAGGATCAACATCATGTATGTTAAAAAAAATTAGTAAAGGGAAAATTTTTACCTTTGTCTGTGTATGAAAGATGGAACTAAATTGGAAAGAAAGAGATAATTTTCCATTTCAGTGCTGGAAACAGTTAAAGATAAACCATGGTGATTCTGTTTGGGGATCCATATATATGCACATCATGTAGTAAGACAGTTGCTTCCATAGCCATAAACTATTTCTGTTTCTTTTGTTTGTTATGAATTAAACTTTGTTCTCCTCCAAGAGTGCCAGAGATTTTAAAGGAAGATAACACAAATGATGGATAAAGCATAGACTCTCTCTCATCTGTACCCACGGAAGTCAATATACCTTTAGTGTGAAAAATTGGTTGTAGCTTATTGATGAAGACACTATGGCTTGCAAAGTAAGACATCCTGAAAAACTCACAGAATGAGTCTTGAATCTTAGAGACCTTGTATGAGGTGGTAGGATGCTGGGACAACAGTTAGTTAATAACATTTCTGGAGTACACATCAAGTACAGAATGCTGTAAAGGATGTACTGTATCTGAGTTGCTCCAGGTAACCCAGCTAGAGAGTGGTCAGTTCAGAGTGGGAAACCAGATCTGTGGTCCTTTTATCATTTTAATATACCACACAGAACATGCACCCAGTTGTGCTTACAAAAATGGCAGTTCATTTCACACGGCATTACTAAAATAATTCTTTCAAAGTTTACTATTTATTGAGACTCAGAATGGTTGTTTGCTTTGTATCTGGCAGCCCTGATGCTTCCTCTCACACATAGACGGGGAACTTATGACTAGGTCTTCTTCCTATGTATTTTATAAGGTAATCAGGGGTTATTAATGGACATATGGTGAGGCCAGCAGCTTGCTTTGCGTCAGGGTGAGAGGATGAAATGTGGTTGTGTAATTGCCTCATGTTGGTAATGACTCCAGACTGTGAGCTAAAACATCTGGATTATGGTCCCACCTTTGCATTAATTAACTCTGTGTTCTGTCATCTGACCAAAGAAAGCCTTCAGTTAAATAATCTCTAGGGTCCCCCACAAGCTGAACTATCATAATATTCTAGATCGGGAAAAACTTAGAGAAAGTTTAGTCTAGGGTTATTACAAGGCTATTAGGGGCTAAAGATGTGAAAAAATTTAAGTCTTGCCTTGTCACAATTCACTAAACAGTTGCTTGACTCTTATTTTCACACTGTCTTTTAGATTTCCTTACAAAGCCATCTAACCCGAACTGTCAGGTAGTAAGAAGTGAGTACCTCTGCCTTGATATGTGTATTACAACCACACTGTGCTCTGGAGTCCACTGATGAAGTGCTGGAACTCCCATCCCTGGATGCCTTTATATGTGTCATTTCCCCTGCCTACCACCTCTTCTACCTCATCGTGGCCTTGGCCTAGCAAGCTCCTACTTACTTTTTAAGATCCAACTCAAATTTCACGTCCTCAGGAAGGCTCCCTAACCATCTTGGCTGTCAGTCAAACAAATACTTATTGTTTACCTACTGTGTGCAAAGCGTTCTGTGCGTAGCTGAGGTTGGTCACATCTGCAGCTCTCCTAGCTTAGTAACAAAGACTGACATCAAGTAAATCACTACAAATAGGTAATAATTATAAGAATATAAAGTGATATGAAGGAAAAGCACTGAGTACTCTTGGGAGGTCTACTAGAGGAGACTAAACTCATGCAGAATTACTGGCTCTCTTCTCTGGGTTCTCACAGAACATTATTTCCTGTCTCTAATTACATTGCATTCTTACCAGTGTTACAGGTTAACATATCTACTTCTTCATTTAAACTTGTGTTGTCCGACATGTTAGCTACCAGCCATGTTATCTTTACACTGACAGTTAAGACAATTAAAATAAAAATTCACTTCCTCAGTGACACTAGCCACATTTCAGCTGCTCAGTAGCTACATGCTGCTAGTGGCTGTTATGCTGGGCAGTGAAAACAGAATATTTTCATCACCACAGAAAGTTCTGTTGAACAGTACCACTCTAGACTAGGAATTTCTCTGTGTCAAATATTGTATTTCATTCATCTCTGTATCCCTACCTGGAATAGTTATTTATGTAGAAGGAGCTCAATATTGATTGACTGATTCATTCATTTGTTTATTCAGAAAATATTGTCTATATGTCTATTATGTGCCAGGAACAAATCTTTCATGGAATTTACATTTTAGTTCAGTTGAGGGGAATTGGACCATCAATACGTCAACCAGTATAAACCTATAATATAAGAAATGGTGATGAGCACTATGGAGAGAAATAAAATAGGTTAAGTTACATAGGAAGTAGCAGGAGAAGGAGTGAAGGGTTGGTGAGAAAGCCCTCACCGAGGAAATGAGTCATGTAGAGGAAACAGCAAGCCTAGTGTCCTTGAAGCTGGAGTGTGTTTGTTACAGAGAGTCACAGAAATGAGGACAACAGAGGGAGCGGGGCCTTTGGCTTTTACTTCAAGTGAGAAGAGAAAAGATGGAAGTTGGTTAGCAGAGAAGTGAAGGGGTTGGACTTAAAGTCTAAATGTGACCAGTCTGGAAGCTGCTTTGAGAACAAACTGAAGAGAGAAAAGCTGGAGACGAGTTAGAGGCTCAGGTGAGAGAAAATAATGGCCTGATGGGTGGTGATCATGAAGGCCATGAGAAGACTACATATTTTGAATGTGGAGCGGGCAGGATATACAGGATATATGTACAGGAAGTGTGAGGGAAAGAGAGGAGTCAAGGATGACACCAAATATTTTGACCTAGTCAAGTAGTGCAATGAACTTTGGATCGACTGAAGTGAAAACAACGCTGGAAGCTGCGAATTAGAGAGGAACATCAAAAATTTGGTTCTGGGGTGTTCATGATTTATACCATAAGATTCAGTCTCCACACTTAAGCTTAACCTATGTGCATGGTAAGTGTCATAAAAATGATCAAATTGACTGTAGTATCTCTTACTCTTTTAGATACTTACTTTGCAAATTAGGCATTTACAACTCAGACTCTTTTAGGAAGCTACAATTTCCATTAAATAAGCATTTATTTACCACTGAACTCTCTGATGGGCGTTGTTGAGAAGGTAAAGGTTTAAAAGAACTATGCAGTAGTCTGTATCCTTAGACTCATGAGGTCTCTACGGACATGTGTCTTATGTGCTTAAAAGAATTAGATTAGAATCATGTCCCTTCCTCAACTCCTTGGGACTGATGCTCAGCCCAGTTAAGCTCAGCTCAGTGCTGGTGTTACATAATTCTGACCATCAGAAAGTGAGTACTGGAGCCATGAATTCTCTTTCAACACTTTAGTGGATTTTGTTTGGGTTTTAAAGCCTTAACTACATGAAAATGTACTTGCTACATAGGTATTTTTTTTTCAACATAATGTCCACAATTTTTTTAGGTCATTACATATTAAGACCTGTGTGTTAGTTTTGCTTCTCCGGGAGAAACAAACAAACAAACAAACAAACAAACAATGTTTCCTATATTGTAAGAATGAGACCTGTATTACTTAGCACTCTGCTACATTGGCCATGTGGAAGTTCCTAGATCTCCAGCTAAAATATCCACTCTCCTATCTATACAGTAACTCTAATACTGCGAGACTTAATGGCCTGTATGCTTGTCTTGTCTCATCCTTATTGACTTTGTTTTTCCCAGCTCCATTTTTATTCCTGTCTTACCATTTTGTTACTTATTTCTGGTGAGTTATCTCAAAATCTTAAGAAATGATGGTGGTGTGTAAATAAATAACCAAAAATAAAATGAGAGCAATGGGATCCTACTGGGCAGCACGGGAAAATGTGCGTGATTGGGTCACTTTGTGGTACAACAGAACTTGGCAAAACATTGTAAATCAACTACACTTTAATAATATTAATAATAAATAAGCAAAAAAATAAAAAAAATTTGGTTCTGGGCATATTAAGCTGAACTATCTGTTGGGCATGAATTAGATATACGTGTCTGAGATCCAGAGGAGAGGACTGGCTAGAGGTATGCATGCTTGTTGACTGACTGACTGATTGAATGAGCGAATGAGACATTACCTTAGAACAACAATTCTAAATGTGAAACTGCAGGACTTAGTCCTAGGGAGCAATTTGCATGTGGAAAAGAGAGAAATCAAATGGAAGCTTTAGAATCTGAGAAGGCCACCAGTAAGATTTATTCATTCATTCTTACGATTATTATTTGCACAAGGATTTGAAGGCTTTAAGTCCAAAACTTACTCCTGTTCAGATGATAGGGCAGAATGTGTTAGTTTCCTGTAGTTGGTATAAAAATTACGAAGTTAGTGGCTTACAACAACACAAATTTATTATCTTTCAGTTCTGGAGGTCTCAAGTCTGAAAAGAGTCTTGGGCAAAAATAAGTCTCAGATGTATGCAAGGCTATGTTCTTTTCCAGAGGCTCTAGGGGAGAATTTGTCTTTCTCGCATCGTTTCACTCTGCCACTGATGCTCCTGCTTCGCTCTTTCACTTAGAATAATCCTTGTAGTTACATTGAGCCCACCTGGATAATCCAGGCTGATCTTTCCATCTCAAGGTAGATGATTAGCAACCTTAATTCCATCTGGAACCTTAATTCTCCCTTGCTATGTAATATAACATATTCATAAATTCTGGGACCCAGTGTATGGGGGAGGTGATGTCCCACGTTTGTTCATTCTTTCAGTTCATTCTTCCAGAAGATCACTGAGAGGATGTCTAGAGTATAAACAAGGCCTAATTAGACATCCTCTCAATTATTTTTATTATTGTATATTGCTCTTTTGATACTAAAAGTCAAAAAAGCCAGAGGAAAGCTAAGCAAAAAAAAAAAAAAAAAAAAAGAGAGAGAGAGAGAGAGAGGGGAACTTGTTGAACAAGAGTCAGCATTTACACCAAGTTGTGCACATGTTCTGCTTTCAGTTAACCTTAAGGATATTTATGGTATGTGTAAAAACAAACTCAGACCTAAGAATATTGTGCTGGAGTGGGTATGTGTGTTAGTGTGTGTATGTGTGCATTTGTATAAATATTCCACACAAACATTTTTATTGGTTATAAATCTTATACAAAATCATATAAAATGAATACTGGAGTTTGTTCTATGATGCTCTCAGGACTTTTTTTTTGACTTTTATATATGGCTTAGATTTACGAGGACCATATTTTCTGAACTCCCAGTCTATAAAATGCAAATGCCCTTATGGGTTATAGGATAGGACATACAAAGTTGAGATTATCCTGGGGCGACTATTATATGTAATTGGTCCTCAAACTGTCAAATATTATTCAGAAATGGCCTCTCCAGCTATTCTTACCAACATGCTCATGGCTGTTCACGGTTTGGACCCTTTAGAAGGTACTTTCTGTAAGTAACTTTTGATTGCAGAAAGTATGATCTTTGGGAAAGATTTTGTTGGATTGCTTTTAGAGTTTGCAGGCCCTTCTAATTCTCCCATCCTTATCCCCCCAGAGCAGCAACAAAAAGAAGGAGGCCAGAGGCCAGAGAGGTCTTTCCCTTCTCAGAGCTAATGCTTCGGTTCTTGATCATCTAATTGCGGCTAGTTACTGGAGTGGCCCAATAATTCCCATGTATTAGAAGTGCAATCATAATGGTTACTGAAAATGTTTAGAGAAGGAAATTCCATACTACTCGGATTTCATGTGAAGGGAACTCATGGTTGAGGAGGGAGAACTCTAAACATATCTGACTGCATTAAACCATAGAATTATAGAATCCTATGTTATTAAAGCTGGGAGAAATCTTAGAAGTTTTCTAGTTAAGCCTTTTCATTTTTTGTCTATTGTAGGGATATTTAAGCTGTGTCTAAAGGCACAATTGGCTCAACTCTTTTCTAATTTATCTTGACAGTCATAACAGTCAAACCAGTTGTGTGTAGAGAGAGATATAGAGACAATTTCAAGTGGGATATTAACCATTCGATACATTATTTTAAATATCAATCATAAAAAAACAAAGTTTAGGAGCCCAGCTTATGGCTTATGTCATCCTGCTATTTTAAATGCACCACAGTTGAAATTTAAATGGCAAATTGTCTACATATCACATACCGCCAAATATACCTTAAATAGATAAGAACTAGGCTATTTATAACCTATGGAATACCATGAAAAACTTTATTTTCTAAGTGTAAAGTGTGGAAGCTAGGATGAAAGAGAGTGTTTCACTTGATTTATAAGCTTTAAAATATTAAAAATAAAGCATTCCAAACCAAGACTCGACTTCCAACATTGGACGAATATTTATTTGACTGCATGAACTGTCTCTCTGCATAAACTGCCTCATTATGGCTAGAATGCCTTTTCAAAGTTTTTGCAAAAATTGTCTTCCAAGTAGATGTGAATAGTTCACAAGGTGGACAAATTGGCCAAAATGAATTTTTAAAAGTCCATACAAATCTTCTGGAGAAAAAGGAGAGAAACCTCTGGAGGCTATATATACGAGGCAAAATAAGTCCCACAAAAAACTGGAAGAAACATAGCAGTCCTTTTGGGATTCTAGCCCACTTGTGTGCCGTCTTTTGGCAGAGAGCAATGGAATTGAATGCAAGACTTTTATTAGAGAAGCTGCCTGTGAAAAGAAATAGAGAGGGAGTTGAATAAGGTTGGGTGAATCAGACCATGAGGCAATCCTGATGCTGAGAGAGAGGGAGAAAAAGTTGGGAAGAAAGTTCCTAGACTTCCCTGCAGTCTAAGGAAGGTTTGTCCGGGATTTGACTCCAGCTTGGACAATAAAGGAGTCTCATGTCTCCCAGGAAGAGAGAGCCCATCCATCTGAGTATGCCCATGGCAGGCAGATGCTATAGAGGGTACAGCCTTGGGGCAAAGGCACAGAAGGATTTCATAGAGCAGCAGCTAGGGCCCTGGGTCAGTTTCGCTCCCTGTAATGGGATGTCTTCCACATGTGGCCTCATGGCTGCTCTATGGAACTATGGGCAAAATGATGGAAAAGGCAGTTTCATCTATATTCTTTCACTTTCTTTTCTCCACTACATCTCTTCTCAGACATCCTTATTCAAATCTTCATTTAAGTGGTTTCTTTTTGCTTTCCTATATTGGTTGTGATTTATACAGAATACCTATTCAGTCATTTTGTTTTCATCTGTAGTTCAAGGACAGCTTGGCATTTCCTTCTATTTTTGACTAATGCAGCATATTGCTATTACTAAGTTTGTAGACTTTGCTTTTATTTGGGAAAATGATCTTATTTTTTCAATAGAGTAGGATTCAGTGCCACTAATATACTTTAAAATAACATTTTAAAATTGCCTTTTCCCTCTACTTTGACATTTAGTTTCTTTTCCTACATACAGTTCTTTATGGATGAGATTTTCATTTAACACCATGATTTAGATTAAATTACTTTCTTAAAATCACATAGCTCCCGTAGTCTACTTAGTTTTCTAATTCCATATGTCCCACTATTGCCAAAGCAACTTCATCTATATACTAAGACTGAAGAGGCAGACTTCATTCACAATACAGCACAATCTGTTCAAGTGGTAAATATTTCCCATTTCTATTATTAGAGCCGAAATAGAATTTTCTTCTGCTGCATTTTCAAGATGTGACATAATTAGATAGCAAGCAAAGAAAAGTCAGAAATAGTGGAAGCTAACGGTTGTCATATCAGTACCATGGAAGCTTGAATTCAGTCTGCCTTGCCTGGCTCCTAACTCGTTCACACAGCGCCCCAGGCCATCTCATTCCCCGTGTGAATTATAGGGTGCTATGTGAGCTTTGCAGGTACTGGAGTAAGAAAGCGTGAAGCAAGGTTTCCAATTCTATATTGGTTTTCAGACTGAACGACAACAGGGAAATTCTCACTTGATGTTTCAATTCTCTTCAGCTTCCAGCAGACACAGCTTCTCAGCTCTGAGAAGTAGCTGAGTAGTTCTTCATTCTACTTAGTGAGGCTTCTGACTTTTCCTTTCTTTACAACAAATCAGAATCGTTAAAAATTTTTAACTGTTGGAGTTCTCTTGTGGCACAGTGGGTTAAGGACCTGGTGTCACTGCAGCACCTCCAGTCTGCTGCTGTGGCTCAGGTTTGATCCCTGGCCTAGGAACTTCCATATGCCGTGGGTGAGGCCAAAAAATAAATTTACAGTTGTCCTTTCTGCAGAAGTGTTAATTGAAATTAGTGCAGTGTACAATTCTTGGTAGAAATGAGGGAGGGATGGGGGAATAGGATTATGTGTGTATATGTTTGTATGTGCATGTGTGTTGACCTCACAAAAATGATAGGGAAAGGAACCAGGCTAACTGAAGAAAATTGCAAAGAAGTAATTTTTACAAGAAAATGTCACAATAAGAGATTTATGGTTAAAAATCAGATTCATTTTGGGCCTACCAATTTGTTAAAGGAAAATTTTTATATCTTCAACAGGGCTATTAACATCGTAGTATACCAGTTAACGCTTTCATTGAATATGTCAGTGGAATTTGTCTCAGTTCTCCCTGCACTCAAGTTGTGTGTTAACACTGTCTTGTACCATTGCTTAGTTTCCTACTCTTTTGTTTTATTATTTGACCATAGCATATTGAAGATTCTAGGCAAAGTTAATAGGGCAGCATGGTTTGATTTGTTTTAATAAGTATTAGTTAAAATTGCTGGTTTCACTAAAATCATATGATTTGCAGCTCTCCATGGAAATCTTCCTTTTGACTCATATACTTTGGAATTAGAAGAGACACAAAATTCTGGTCTTCCCTCTAAATAATATGCAGGTAGTGTCAAGAGGGCTGGAAAATAGTGCCAGAGGACTATCAGGAGCCCTGACTTTCAATATAGCTTTGCCTATAATAAGCCTTCTGACCTCACTTGAATGACTTAACCTCTCCGTGGCCTGTTGTTTTTCATATATAGGGCATGAACTTTATGATCTTTCTTTATGACTTAGGCATGCCTGAAAATCCCTAAGATCTGAATTAGAAACACAAATGGAATTCTGGATGTTTGGCCTTGATTTTGGTTCCTTAGTGGATAGATAACAGGGACACCAAAGATATTTCATATCTTTGCTGACAATCAATGAACTGTGTTGCGACTATGTGTCTGACAGATGGAAAATGATTTCAGTGGAAAGAGGAAAGACTAAATCAGTGATTTTTTTTGCTTAAGATATTTGCAGCAGGCTAGCTGAAATCAGGGGGTTAGCCACACATGACAGTAACGCCCTAATGACAAACTGATTTAAGTTCACAGATAATTCACAGGTTTCTCAGAGGCCTCCAGAGCAGCTATTATAGAGAGACTTGATGACTCCTTTCTAGATCCAGTGCCAAATGATACATATCCCCAGCTCTTTTCCAGAGCTTAGGGAAATGGTGAACTCAAACACTTTATGTGTTGCCACAAGAACTCAACTGTAAAAGCATACACTAGCATCTGAGAATGCTTGTATTATTGCTATGTAAATGATTCCCTACCTTAAAACTCCCTCACAGCACAAAAATGTTTTGACCCAAAACATTCATATTATGAGCTTGCTATAATCATTGCCTAAGATTAAAATGTCAGTGATGAATAATGATGTGACAGTTTGTTGTCATATATTAGCTGCTTATTACATGCCAGGCACTGTGTACTATATATTCATTACCATTTATAGGCATTATCTCATTTTAATGTTGAACAGAAATTTTATAAAGGAGGGATTATTATTATGTCCATTTTGTAGATAAAGTGACTGAGGTTCATAAAGATTAACTGACTTCTCCAGCCTCAGTCTACCTAGGAAATGTTAGAACTAGAATACAAATCTGTGTCAGTTTGACCAGAAAACTTTGTCTTAACTAACACTGCACAATTCTGTTTCATTAGGTCATCTTCCTTCCGCCCGGGAACAAGCTCCCCCACAGCTACCAGGTGATGCCGTAAGTGCAAAGATACTTTCTTTAACCCAGAGATACTTTCAAGGATATGTGCTTTTACCCTATTAGCTGAGTACTCTGAAATTTCCCTCCCAGTGGAGAGCCACTAGAAAATAGCTAGGCAGTCACATATTCCTATTTACATAGAGACATTGCTATTTCCTAAATTTAAGGAGATTCCTCCAAATTTGAATGAACATCTCTTTTCCCATTGAAAAAAAAATGCCTCTCAACCAGTAAATGAGCAGAACATCTCCCCCAACAGGTCTTTCAATTTTCAGATGCTTGAAAATGAATGAAGATCAAAAGCTTTTCCACATACTGCTTTTCCTCCTGGGAGATATTTGAGCATGTTAAGAATAAGCATCATTTTAAAAAATTAATAAAACAAGTTGGATTTTAAATGTTTCAAAAATAGGTTTGCACACATGTGCCATCTTGTGCTGTTCATCTTGTGCTCTTAGGTACCTAATGAATAGTTCTTTCCTATATATGCTGGTTTTACACATAGGCTTTTGTAGTACAGAACATCTTAATTTAACTAGAAAAATCATTACGAGGCACCACATTTGTATACTGCAGAAAGCTCAACAAAAAGGTATCTGTGCCCTTGCAGATAAGGATGTTCCCATTTAGATTAACTGAAAAAAAACAAAAAAAAAAAACAAACCAAGCCTAACAATGTATGTTGCCTTTAAAAAATAAATAATCTGATTTTCAAATAACATCCTAAAGCCATTGTGGGAATAGCTGTCATTCTGTCAAATAGAGTTGGCCTAGTTTGCAGTGGATCATCTTAAATGGCAAGGGCCAAGTGTGTGTTTCAAATTCCCAACTGAGTTCTCTTTTCTGGAGGCATATGGACTGTTTGACCATCTTTTTTTTCTTTTTGTGAGGATTAGGGTTAGTATTTTCCGTCTTGTTTATTGGATTTACTTAGACTTAATTAGGAGCAGCACTAGACAAACATATGATGAAGATAAGGCTTATTTAAAGTATCCCTTATTATTCCTTCTAGCAGTTCCTCTAGGATGTGTGTTGTGTACCCCATTGCTAAGGGGTAGGGGTGTGTACTGGATTAGTGCCTGTCACTCAGCTGCTGACCCTAGTACCTGCTGTTTAACCACCTCCGTTCACGTGTCTGTTCCCCACCTAAGTTCAGGATCATCCCTTCCACCTTGCCTTTCATTAGTTCTTACCCGACCAAGTTCCATTTTCCCAGGGTGACCAAGGCTAATGTGATCAACTAATGACTGATACTGGGTGAACAAAACATTAGCATTTAAATTGGGACCTTCTGGAGGGGATGCACTTAACAGGGATGAGGTCTTCAGAGGGAGCAATTTTAGACATTGTGACAGGACCAGGTCAAAGATAATTTTGTCAGATGGGGCCCTGAGGTTATGAGCACGGGCAGCCCTAGTTTCTAGCCTTTCTCTCAGTCAGGATTTCAAACATTTATGGCAGGATCTCAACAGCTTTCATAGGACTTTTGACATAAGTACACTGACCCAAGAGTATTTCTGACTGCTCCTCGACAGGCTCCACCTTTCCTCCTTCAGAGGAGTATCCTATTCTTGAAACAATTGAAAATAGAGCCTCTCTAGCAGTTAAGAAGGAAACATGACTTAAAAAGTGGCAAATGGAGATTTTCAAAAGGCTCCAAGTCCAGGGCCTTAGCACTGCCCAGCTCCAGGGCGCTGTCCACAGAGACTCAAGAGATCTCTGCCTCCTGGAGAGCTGAACACAAAAGGCTCTGCAGAAAGCTGGATTTGTGCTTGGAGCTCCTGAACAAAAGTGAGCTGCTTTCAGTCTAATCAGAGCTCCAGATGAGTGTTCACTGTCCCACATTCTGCAGGTACAGCACAAGTCTCCTGATTTAGGGTTCAGTGCTCACCGTCCTCCATTTGCCCCTGAAATACTAAGAAAATAAGATGTTGCTACAAGAAGCAAAAACTGCAAAGGGTGCTTTGGAATCATTTAACAAGGCTGCCCAAAGAATACCTGACTAAAAGCGGCACTGGCTTTTAATGCTGGTTGCCTTATTATCTTTATTAATATATTCAGTGTCCCCTCTCTGGTTCTTTGGATAAAGGTGATGGGAGACACATCTGTTCTAAAGCTGTTCCACCGAATGGTGATTTTGATGACTTAATGCCTTTTCAGACTTCTGCTGCCACCGCTGTTCTTTGGTTTTGCTTTTAAAGCAGCTGAATGGAATTTGGTTTTGCTTTTAAAGCAGCTGAATGGAATCTCTAAGCCTTCCATTATGTCTGCCTTTTTTTTTTTTTTTTAATTCTGAGGAAATAATTCAGAACACGTCAAGGACAATGCTTGAGTTACAGAAACTTTTTTTAAAAAATTACTATTGTTACAAAGTAACCTGAAGATCTTTTAATTTCTTTGATTGTTTAAAGTACTTCTGTAGAAACATGACATCTTAGATGTGGAGAAAGTTTATAATTGAGCATGAAGTCTAAGTGCCAGGACAATGCAGTTGGTTGCTGGAATTCCCAGGGACTCCAGAAAGGGAACAGGGTCAGGAGAAGTTTATTGGAATTTGATAGCAGCCTCCATACAAACATCCAGATAAAACTACAGCCAATTACTGTGGAGGGCTTATTATGCTCCCCACCCCCAAGCGCTCCCAATTCTGTAGAGATTTAAATCTTTCATCTAGAATAAAGATTTGTAGTGTAATGACCTGATTTAGCTACAAAGAAGAAATAAATCTGACAGCTAGGACCAGAAGAGGTATTAATCTCCAAAGTTCACATGCGCCTTTGTTTCCCCCTTTCAGTTTTTATGCAACAGGAGCAAAAAAAAAAAAAAAAAAAGAGTGAGCAACTCTGTTTGTATTTTAGCTCAAGTTACATTGCTTGGGAGAAAATGGGCAGGGAAGTGGGGAGTGGGTGTAGGACAGACTTGAAAGAAAGACTTTCCATTCTTCAGAGACAGAGAGCAACCGACAAGAAAGCGGGAAAGTGGAGAGATGGAGCCTGCTGGTCCCTCCCACGGTCTGCCCAGGACTTTGGAGTCAGGTGGCCAGGGGCTTCAGCAGAGGAGAGCTGGGGGCGCCTGGAGATGGTTTCTGATCATGCAGGCATAATTTACTGGGACTTTCACAATGTGGAGTTGGGTCCTGATGGATAATTATTCTCCTTTTCAGTTTCGGGTGTGACCCCTGGCACACACTGACCCCAGGTGAAGACAGAGCCCACTCTGTAGTTGACCAAAGGATGGGCTCTGATCTCAGCCCTCTGAAGCCACGTTGGCTTCTGGATATATGACCTCTTCAATTAGGTTTCTCTCCCTCTCATACGGATGGTTAGCTTTTGGCCCACGTCCCCACTTGTGCCTTTGCTTAATGTAAAAACACATTATAAAATATAATCGTTTGAGGATGATTCTAACAATTCTAACCAACTGGCTATTCTGCAAGAGAAAAAAAAAAAAAAAGCAGTTTTAAAGAACCCTAACTTTGAAAGTGAAGTGAGTACTGCACGTTGCAAAGGAGTATATTGATTTAATGGTCACACAGAATCCTGTAAAATTAGTTATGAAACAGACACTAATTTTAAAGACCAGTGCTGCTACTAAAATATATCTCTGCACAGCTGTAGGACAAACAGATTTGGTTCCCCCAGGGGAAAACTGAGAGGTCTGTGCTGTCTTTGCCAGTCTATGAACTTGCTGTGTGTTAGTGACAGTTTGAGTACTTCAGTTCATAGTACTTGGATTCCTAGACAAATTCTTTAGGCTCCCACAGAAATAAGTGATAAAAATTGCCCTCTGTGTTTTTAACTTTCCTTAGATCCCATTGAGCCAAGAGTCAAATCCACCATGAATAAATGTGTTGAGCATTGTCAGAGAGCTGTATTAATGGACAAAAGCCCACTTTAAAGGTCATAAAGTGTTTCTCTCACATGGGTGATGGATGGCAGTTTGGAATTTCCTTGGTTCTGTTATACTGTGTGTTGAGGTGGTGGTAACATTCGTCAGGGACAACCTGTCTTGGCTCATTGAACTAAATGAGGGGCTAGGAACTGAATCCTCTGCCATGGCAGGGAAGTATCTATATAGTCATGAGTCCTCTAATAAGGTTTGCAAAGGATTAGTTTTAATATTAGAAGCTATAGCTGCTAGTTATAACTAGTGTTCAAAACGAGCTGGACTTGAACCAGGTGAAACTATTACAGTTTCATCTAAGACCTGTATGACTGGAACAGAAAATCTAATCCATAGAACTATCAGATGTCCACACGAAAATGGGCAGAACTTTGAGGGTATGAGAGTAAGACTTAAAGTCTCATTGGGAAACTAGTTAAGTAGAATAAAGCAGAAGTCTGGTAAAGACAAGATCATAGTATTAAATCTACAGAAAAAAACAATTTGTTCAAAGATCAGATAGGAAATAATGGCTAGTATACATTTCTAGCAGAATACATAAATTGTTCAGTCTAGTTATTTTCTATTATGTTGTCTAGTTATTGTCTATTCATTTTGTAATTCAGCATCCTGTCTGGTAATTCTTCCAACAGAAATAGAGCCAGTGGGGAGCTCAAACTTATAAGGAGTTTGCTTATTTCCCTACCTCCACTTTAGAAGCAAAGGTGGTTTTGAGGCAGGGCTATGAGAGTCTAGATACTGAAGAATGACAGCTCACAGTGAAGGATAGAGAAGTCTGAGGCTGTAGAGTCCCCCATTAAGAAGCAGCCTGAGGCCATTTGGTGTGGGGGCAAATGGCCTGCACATCTAGTAGTATGTTAAAGCATAGTGCAGTAATTATTTTAACAATGCTAACACAAAGTCATTGTGAAAATGTGAAACGATGTCCAGTAAAAGTTTGGGTTCTTAAAGAAGTAAATGCATTTGGGGGAAACTTCTTATTCCCTAATGACACTGGATAAATTTACTGACTTTGCAATCTAGTACTATTATTTTTTCAGAGATAGCATTAAACTAAACTTTAGGATAACTCAAGAAATTATACAGTATGAAATAGTAGGGACTAAATAGATAGGTTTTCAAGGACGTACTTTTGAAAGCCAGGTATTTAGAAGACTTTAGATATTTAAACTATTTCCTACCTTTATTCACATCCATCTTTTTTTTTTTTTTTTTTTTTTTGGCTGTGCCTGCAGCATGTGGAAGTTCCTGGGCTAGGGATTGAACTGCGCCACAGCAGTGATCCAAGCCTCTGCAGAATAACACTGGATCCTTAACCCACTGTGCCACAAAGGAACTACTAGTCACATCCATCCTTACATAGCAGATTCTTATAAAAATTTGAAGCATGCAGAGGAAATGAGTGAAAAAATACCTTTTTGTATATTATACTTACATATTGAACCCCAAAATAGGTAAAGACAATTCACCTAGCTGGTTAAATGATTTTCAGCTAGTGGCATCTTCTTCAAATGAAACTTTTCCCATGGTTTCTGAGGCTAGAATAAATAAATAATCATGGAACCTCATTTCAAAATAAGGATTTCAAGCAAAACAGAAAATAAAACCTCTAGCATAACTATTTTAAAGATTCTGGTCTATATGATTTTCTGCTGAAAATAGTTCCTCACTGCAGAGAAAACCAGTCATACACATCCATGTATAAGCTGCAACACTGTTATCATGTTGAATATTGTAAATGTCAATGACTATTCACAGTGGCAGATTTAAAGAGTTCTTACCGTCTTTGGTGTTATCTATGCAAACATAGTTTGCTAAATTAGGACAAAGTGTGTTGGGGACACGGGTCACGGAAAATGAGGTGTGCATTCTAACACAAGAGAACGTCCTCACTGCAGAAGGAGAGCCCTGTTTTTCCTTGGCTTCAACACAAACTTGTCTTTGACAAAAACCCAGAAGAACATTACATCCCAAGTAAGTCAAAGCCAAAGAAATAAAACCTCTCAACTGCTCCTACTTTTTAGGCTGTTTTTTAGTCCATCTTCACAGTATAGACTCTAGCTATCAGAACAAAAGCCTTCATTCTCTTTGTTCTGAATCAAGGACTTTTTGGAATTGTGCACTGGGTCAAAAATCTAAGCCAATTCCATCTGCTCTCTTTCATCCTGTTGAAAAATTACTAATGAATATTCTCTAAATATTGAATGATCTTTTTCTGGTGTGGTACAGAATGCAATTTCAAAGTGGTAGGCTGTGAAATACTGCTAATGGAGGCCTTCTAAAATAAACACTAGCATAACAGAGCTAGTTGTTTTTGCTTTATGTTCTCTTCAGGAACCAGTTCTTTATGAGTATTCAATAAATATTAAATAATTAGGGTTATAGCTATGGAAGCACAGCCAAAGGCTAAGTGGCATTTTCAAGGTTGTAAAACGTGTTAGCAGGGAAACCTGGGATTGAAATTAAGAGTTCTTAACCTCTTCCTGGGGCTTGGATCAGTCTGTCCCTCTATTTCTTTAATCACATATAACCATTGGGTTCCTTGGCAACTCCTGATCCAGTGCTCAGTTAGGCAAAATTTGGACACCTCCAGGCAATGACCTGTTTTTCAATGGGAGAACATATTTACTTCCAGCTGGAACACATCAAGACAAGTCATTTCTCTTATAGCCCCATTCTTGCCAAAAGACTGGAAAATAACTTATTGATGTTAGTCTAACATCTCAAGAACCACAACAACAGCTGCACTGAGTACAGAACACACAGAATGATTGAACACTGTGAAACTGGGATGACTGAGACCAATGCAATGATAATTTAGGCCTCACTTTGATCTTTTCAACTAGAGTGTGAATCGGAAGGAAACTTTAATGCCTACATGATCAGATTGATTTAGTTTGTCTATTCATTTGTACATTACCCTTGTAGCCTTTGTGTATGTGCTATTTGAGATCATATCTAAATTAATAATAGAGGCTTGTGACTCAATTTTATTTTTAGAACCTCTCAATTGTTCACATTTCAAGACTTTGAATTAGGCCAAACAGCATATTGGGAATACAAACTTAGTTTAAAAAGATATGCATATTGGAGTTCCCGTCATGGCTCAGTGGTTAACGAATCCGACTAGGAACCATGAGGTTGCGGGTTCGATTCCTGGCCTTTCTCAGTCGGTTAAGGATCTGGCGTTGCCATGAGCTGTGGTGTAGGTTGCAGACATGGCTCGGATCCTGTGTTGCTGTGGCTGTGGCGAAGGCCAGCAGCTATAGCTCCTGTTAGACCCCTAGCCTGGGAACCTCCATATGCCACGGGTGTGGCCCTAGATAAGGCAAAAAGATAAAAAAAAGATATGCATATTAGTCACGAAATACAAATACTCATTAAGATCAAAGGAAACTAGGTTCCAATAATACATTATTTATAATATGCACTCCTGTCACACAACTGAATGTTCAGCGACTTAATGAATTGAGTAACTTAGAAATTATATCATTTACCAAATATATATGAATTTAATTGGTTTTAATGCAAAGGTATCTGCTCTTCAACCAGCTGGCAACAGCATTTATGGAAAATCTCCTGTGTCCTGAATAAGTGTAAGGTATGAAGAGGGAAAATATCCAATCTTTTAGTGCTTCATTTCTTTAAAAATCCCATTCTTGCTAGTTCAAAAAAGTTTTAAAAATTGAAATTAAGGGCTATCATCCAAGTATCTAAGTGCTGCGAAGATACTAAATAGTTTCAATTTTGATAGTTTAGAAGAGGAAAATCTATTACCTTTTCTTTAAAATTTGAATTTATTTCCAAGTTGGTCCAGTTATGGCAACTAGTATGCATCCTCTCAGTAGTGTTTTGGTGGTAAATATGCAGTCTGAAAGTTGAGCAGATATTTAAAAATATTTATTGAAATACAGTGATTTATATTTGTGTGGCATACGAGCACTAGTCCTAGAAATATTGTATAACTAAACAAACTATAATATAAATAAATAAAAAGAAATTAAAATTCCCCCCCAAATTAGATGGCCTAGTGATGCAAGTAGGTTTTGATTTCAGCTTTTACTGAGAAAACAACAAAAATTTAACTGCAGTAATAATAACAAAACAAATGAATGCTATTATTTTTTTTAATATTATACTTTATGCACATTGTATCATTGAATAATAAGTATCCCAATGAGTCTGGACTCCACTAAAGATTTCAGAGGTGAGGAAACTGAGCAAAGGGAGTGTAAATATCACACTGGCAGGGCCAAGAGATGAACTCAACCCAGTATAACTCTAAAACTTTCTTATGTTCTCTTGCATTAAGTGTTGAAAGATGTTACAGAGGTAGATCTAGTCTGGAACACTGTATATATATCACAATGAAAGCCTTTGCTTTTATCAAATATACTCGTACTTGATAAGATTGAAGCAGTTGTTGTTTGCCTGTTCATTTATCTGAAAGATGGCTGGAAGGATGAAGAAGTCACAGAAACAATGTTTGAGTGTATATGTAGTTTTTGTTTTAAAAGTACATAGATGCTATGGGTTGGGGATTGCTTATTTTGTAATTTTTTTTAAATAAACTGTATGCTGTGAAATTCTAGCACCACTTTAATTGAAAAAAAATTGTTGTATGTCTATATCTCAAATACACTGGAGTTTAAAGGACATCTCCAAAAAGTGTTGATTTTAAGATTGATAATAAATGAGTAAACTAATTTTGGGATACCCTGTACAATATCGAGAGGACCTTGAAGAAGAAAACTGCTATGCACAGCAAAACTATGCACAGCAACTGTTGATGATGGTATTTTACCAGTCAAGAGTAAAATACGGCCTAGAAATTAGAGCTTTCTTCTTAAGCTTGTCTATGAAAGTAAAATGCCTGAAAAATTCTTTGACATTATACAAGAGTGCAAGGATAGCAAATGGGTTTCAATTCTCTTGATAACTGGTGTTAATAAATAGTTACTACTTGGAAAAGCATTGTGCTAAGAAGGATTCTGAGGCTATGTTTGAGCTCAGGAAAGAAGTCTGTGATCTATTAGCAATATCTACCATGGGTGAAAGATTTAGGCATGATCACATATGTGAGTCACTACTTTTCCCTGACTAGCATTTCCATTAATTACGTTCTCATTAGATATGAGATAACTGAAGATGGAGACAGTACTTACTTCATTTTATAGGGTGATCAATGCCTGAGGGGTTTGCCAAGACCTGAGGGGTTTATGACGATGTAGGCATTTCAATGCTAAGGTAGAGTTCTAGACAGCTGGTCACCCCATTTAAAAAAAAAAAAAAAGCTATTTATTGAAATAATTATAGACTCATAGGAGGTTGCAAAAAAAAGTACAGAGGCCCATGTACTGTTTCCCCAGCTTCTTCCAGTGGTGACATTTAATATAACTATATTGTGATATGTACCTTACTTTTGTCTCCCCATCGTATCAAGTGTAACACCCAGCAGAAGTATGTCGAATGAATGAATACATGGATGAGTAAATGCTGATGTGAGGGGAGATGTTCTCTGTTTTTATGAGCATTTTTACTCCCTTCCAATAAAGAAACAGGGTTAAATGTTCTCAAAGCTTAAAAATTGTGCAAAGACCACATGAGAGACATTTGATTTAAACACAGGAAAAGTGGAAAAGGCATAAAATCCTCTTTGAACTAGCCTGTACACAGAGGGATTTGGGATTATAACATGAACACAGAATCGTGACCTTTAAAATAAGTGTGTGGCACAACAGTTCAAATCTCAGTTTAGTAATACAAATCTATGGGTTTTCTTCAATTTCTAGGCAGTTGAAAAGATACATTCCAGTAGATTTGAAAGTACACTCAGTATGCTTCAGCGTACTGTTTAGAACCAAAAAGCAGGGTGAAGCTGACAGCTGTGTGTGAGCTGGTGAATTATCAAGATTCAGTGTGGATGGACAAGCAGAGGGGAATTTTCTTATCTTTGTAGGAGACAACTAGGCTGAAAGTGATCTGGGTTGTTTTTTGCAAAGTGCAGTTATGGTTTTGTTTTGGTCTTTAGAAAATGTTCGGTTTGGAAATTGTCCATGTAGCAATAGTATGAGTCAGTGATTCAAACTTAAAGGAAAATCGAGTTTTATGTCTCTGAAACTATCATGGGCACATGTGCATGCGTATACACGTACACACACACACACACCCACACACACACACCCTGCACACATTAAACATCCAGTAGACGTTAATGCTAAAGGCAAAGTATAGTAAAAACTTAGAGCATCTGAAAAAAGTGATCTAAGAAAATTGATCATTTTTCTACTTTTTCTGGTGGTATTTAATTCTGAGCTCCTTATCTAACTTCTAAGTTCATCCTGGGTCTAATTCAAAACTGAACTCCATATCCCATAAACTTGGGACTTATTCTACCTTGTCTTTGACTTCACAGTCACCTTGACTTCCAGTACTATTCATCTTCACCTTGACTTTCCCCTTTAATTTGTTTCCCTGCTTTCTTATTTTCTCTTCACCTCCCAATAGCTGCAACAGGAAGGAATCATGCAAATAATTTTATTATAATAAAATTCATTGTATGATTAAACTTCCTTTGAAGTCTGTGAGATCAGACACTAAATGACCTGTGAGAAATTAAAGAGTACTGGATTTCGTTATAGTGGTGCCCAAAAGGTATTCCTTTAAACTGATTAGGGGGAACTTGTAATTTTTATTTATATTTTCTTTTCTCTTTATTTTTGACCCCAGCCCAGTAGGGCCCGACAGCTGGGCCCTCCCTCACGGTGTGTCCCTGACCTCTGGGGACGCCAGCACCTTTGTTCTGTCCGGCCCAGCAAGGTTCAGGTTCGCCCATTCCCTGCGTTCCCCTGACTCCTGCCTTTCTTGGGCCTGTCCGCCTCTGGCCTTGAGTCACTTTCCCTGCCTTCCCACACCCTGCCCAGCCAGCCTCCCCTCCCAGGCTGCCGTAGCTCAGCTTCCCCGGCCCCGCGCTCTCACCCCTCAGCCCGCAAATAGGCAGGCATACCCTTCCCTGCCCCTATCCCGAACTGAGTGGGCGCCCATGCTTTTGCACACCCCAGGGAAAGTCCCCGGGTCACGCGGTTGTGTGTGGAGAGCCTGTGACGCTCAGGCTTGCCCTGATGCTTCTGCCTACGGAGTCACAACTAGCGACCATGGCCGACGCACCTAGAGCGCGGGCCGACCCCACGCCAGGCCGCCTGAGCTGGTGGGCACCTGATTAGGGGAAATTTTGTTTCCATTAATAGACTGAAACCAAACTGTCTGTAAGTGTTCTTAACAAACAGGTTAACTCAACTCTTTCTCTTAGAATTCCACTTACGTCATATCTTTTCATATCTTTTGCTTGGAGCATGGTGGAGGGTGGTGGAGGAAGGCAAATGGAGGGGCATTAAACCTCCTCGCCAGCTGTTCAGAACTTGGCACTCATCCTAGCCATGGGGCATCTTGCTCCAGAGAAGGGGGAAGCCACAGTTTCTCACCCCGGCTGGGATAAATCTCCAGTGAGGGAGCAAAGCTGATCTAAAGGGAATGTAGGTGTTTGCTCATGTTGTGTCCACACGTGCACCAGTGTGACTGAAGTTCACTGAAGCAAAGCTAGATAAAGTAAGACACACACTTTGATGCCAATCAGTTGTTTTATTGCTAATATTTTCACTTTTTGTGATTCCATTCTCAGTAGGGACTGGCTGTGCTGCCCTTCAGGCAGCTCTGCTGTTTTTAGTCTAGTCTTGCCCTCACCTCCCAGGACTCAGCTGGCATAACCATCCTTAGTGATTGATGGCGCTCCACGCCCTGCATCTGCCGGGTGGACCGCCTGCAGTGGGGGGGTTCTGGGATCAGGGGCACACACAAAGCCTCTTGTCTGCCTCTGCATTCCTGTGAGAGTTGGGGTTCCCAACTTCCTTTGTGTGATGTGAAAGAATAGAGCTGATTTACAGGGTAAATAAAATATCAGAGGAAGTAGAGGTTAGCTGTTACTTATGGCTAAGAGAGATTTATGAGATTATGTAGTAACTGAACCTCCACTTTAAGCCATAGTCATTATGGTCTACATAGTTCCATACCTCATTAGAGGGAAAAAAATGTGGAGAATGGAGAACACTAAGTCCTTCTTCTGTTGAGGAAAAAAATGTTTCTGGTCTTGGTACAGATGTGATCCGTAATCAAAAGAACACTTTACATTTTTTTATAGCATCTTTCTGTAGCAAGTTTCACTTGAGACTGTAAATCCTACTATAACAGAGTAGAAAATCCTCTTTTACATATGGAGAAACTGAGTCTCAGGAGCAGTCAGCACTTGAAGGTGCTTATAAGAAGCCAAAGATGAGGAAAGAGCACCTGGAAATTTAACTTTATTTCTAGTCTGTTTTAACCTCTCAAAAAATTCAGTGAATAACAAAAGAGGGGAAAAAAAGCACTTACTGGACTCATTAATATGCTAGGCAGTGCTCCATGTTCAATTCCATTTCAAAAGCTTTTTTTCCCCAACAGCACTGACAGATTCCACAAGTCTTGGAGTAGGTTAAGGGACTGAAGGGTGCTTGTGGGTATAGTGAGCTATTTTGAGTGTGCTCTTTGAAAACTGAAATTACGGGAGCAAAGTCTGTAAAGACTCAATGTTATACTTGTTCTATGAGGGGAAGGATTCTTGTAAATCCAGAAGTATGTTGTTCAAGCACTGGACACAGTTAGAGGCAGCTGGGTCGACATGCAGACATCTCCTTGGATGCTAAATCCTTGCTACTCAAAATGTGGTTCCTGGACAAACAGCATCATCATCACCGGGGTGCTTGTTAGAAATGCAGAGCCTCAGGCTCCATCTCAGGTATAGTGAGTCAGACTATGCCTTTCAACATGATCCTGGAGATTCGTATGCACATTCAAATTTGAGAAGCACTGTGCTAATTGACACCAAAGAGGGGGTCACACCTGCGCCAGAATGGGTGAGACCCCAGTGCTGAGCCAGAGATGTGAGTTTAGATTAGGGATAGAGAGGAGAAGAGAACTGATGCTAAGTGGGATGATCAAGGTGAGTGTTTGTGAGTGTTCATCGAATCCAGGCAGGAAAGGGTAAGTCAGAGGAATCAGCCAGAGGGCCACAGGATGTAAAAATGGACAAGTTTGAGAGCCTCTTGATGGAGTGAGTGAGCCAGCAAGTGGTGGGGGGTAGGGGGAAGAGACAAGTGAGGAGAGGGCTTGGGGAAGGGGTTGGGAAATGCAAAGACAGCAAAGAGACATGATGACTGCATTTTCTGAAAGAAAGCTGCTTGCAAAACAGGTTAAGAGGGGTGGTTGCATGGTTAGGATCCCTCTCAGGGAGGAGGGTTTTGTTGACAAGGCCTGTAGATGATGCAGGCAGCAAAGGCCCTTCTCCAGGGTGGTCCCATCTGTTTTTAGATGGAATTTTCTTTAAGGCATATGGATCCTCAATTTGGCCTCTAACACTGGTGTTTTTAAGTCACATCAATTTCTTTGTTTCCATTCCATTTAACCCAGAAATGAAGTTAATAGCAATTTTCCTGGGCATACTACTCCTGGTTCTGAAGAGAATTAACGTTTTAAATGACCACTGGGAAATACACGAATAAATAGGAAGTTTTAAAATAGTATAGTGTTATAGGCCAAATTATAGTCTAGCTTCTGATGTAGTGGCTCCCAGGACTACAAATGTTAATTTATAAGGAAGCTTTTGTTTTAGAAGCCATTAAAGATGTTGGTTCTGAGCTTGCTTAACTCCTACCTCTTCACCCCACCTGGAATAGAATTAGTCATACTTAAAATTAGTAACTGAAAATATAATCTTAACCCTACATCTGGCACTTCACTTCATATGATTGCACTCAGTTTCAGAGAGGAATGTATGCATTGAGTCTGATCTTGTTTTACATACTACTTTGTAAGCTTTCTTTATCTGGAAATAAATGACCAATTTTGTCCTTGCGCAATGTTAATTATAAACCAGAGAGAGGCACCATGCCTGTCTTTGTAGGATGAGGAAACATAAAGTTTCTTTGGAGACTGGATTCTTTTAATGAGATAAATGCAGGGCCATGTTTATATTTGTAACAAAGTTGTTTAAGGAGAAAAAGAGTCTTTGAATTCTGCGGATGAGCCCCAGGCGAGGAAGCCCAGAAACAGCATTGTCTTCTGAGCACTCAGACCCCAAGTAGCAATCTTTTGAGAGGAAGAGGGCTCAACATTTTGAAAGAGTGACCATGATTAATATGTATAGTTCAAATCCATGAAGGGTTTCCGCAGCACTCCATCGCATTTGCTAAAAGGAATTGCTAAGTGATAGACTAAGAGCCTATAGAGCCTTGTAGCTGCTGCTGGAGATTGAAGGCTCCTCTGCAAGTTGTTCAAGCACATTCTGGAACAGTTCTTAGCAAACGCTACTGCTAATCAGGCATCATCTCCTCAAATAAAAAAGGGAAGTATATTTTGGAGGTGAAGAGGTGGAGTGGGGAGGGAGTAGACAGTTCCTATTAAGATAAAGTCCTTAATCTATACTTAAATGACCCTTCCTAGATTTACCCCCAACTTTTGATATGAGAAGAGTCGACTATGTCCACAGGCCATTGCTTCTTGCTTTTCAGTAGTCAAGTTAGTGGTAGAGTTAGTATATCCATGCATCCAGAGTTGGTCATAAACAGACATTTTATACCCATCTAATTAATTTAACTGCTTTATTACTTTTTATTTTCCTTTCCATAAAGAGGAAGAAGAGTTGCCCGAGAGGTAGAGAGAATTGATAAAACTCAATAAAGTGAATGTCTTTATTGACCATGATGGGTTTCTTGTTTGGCTATGGCCCATCTTATTGTCATTATTTCCCAGGGATTTTTGGAAAAGGTAATGATGCCAAACACATTTGTATTTATTGTGTAATAATTGCTTTCATTTATTGAGCACTTAATATACACTGAACACTGTACTAGGCACTTTACATGTATATAATCCCACAGTAACCTTATGGCGTTGACCCCAGTGCAGTATGAGATGAGAAAACTGATGAGTTTCACAAATGAGAAAACTGAGCCTAAAATTCTGAGGTCAAACAGCTTGTGAGTGACAGAGTTAGACTTCAATATCTGATTTGTTTGGAATCAGAGACCGTAGGCCAAATACCTGTACTAGTCTGTGTGCCATAGAACAAAGGCTTTGAGCTTCTCAGTTGAAACATACCATATCAGACAAGAATGATTACGCTTTCCAATATAATTAAGTAGTTCCTCATTGTCCTCCATCAACAAATTAAAGTAGTTCCCATCTTCTAGTGGATTTCCAGCATGACAGCTCTAATTATGCTCCCTTGTGCTCTCTGAATTCTCCCTCCCTCCATATATTCTAGTAAAGTGAACCCCTCCTGGGTCCTGTAAGTTTCTCTTCTTTTATTCTTTTTACTCTGGCCTCCCTTCATTTTCCCACATCAAACTAGACACAAAATGAGAGGATAGATATGAAAGTATTTTGGAATGTTAGAAGGAAATCAAACATAAAACATTATGATTATGTCTGAAACAGCTTTCTACATCTGCTCAATGAAACTACTCTTCTGTATCCAGTCAAGACAGTCAGCAAAATTCTTTCTGGAAGTTCTAGAAGGCAGAAAGGAGCATGAACTGCCATGTTAGTCAAAAGCGTCAAACCAGGTTGTGTGTATAAGTACACTTTAAACCTAATGAAGGCCAGTTTCCACGTGATGGTCATGAAGAAATTTTGAGGCACTCTAAGTATTATTGTATCACCTGAAAGTCACTGCATGACCAAGAGGTTAAGTAGCCCTTTTTGCCAAGAAAAATGAGTAGACTAAGTACAGTAGCAGACAGACTGGCTAAAATGAGCTGAATGAGGAAATAAAAAAATGACATCAAAAAGAGAAGAGGAGTTGAGCATTCTGTTTCAAGAAGAAGCAATATATAGTTTTTAAAGAAAAACTGATTGCTAAAACCAAGGCTTTCTCTTAGTTTGTTGTATACCTGACACCACAACTAGTTTGGGAATAATCTGGGAGTTATAAATCAGTGAAGATTAAATAACTGCTTACAGTGAGTGGATATGAAATCTCAAATTAGATGCAATTTTTGATTTATCTTTTTAAAATTTTATGCTCACATGGGTGCTTTGTGAGTCTCGCCAAGTGAATCACCGTGTACATGTTCTCAGATTTCTACCAGGGCCCCTGCTATTATTTATGGGACTTGAAATTTGGTTCTAGTTACACTGATTTATAGACTGCACTGCAATATAAGTATTTAACGGCTATTCACAGCACCGATGTTTCCTCCCAAAGGTTCTCCTTTCTGCTCTAGAGAAGCTCTCTAGTCCTCTGTTCTGCCCAGCATTTCAGCTGGTAGAAACCAAGAAGGTCTTGGCCAATGAAGTAGTCCAAATGTCAGTGAGGACACAGCAAAATAATTCACTTTTATAAATCTCTGTTTATTTGGTTTGTCTTTGTTGCTGTTGTTTGTTCTCTCTCTCTCTTTTTTTTGGCTACGTCCATGGCATGTGGAAGTTCTAGGGCCAGGGATCCAATCCGCATCCTTATGGATTCTAGTCAAATTCGTTTCCACTTCACCACAATGGGAACTCAAATCTCTATTTATTTGTAATGAACTTGTTTTTAAAATAGCTTAAAGAAACCTCTGAAATAAACTAATTATTGAGATTGAAGAAATGAAACTTATTGTCTTGTAAATGAAGGTCTTACCCTAGGTAAAATCTGAAGCATGTTTTAATGCCTTATTCATCCATCTCGTCTTTTTGCACCTCTTTCCTGTTTCCTGATGCCACAGCTTTTCAAATCCTTATGTAGGATATAGAACTTTACCCAGGTGTATTTTCTATCTTTGCCTTGGTTTTTGCATTGTAATCATTAGATCAAGCCAAATCAATCAATCAGATAATTTAATTCATACAAACTGTGTTGAATAATGTAATGCTTTACCTCCTTAACGATATTTCAAATTTTAAAGAGAAAGCCTGACACAATAAATGCTTATACGCAGGAATGAATCTAAACGCGATGCCAGTAGAAGTGTTTTGACTTAAATGATTGGTGAATAGAATTTTCATTCCAAAATTCATCATTGGATTGGGAGTACCTACGGAGACTCTGAAGAAAGAGACATTGAAAAACAGTTATGTTTTAGATGCACACATGTTCTGGGAAAATTCTTTTTGAGAAGAGATACTGGTCTGGGGATGGCTCATTGCACAGAACTTCTGGGAAGTATGTAACTGTCTTAGTTCAGGTTTCCTAGAAAACAGAGCATCTGAGGGGAAACTGCTTAGGCTTCATTGGGAAGGGAGGCACAATACCAAGGCAGCAGGAGTGAGGGGACTGGGAAAATGAGTCAGGGAAGAGGATGGTGCATTACTGAGCTTCATGAGACACACGGCTTGGTACTACTGGGTCTCTGGAACCAGTACTGGGTCTCTGGAACCAGTACTGGGTCTCTGGAACCAGTACTGGGTCTCTGGAACCAGTATAGCTCAGAATAGTGTTGGGGAAGGGTGTGAACTTTATCTGCTGAGGCTCCCTGTCCCCTGCTTTCACTGGCCCAAGTTTATTCCAGAGAGCTTAAGCTCCCCTGCATTTCTGGCTTGCATTGCCAGGGAGTCAGAGATAGGTGGCTAGGCTCTCCCTGCAGAAGCCAGGCAGAGAGTCGAGGGAGGAGCTGAGGTCGGGTATCACTCAGTGAATCTGAATCTGATGGACTTGTTGGTGATCTCAGGTGGTGACCCTTGCTGCTGACAGCCACAGAGAGAAGCGGTAGCAGTAATGAGAAAGGAACAAAACACAGAAATAGTCCCAAACAATATGAAAATAAAAAAAAGAGAAGACGGAAGTGTTAAATGTAATAGTCATGAAGAATATTTTCAAGGCAGGCAGGCTGGTGCAGGATGCCCAGAAGAGAGGAGAGGAGAGATTCAGGAACAGAGATGCTGCTTCCTTATAGTTTCAATAGAGGCGATGACATACTCTGTGATCAGATTCTAAGGCCTGGAGCTCGTGTCCTTTGCAATTGTGTCACTCCCTGCACCTAGCATATGGTCGGAGCGGGCTGTAGGTACTCTACTAACTATTTATTAAATCAGGGATCAAATGCTTTAAGTTGAACCAAGTTTGTCTCTTTGTTTACAAGTAAGTTCTGCCTTGGTAAATGAACTTATGGCTTTTGGGTGTGTGTGTGTGCAGGGCTATGTATGTAAATATGTGATCTTAGGGTAGAAAAGAAGCCTATATTATTTGGGTGTTTATTCAAGGTAGATTGAAAAGAGACTTAAGTGGCTTTGGTGTCTCATACTATGAATGTGAACATAATTTGAACTGAAATTTCCTATTTTCTACCTTCCTTGTTATTACTGTCCTCCACTAACAGAAAAATACTGCCCATAAATAATTACTACTTAATCATTTACCAGGTGGATTTTGTATTCATCTATCTGATATACAGATGATAAAATTTACTTTCTTATTAGCGGCAATCTTTGCTGTAATTTAACAAGTAAAAATGTCACACGGTAATCATTCCAAATCAAAGCAGATGTGCCAGCCTCGATACAGTTATTTGAATATTGTTAAAAACTCAGAGCCAACCGACATCTCTGAGGTTGAAACATAAGTAAGTTAATAGTTTTTTTTTTCTATACACAGTTACTCTGGAAGAAAATCATTTAGTTTTCTTTAATTAAGATTTGTACTCTTATCAGAAGTATAACCACAAAGAAATACTTCCTGGCTCTTGCTTCTTACTACAAAGTGGAAATCTCATGAAAGCAAAAACTTGGGTGGGGGAGCAAAAACAAAACCAAACAAAAACACATAGCAATTAAAATTTATTAGATTTATTATCAAGGCAGAAGCTTCTGCTTAAATCAATGAACACTTAGTTTTGGGAAAAAAAACAACTTGTAAATAGAATCAGTTCACAAATATGTCCATGAAGTAGTGGGTTCAAACACTAGCTCTGACACTTACCAGCTATGTGAACAATGGCTAATTAGCACATTTTTTGAATTAAAATGGTATTAATAAAAATGGAAACTAATAATCACTTCACATGCTGTTCTGGAGTTTTGAATTAATGGAGTACAGTGTGAAGCATCAGTCAGACAATAGAAATTTAATAAATGTAAACTATTTTGTTCCTACCTACAGTGAATATTGTTATTGTACAAACCACCTCATCTGTGAGAAACTCCTGCCCTCACTGTGTTTATTCACTGAGATAGATTGCATATATTTTATCAGACATAGAGTTCAATATTAATTACATTTTGACTGAGGGGAGCATGGAAAGATCTAGATAGTCCCTCATCCAGACATTTATTCTCCTAAATATTACCTGGGGACTTGTTTATGATGTAAATTTCTAGGAAAAATGTAACAATTAGAGAAATCTTACTCAGATTATTGAACCTAGTACATAGAGAAATTAATGTAAAAAGATTACACAACTGAGACTTTCTTTTCTGTTGATTAGTAATTTGTACTTTGCAGTGAGGTAAAGAAAAAGGGATCTAGTCTGAGACCTCAACTCTGGGGACTTAGTAGCAGAGGAAATTTTCGGCTCCATTATGCTGTTGACCTTCTGAAATTAAGAAATAAAGAAGTTATGGGATTTGAAATTCATAGCAAGGATTGCATTATAATAGCCTGATAAATAAAAAAGTTTATTAGTCCACTTATTAAAAAAATGACTTCCCTCTATAATGTATATTACACTGGTGATAAAAATGAACAAAATCAGTGTCCATTTTTATTCCCTTGAATAAATTGTTTCTCATCTGTATGAAAAGGTGAGTGGTTATCTCTATTGCTGTCTCCAATGTATTTTATCTTTTCCAGGATTTTGGAATTCCAATCACCATAAATTTTAATTAGGTCTCAACTTTATAATAATAATAATTAAAAAACCCAACTATATGTTGACTGTTACCCTATTTACTTGAAAATTAATTTGTTTAACACCAGGAAAAATATGCTTCATATTTTTCAGCTTTCTACTTGTGTATACAAATTCTGTTGGAGCTAAAATTATCCAGTAGTCATTGACTTGAAGAAGGGAAAATGAACGAGCACACATCAGGGATTATGAACTGGAGCAGAAGGACCTTCCCTGCCTACTCCTATGTGACAGTTGGGGACTTAATAGGGGTCATCTGAGTTTTTTCAAATACATTCCGCACTTCAGGTATTCTTTTTTTTTAATTGAAGTATAATTAATTTACAATGTCATGTTAGTTTCAGGGGTATAGAACAGTGATACACTTTTATAACACACACACACACACACACACACACACACACACACACACACACAGACACAGACATACACACACACACACACACCCCACATCTTCTTTATCCATTCATCTATCAATGGACATTTAGATTGCTTCCATGTCTTCTCTATTGTAAACAGTGTTGTAGTGAACACTGGTGCATGTATCTTTTCAAATTAGAGTTTTCTCTGGATAATGCTGAGGAATGGGATTGCAGGATCACATGGTAACTCCACTTTTAGTTTTTTAAGGAACTTCTATGCTGTTCTCCATAGTGGCTGTACCAATTTACATTGCCACCAACAGTGCAGGGGAGTTCCTTTTTCTCTGTCTTCTCTCTAGCATTTATATTTGTAGGCCTTTTGATGATGCCCTTTCTGACCAGAGTGAGGTGATACTTCATTGTATTTTTGATTTGTATTTCTCTAATAATTAGTGATGAGCATTTTTACATGTGCCTCTTGGCCACCTCTTTGTCTTCTTTGGAGAAATGTCTATTTAGGTCTTCTGCCCACCCCTCCTTTTGATTGGGTTATTTTTTGTTGTTGTTGAGCTGTTTGTATATTTTGGAAATCCCTTGTCAGTCATGTCATCTGCAAATATTTTCTCCCAATCTGTAGGTTGTCCGTAGATGTTTTGATATGTCCATCCACTTCCCAGTGGTTGGATTCCTCCACCCTTTGGTAATTAAACTCTAATAATGATTTGAGTCATTCCTATTTCTTCCTTGTTTAGGAGTGAAAAGTTTTTGAAAATCTCTGGTCCTGATGGAATGGTATAAAGCCGCAGAATATTTGCTTGACAATTATATAGACAAGAAATTTATTGCCTGAAAAGATGAACAAAACTCTCAATCCAATTAAAAAATTATTCAAATCAATACATTTCTTCCTTGAAAACTTAGAGAGTAAGGGCTTGAAATCGAATTGTCTGAGGTCTTTCTATATCAAGCCAGCTGGTATTTCCAAGTTAAGTTTTGGAGGTATAAATTTGTCCTAGGAAGAGTTTTTAACTTTGCACTTTCCAGAGTGGTCTCCTAGAAAACACTGCTCTTGCAAGACATACTGGGAAAGAAAAAAGGGAAACAATTGTATGGGTTTCATGGGCACACTAATTTGAGAAATCCTGTATCATACTCCAAAGGTTGAGGGGTTTTGCAATCATAACATCCATCATACTCAAAAACCAAATGAAAATGCATTCTGCCCTCTTCCTTAGCTTACCTTTGAGCAAATCCTGACTATTTGAAATATAGAGGGTGTGGAAGGGATATTCGAATCACACCTGTTGACTTGGCGGCAAGCAACCAAAATTGATAGCAAATTTCTTAGAAATGTTAGTGATTCTAAACATGGTACATATACACTTTTGATCTAGCCTTATGTCTTCCCACCACAAATGAATACATTGAAGGACAGTTAAAGAGCATGTAGTAAACCTTTTTAAGCATGAAAACTAATGAAAAAACTGAAACTACTTTACCTTTTGATGTTTTACTACTTCCCTGTGTGAATTGCTTTTGGCATCTCAGAGACAATTTAAAAGCCCTAAATGCTATAATGTAATCCTGGCATTTCCAGGCATGAGTCAAGCAGGGACAAGATTTGGAAATCTATGGCTCTGTGATTGGAAGGACCTACCTTCGTCCCAGATCAAAACTTAGTTTTCCAAGACCTTCCATGACCAGCTGACAGTGACAAGTAGAGCAAAGAGATTTTTGCACAAAATATAGGGCCTGGTGAGGCCATCCTTAGGGATTCTGTGCTTATTCACTGAATCCTACTTTCCTGCTTGTTTCCATTTCAGACTATTAGCTTACACACCTTTACTCTTGGAATTGAGACCTCAAGGATGTACCAGAAACTATATAATATTAATTATCTGAGATAAAAAAAACCCCTTCCACAACATTTTAAAAGTAGAAGGCACTTTCTAGTTACAAAATAAATACAAGTGTAATGTCTTAAGTGATTTACATGTATAGTTTATTTAATCTTTACCCTATGAAATATTTTAACCTTTTTAAATATGAAAAATTACAATCAGAAATCACATAGCTAGGAAAGGAGTCTATACTGAATATGACTATCTGGCTCCAGAAACCATGCTTTTAACTTCTATTAATGACTTCTTTCCATCCTATTGAAATGGGTGAGTCAAGATGTGAAAAGTTAAAAGAACTCAAACAGTTATTGGAAATAGAAGCTATTTCAAAAGGCAGTGTATGGTTAATTACCAAATAAGCTGTATAGGCCATATGTATTATTGGAATATAAAAAGCAAAGGAATTGATTAGGTTGAGGATACATTGTCAGGCCATGCTTTTTTGAGAGTGACTGGAGAAGACAATGTGGTGTTAGCTTAGGCTTGAAGGAAAGGTGATCTTTGCAACATTAGAGATTGCAGTGTTTCCGGAATGAGGTGGATCCTGGTCAGTTACCTATGTTGGGGCAGGGTAGTCCAGGAGAGAATTAGATCTCTTTACTAGAGTAGGACAGGAATTGGGGAGCTGCCCTAGGTGTAGGTGCTGACATGCTGTTCAGTCTGACAATCACAGAACTGTTTCAATCGGCAGAATTATTATTGGTAAACAGCTGACTTTAGAAGAATCATGATGAAGCAGTCATGATGAAATAGTATTTAACACTTCTAGTAAAAAGTCACTGTTTCGAGTACTCTCCCAGGAAGTGGAAATGAAAATCTGTGTGTTATGCAATCATGAAGCAGATGATTAGTGTCACCACTGGTATCCTGGTGATATGCAGTGTGCTTACTGAGACTGGTCCATTAATTAAGGGGCTTGGTAGCAAAGGGGCAGGATACTGGATCTTCTGGACTATATTTTTAAGCCCCAGTAATGTCCTGCCAAAAAAAGACAAGCGCAGATAGAAGCTGTCCTGTCTAAAGGCAGAGAGGGAAAAAAGTATGTCTTGCTAAGACAGGCGATTTTTGCCCACAGCCCAGAATCCAAGTGTTTAAGAATTTGTTTTCATAGGTTTGGAAAATCCTAATTCTGACTCCTCAAATTAAAGATACGCACACAAAGTCAGGATGGTGTATTCAGGCAGGAAGATGGGAAATAGTAGCAAGGAAGATAGAGGCCTGGGGAAAATCTGATTCCCATGGAATCTTCAGACAACTTCTGCTATGCCTTCTTTCCTTATAAAAGAGATCAGTTTCCCCCATAATAGCTAAGAGGCACTCTAGGGCACAAAGCTATTAGCGCCCTGTTGATGATTGTTCCTAGGCTCCTAGAAGCCAAAATGGATGTCATTAGAGTGAGCCCAGAGAGGGTGGGCTGAACATCTAGACTGTTGCTGAAAGACAAAATTCCCAGGTTGGTTCTAGATTTGAAAGTAATAACGTAACCAAATCCATGGAGTTGAATGCTAAGTCAACAAATTGACTGGGAATCAAAAAACCAAAAACCTACCACGTATTCAAGAGAAATATAAAGCCAGAGAAATGCCAAGTTTGGCAACATCTGTTACCTCAAACCCTAAACCTTCACCATCAGAGTATTTAAATATTGTGAACCAATATTTATGTGTTCAGTCAAAAAATATTTAATGAGTATTAAGGGTCAGGTACTGTGCTCCCAGTGGTCACATAATTTTAAATGAAACTGATGTCCCCATCCCCCATACACAGAAGTGACATTCCAGTGAAGGGAGCCAGACTAAAAACAAATAAACAAATAAGTGAATAGATGAAATAAGATTGTATTAGTGTTATGAGAAAAAAGAGAGAGTTGACAGATTGAATGAGAAAGGGGGAGGGGGTAGTAATATAAAAATTTGGAAGCTTTCTTCTGTATACTATGAATAGGCTATTTTGGCCTTCTTACTAAAAAACACTGAAACTTAGGTTTAGCTTTGATGCTGTACTTATTTCTTTGAAAAGTCTAGATCTTTAGTATTTTTCAATTTCTGGTGAAAAGTTAGACAGTTACAAGCGGACTTAATCATTGGTGTATTTGAGCAGATTTGTCGAAGGCCATCTTCCTTGTGCAGTGACAGTAACATGAAATGCTGACTGGATGGCATATTACAACCACCTAATGAATCTGTTCCCTCCCAGTTGGGATCTCGGGCGCATTTATTCATCTTCAACCAGTGTAATTAAAGATGAAAAGTATAACAGTGATGTATACTTCTCTGGGGAGGGAGTTGTTTTAATTGTAGACCCATCAGTGGAAAATGAACTATGCTGGAGAAAGATCAGGCTTAATTACACACCTGTTGGTGGTATCAAGCAAAGCTGTTGCATTCTGCTGTAACAGGGGAACTACTTAGAAAAACCCTGAGATTTGGCAAAGCTCAAAATATCACCTCATTAGAGCTTGTAATATCTGCCTTTGAACTCATTGAGTCATCAAGTTTTAGGTGAAAGGATATTGAGGTTGTTTAGTCTAATTCACATAATTTACAGATGAGAAAACTGAAGTCTGGAGTGGTTAACTAGCTTGTCCAAAGGCACACAAATAATCTGAGAGGCATTTCATTAAGCTTCTTGCTAACTACTCATGTCTTCTAAATGCTATCTTAGATTTGAAAGTGGATCGTAGAGGCCAAAACCTCCATTCAGAATCTCACAAAAAGTTTTAAAATTAAAACCAGATGAGTTTAATTTTCAGACAGCTTCTCTCAAAATATGAGATGCAGACTGTTAGTTGGAGAGAAATTACTATGATTCTAGATTCTTTAGGCAGCTGCCCACATACTGGAGCTATAACCAATTCTTCCAAATTCCTGAAAGATATTAAGGATAAAAAGGATAGAGAAGTCTCTGGGAAAATATCGTATTTTAAAATGTCCTCTTTGAATTTAACCTCAAATTCTTATTTAATTTCTTTTTTTGTGTGTGTGACTGTTCTGAAACGTGTGATCCTGGAAGACTTCTGCCATTTTGCTTAGATGAAATAAGACTGACCATGAATGGATAATTATTTAAGCTGAGTGGTGGCTTACAGAGATTTTTTTAAGAAAAGGATACCATTCTGTTCACTTTAATATGTGAAGTATTCTAAAATAAAATGTTTAAAAAGAATAAAAGCCTAAGAAAAAAGTCAGAAAATATAATTCAAGAAACTAATTAATTAATTAATTAATTTTTGCTTTTTAGGGCTGCAGGTGCAGCATATTGAAGTTCCCTGGCAAGGGGTCGAATTTGAGCTACCAGCCTATGACACAGCCACAGCAACATGGGATCCAAGCTGTGTATGCCACCTACACCATCACCTACACCAGCTCAGAGCAATGCTGGATCCTTAACCCACTGAGCAAGGCCAGGAATCAAACCTGTATCCTCATGGGTATTAGTCGGGCTTTTTACCGCTGAGCCACAATGGGAACCTCTTAGAAAGAATTTTAGCTCATAGGTACCGATATCAAGTCTCCTCCTGTAACCATAAACAATTTCCCATTGATTATCATCTTTGGGAATCAATCTGAACAAAATTGAATCAGTTATTAAAATATCAAGGAATAATTTCTTTACTCATCCCCAAAATTATATTTTCTTATAATAAGGGATTTTCTAGAAAGTTAAACCTAACATATTTTTCTAAAACATTTACATTTCTTTGGGAAAAGAACTTGAATTAATACTAAAATGAAAAAAGGTTATTTCCCCAAGTGCATGCTCAAAAATTACTGTTGATGGGAGAGATTTACACTGGAGTTAATCATGCTTTTCTCTAGCTGGTAGACATATGGGTGGTCTGAATTGGCCATTTAATTTTTTTGATAGTCTTTCAGTGTTTTACCTACATTAAGCTATGTCATCTCCATGTAGGTGAAAAATAGCTACACTGCTGTTAATTCAGAGTCTAAATAGACAATGTTGGGAAGGAGGGATAAGTGATAACATTGAAGCTGCACAGATTTTTTTTCATTTTTCAAAACAGAATTAGCTCTATAGTTTTCTCTATTTTCAAAAAAATCATATGGTCATTGTGAAATATTTTTAGGCTATATATGGAAACATAAAATATGAATAAAAATTCACTGTTCCTTTCAACATGTTTTTATATATTTATAAAATTAATTTCTTTTTAATGGGATCAAGAACATAGAGGTAGTAATTCTGACATTTCCTAAGTCCTACGCGACAAACGTGCCATTATTTCTCACTAACTTTATTTCTATTCCAAGTCCTTACTGTTACTAATGTTGAAACCTCTGGAGTCACTTCCAGGTAGATGCAGCTTTTTGAGGTGATTTCTCAGTCAATTCACCCCTCCCCCACTCTCTTCAGGTTTTCTCAGGGTAACGTTTCGGGTTCTGCTGGTGTTATGCTGTGTTTAGACAGTAGTAGAAAGGGCATATGGTCAGAGAGCATCCTCAGGCATCCACTGAGAGATAACTAGTCTACTGTGTCTTTGATCCTTGTGTCTCTGCTATGCTGCGTCTGCTGATAATTTGGAATTGGCCTTGACCATGAACTATGCCCACGCAGATCACTTTATGTTTTCCTGGTTCCAACTCTAAGGCTTCTCTTGCCCTGTTTTGTACCCCTTTGGGGGATACAGGAGAAATTTGAGTTCTTTTAAGTATAGTCAGACTCTTCATTGACTATTGTTATCATTTATTATTAATTGCATAAATTTTAAGCTCAGCTTGCTTCAGTGAGTTCTAACATATCTGGTTCTGACAAATCAATAGCCTTGGCTTTCAAAACTTTTCTTCTACTAGAGAGGCTCCTAAAGCCTGTTTTGAAACTGAGTCAAGAATATTTCCTCTCTCTTGGAGTAACAGCTGAAACAATGAATGGTTTTAAACTGATAGGAAAGAAAATGTAGGGGAAAATGCCAGAGGTAAAATATATCCAAATTCAATCCTGTCACATGGATCTACCTTCTTTTTTCCTCTAGAATGGGAGGCTTGTGATTTTTCTTCTGTTATACGAAAATTACACATAGTAATACAGAAGATTCTAACCTTCCAATCATGTATATCATCCTATGTATTTTTCCCAGACCACTGATAACTGATTCACCCTGTCTATAACTCATATTACCATTTATATCCATATGCCCTTTTTTATGTGAATGCTGCACACTCCATTTGCTGTCTTGTGAACTGCTTCTTTTTTTTCAGAAGTAATTATTAAAAATTGAATAATAAAAATATATTATAAAATATGTGTAGGATATAAAGAATAACATAGTGAATACTCATATACTACCTATATGGGGAAACTCATTTACTTGTGAAGCCTCCAGATCCTCCTTCTGATTTTCTTTCTGTTACTCTCCCCAGAAGGAATTATTCTGAATTTTGTGCTTATCTTTTCCTTGGTTTTAATTATGGTTTTTCTACATGAGTATACTCCTATCCAGTAAGTTAACCAATACATTTATTTATGAAATAAAAATTCTATAGATGGAATCATACTTTATGTACTTTTTTGTGACTAGGTTCATCCATTTGACCAACCTTGAATCCCAGATTCCCCTATGTTGTCTGTACAGAGCATTTCCACTGCTCTGTAGTATTCCTTTTTGGAATATACCATAATTTATTTCTCTGTTTTGCTCTTGATTGATGCTTGGGCTATTCTAGTATTTTCGTGGGACCAAAAGTTGTCTTATGACATAACCTTCTTGTATGTATCTCTTAGTGTAATCACAAGTTCTTTAAGCTACATAGAATCCAAAGAGAACGTTTCTGGTCATAAGTTATCGGCACTCAACATTTAGTTGTCACTTTTTTGTATTTGCCAATTAAATGATTGTAAATGATGGTTTATTTTTATTTTAATTATAATTTCCTGAACAACTAATTAAGTTAGAACATTATTCAGTGTCTACTGATGATTCATATTTTTTCATCTTTGGAGTGAAAAATTCTATTTCATGCCTACCCCCAATTTTTATTTTGCTAATTTCTTTGTCTTATTAATTTGTTGGATTGTAAAAAAACTTGTTTTTGTATGAATTCCTTATTGGTTATATGAATTTCAAATATCTTATCCCAATTTATGTTTATATATATTAAGACACATTTGGATGATTAGATGGTTTTTGCTATCACAACATATTGAATATTTTGCAGCATTTTGTTCCATTTAAAAAACTTGTATTGAGTAGGTAAAATCTTGAGTTTAATTTTTGGGTCAAAAGATGTGAGTATCTTCAAGGCTTCTAAATAACTATTTCCCAATTACTTTCCAAAAAGGTTGTACCGATTTGTAATGTCAGAAATAGTCAAAGATGTAAATTTCACTCTAATCAACCTTAGGTTTTGTCATTAAATATTTTTGGCTAATCTAATGTGCAAGATGTTTCTCAACATTGCTTTAATTTGCATTTCCTGATTACTAGCTGAATGAACATTTTCCACAGTGTTTGTTTACTAATAGTATTTTTACTTATGCAAATTGTATATTTTTACCTTTTGGTCTTTATTTTATGTTAGGCTAAGAATAAGAAAGACAGCTCTTGCAAACCAAAAGTAGAAAGTGATCTTCTGTTTTCTAGATGATTGTAGAAGATTTGCAAAGTCTTGACTATTTTACAAATAGTTACTTAAGATAATTTTAACAAATATTAAAAACATCATCTATTTGCCTGGCTTTGGGAATAGAAAGATAAATGAATTGGGTCTCGCTGTCAGAGGTTTAGTCTTTCAGGTTAAAGCAGAGAATTATGACAGAGAAAGGCTCCAGTGTTAGTGGGGCCCTAAGGAGGGGTCTCTACCTCAGATGAAGGTTATAAAGCCTTACTGAAGTGGTGATCCTTGATTTAGACCAGGGAGATGAGTGTTAAGTATCTGGAGCAGATGCTATGGACTGAGTTAACCACATGTGCGAAGGAAGAGAAGTGGGGAGAGCATGGCACTTCCCTCTGACAGAATGAGGCTGGCCCTAGAGCAGTGGGCTGAGACCCGCATGTCTACTCCCAAGGACTGTGAAGTCTATTCAGAAAGTTCTGGAGAGCCTCTGAGGATTTTTAATCAAGTCTGGAAAACTTCTTACAGTGGCAAGAAGGTGGATAGGTGGGTCATGGAGAAAACAGTGTAGAGGCATTTAGAAGCATTTTAGGGAGAAGGGTTGGGACAGTAGTGCTGAGATAAAGAAGAGGTGGTGAACTTGAGAATTATTTGAAAGTATATCAGTAGCTTTAAGAAAACCTATGTTTTAAGTCAAATTTGCTATGGGGAGAGAGGACGAGGAAAGACCACTATGTTGTCAGGGAAGGGGTGACAATTTCAGGGCAGAGTCAAAGATGGGCACAGGGAAGCCTGAACCCACTCTTATCCACCTTCAGGTACTCTCTTACCATAGATGAAGAGTCTCTCCTAAAATCCTGTGGTCACTTTACACAATTGTGTCCTGGTTTCTCTATAACACCTGAAGGTGTGCATAATGGCTCCATCTGCACTTGGGCGTGTACTGCTCCTTATAGCAGGTACAAGGCTACTGGGATAGGTTCTCCAGGCTCCTAAGTGCCCAGACTGTGTACTAGGAAGGGGAGCATTGGGCTGCTGGTAGCCATGTACCTGGGGCCTCAGAGATGCCTAGCTCTATGAAGCAGGGCCCGGCCAGAGGAGAGAGCCAATCTCCTTTGCTGGGACTTCAGATAGTACAGGTGAAAGGGTCTGCCTTGGCAGGCGGGTTCTCCTGGCAGGCACATGACTTTGAGGCTAAGCCCATGTCATGTAGGTTCTGTGAACAGGTTTAGTGGGTGCTCTGCCATATTTAAACTGAACTTAAGTGGCTAGAACAACTTCACAGGAATAGGGAAGCTTTTTACAGACTCCCGCAGGGAATGACATTCATCTACTTTTATCCAACTCTAGCTTCAGGTAAGTTGCCTGAGAAAATATGTTAATGAAAATGTCCTTTTCAAATTACTAATACTTCTTTTGGTTCTAAATGGTCAAGAATGGCTTTTCTACACTTGTTGAGTATTACTTTTCTCATTCATAGTAATTACAACCTATTTATAAATTACCAAATTTAAAATATTCAATGATTATCAATAAATGTGTATTGGGTAACTCCTCATGTAATTGGGGGTATAGTGGTGAACTAGATGGGAAAAACAGACTTTCTGGAGCTTAGATTCTAGTGTGGACAGAAAATAAAAATGCTAAAAGTGAGTGTATGATTTTTAAAATGATAAATGCTATATGAAAAATAAAATTGGAAATGTGCTAGAGAGTCACAGCAGAGTGGGCAGAAGACTTTTCTAAGAACTGAATTTTTAGCATGTATCTCACTTAGGTTTAAACTCTACTGAGGTACTGAAAATGTTAATTTTAAACCTAAAGACCATTTTCTCCCCAAAGCCATCCCTTTGTCAAATTCTTCTTTTGCTCGAAAAGCTCCATGTGATGTTTGTTACAGTACTGATTATGTTTGCATTTCACATTTATTTGGGGGGTCATTTGATTGATGCTATCCCCCAGAGACTGTGTTCTATGAGAACAAAGATGGGGTCAGTCTTTATTCTTCACTCCATCCAGGCACCAGCAATAAGCTTGCTTGTTGTAGGTGTAAATGAAGGACTAGCAGTTTAAAAATGTTTAACAAGCCTAGATGTGTGTAGTTTTCTGATATATTTCAAGGTCAGAGTGTGCTTGACAAAGTGGGCACGTGACAGATCTCTCATGGAATAGATATAAATTTTCCCAGAACTTAATATGTTGATCTGGATGAATAATATGTGGCCCTATTTGATTTTGACAATTGTATCATTCCCACTGAGGAACAATGTTGGAAATATAGGTAACAGAAGGGGGAAACTCTTTTTGAAATGGAAACTTTTCTGAACTGACAGAATAACCTCCTTCTGTCAGAAGAGGTATGGGAGCAAAGAGCTGGGTGGGAAGGTGAAATTTAAGGCGTAATTTAGACAGACAGGAACAAATGTAGGATTACTATATCATCAGGGCATAGATTTATACATAATTTGATAATACTTAGGTTGGAACTCAGGAAGAAGAGGAAACTCTTTTAGAACAAGCAGTATGAAAGAGGGCATAAATTTGCAACTTACCTTTACCAAATCAGGGGCTACTAAAACTAGAAGGGAATTATTGGGCTTGAACAAAAAAACAAAACAAGCAAACAAACAAAAAGAATAGGTGAAAGCAAAGGAGAAGAACAAGTGGGAAGGCTGATTGTGCAGGAGAAAGATTAGCTCTGGCTACATCCTCCTTCTACAACACAAGCAAGCACAACTTTTCTGATCAAGTCTGAGCTTTGCAACTGATGGATCAGAAGGGGAGGATCATGTAGCAAGATGGGGCTACCTGTGTCATATCCCTTCTAAATCTGGAAAATTCTCAGTGATGGCGAATCTTCTGCTTTCCAAATAGCTTAGACTACCTCTACACACTACTGTTAGAAAGTCCTTGCTGTGGAGCATGAGTCTGTCTTTCAGCTTCTGTCTGTTGTTCTTAGGGGTAACTAATTTCTTGATCCCTTCAGAATCAACCAGCTTTGTGTTCTACGGAAGAGCCCACAAACATTTGTAGCCATGTCTCGTCTGTTATCCTCTTCTTGTCCCCATTTCTTTCTCTGTAGGTCACCTTCTTTGCTCACCTCTGCCAATGCATGGTTTTATCTATCTCTGTTCTTCTTCTGTGATGCCCTGAATTCAGTATGGAGGGAATTCAGTGCTTTATACTAATATGATATTGCTATTAATGGAAAATGATATTCTTGGTAGCCACATCATAGCATAGTCACATATTGAACTCAGTGACATATGAAACCTTTAAGGCTTTTCCAAGTTATTCTGTTGCTGAGTCATGCCACCCATTCTGTCTTTATGCAGCCACTTGTTCCTGTGTGTCCAGCCTGGTGAATATTTTAGATTCTAATTCTGTCATCTAAACTCTCTATTATTCTTCACAGTTTTATGCAATAAAGAAAAACTATTAAGCATGACTCTCTACTGCTACCCAAGTGACTGGTAAATCTTGATCATGAAAGGACCAAGCTCAAAACCTGATGTTACCGTTAGTGGGAACTTCCTGTGAGGAAGTGGTATCCTCTTATTCAATCTATTATATATCTGTCCTATGATGCTGTCATCAGGCCTAGTGATTTTCAAGTTCTGCCATACATTAGAGTCAACTGAAGAACTTTTGGAAATCCTCATGTCCAGTCCCGAACCCTGAGCCATTAAGTAAGAATCTGTAGGGTGGGCTTGAAATATTAGTATTTTTTAAAGCTCTCCAGGTGGTTTTTGTATGCAGCCAAAGTTGGGAACAAATGAGCTAGCCCAGTATTCTCTAAACTTCTTTGATGACAAGAATCATCTAAAGGCATATTTTATGAGTACAAATTCCTGGTCCTATTCCCTACTCACTGAGTCAGAATTTCCCAGAGAGATTCAGAAACTTGGGAACACTGATAGCTCACACTTGTGACTTTTTTCATCCAAAAAGGTATGACCAGAGGACGAAGGAGTCAAATCCCTGCTAAAATCCAGACTTACTATTTCACCACATTTCTCTGTAAAAGAAGGAAATGGGTCAATATGACTTACACACATAATCAAATGTACATTTTATAAAAATATCATCTAAATAACATCAGTGGTCCATGTGAGAATTGCGTTTCTCCTAATTTTGGGACTTCCACCATTCCGTCTTTGCTCTCTTATCTCATAACTTTGGTGCTTGCACCCTTCCCTCTTCTTTTCTAGAAGTAGGAACAGTCTTGAGATATGATCTGGGAGGTGAAGACTGAACTCCTCCTTTTGCCACTTTCTAGTTCTGAGACTTTGAATAGACTCTGGACTGCTCTGCACCTTACTTTCATGATTTCTTAAGTGGGGCCAATAATTAACAACCTTACCAGGTCATTGTGAAGATGAAGATGAGGATTTTAAAGCCTTATGAATACTGAAGTTTGCATGTGCCCTGAATGTGTTGTGTGTGTGCATGTGTGAGTGTGTGGAGGAAATAGCAGCAATGGGGATGCCCAAACTGACCAAACTGCTGAAGGATCAGAGGCACAGTGGGGGCACAGTCTGGCCTATAGGAAGTCAACAGAGTTGTCTGAGGCTCTCTTTTCAGCAGTTGTTCCCTTTTATTGAGGCTTTTAGCCTTACAATACAAACTTGATTAGTCAGGACTGCAAAACTTTACAGTAGTGCTCATCATTTGATGGTCATGGTGGAGCAATCGATAGAAACAAATGCTGAAGGGACGAGCAACCTGAGATTTTGATATATTCTGTAGGTCTGTATACCCTGTGGGAAAGCCATTGGTGAAATGGTTCCATTCTTTCAGTTGGAGTGCTGCATGCTTTTGGTGGGCTGGGGAAGCAGCAAAGTTGAAAGCCACTGCTCTGGAGAATAAATAGTGGTATCCTATAAACCTTACCAGCAAGATTCATAAGGTAACCTAAGACCCATGGCTTCATGGTGGTTTTCTACTATTTCAGAAAGAGTGAGCTCATGGCTAAGAGTCACTGTGGATTAAGAAATGCTCAGATGGCCAAGGTTATGACTACCAAAAGTCCAATAGGTTGTTTCAGTTGAGGAACTGGGACAGGTCTTGGCCCCTGTCTTTGAATTTGTCCATCTACTGTTTCATTCTAACTCTTTAAGCTACTGCACTCAAGTCTTAGCCTCTGGTCTTTCATCGTGATTTTGGTCAGATACAGTGACATTTTGTAGTGATTACAGATTTATTTTAAAAGACAACCTACTGACCTTTTTATGAATAGCAGCTTTAAAAAGAAGACTAGAAAAAGTCTCTAAGTCAAGCATATATGCTCAGTATTAGGTTTAAATTTGGAAATGATGCAATGCATAATGCTAACCCCATTCTCCATGTGTTTTTAATAATTATACTGTTTAGTACAGTGTAATTTATATATGCTTAATCAAATGTATTATTTTTGACAAAAAGGCAAATGTTTGGAATATTAAGATTTTTTTTAAGATGTGGAACATAGTTAATTTTTCCAAACTTGTCTAAAAATGCTTAGCAGTCAGTTCTGCCATTTAGATTTATTTAAACACATGTAAATTTGGCATTTTGAACAGCAATTAATGAAGTTGCAGTAATTTTAATCTTGGGTTTTCTCTTCTCTAGCTTTTTGAAAAGGTACTAGGCTAAATATTGGAATTATTGTTCTAGTTTTTAAAGATTTTGGCTAGTACTTCCTGGGATAATAAAATAGATGATATGAAAATTGTTTCATCATGGATTTCATCATAGTTTTCTTAAAAATAGCATTTGCTTGTGCTAATTTTAAAGTGTAAATATGTTAGTCCTTAAGGCAATTAATAATCTTTTCTTAATTATAAGTGAACTTGTGGTAGTTCTCTTTGGACTTAAATTTCTGAATGCCTTCCTTTTTTGCATTTGTTTTCCATGAAATATTCATTTATAGAAAATAAGTTTTACTTTTTTTTTTTTTTTTTTGGACTGCACTTACGGCACATTGGAGGTTCCCAGGCTAGGGGTCTAATAGGAGCTACAGCTGCCTGCCTACACCGTAGCTACAGCAACACACCAGATCCGGGCTGCATCTGCGACCTACACCACAGCTCATGGCAATGCCAGATCCTTAACCCACTGAGCAAGGCCAGGGATTGAACCCGCAACCTCATGGTTCCCAGTCAGATTCGTTTCTGCTGCGCCATGACGGGAACACCAAGTTTTACTTACTACCTAACTGTGAGTGGTTTTGGATTGGTCATTTTGTACTTTTTCAGGCCTAGTTTTCTGCATCTGTAAAATACCCAAGGTCCTTTAAAGCTTTAAATAGTTACTCAAAGAACTCTCACCTTTGAACACACATGCCAATTTTCTTGCCCCTTTGGGGAGTATTTATTTATTAAGCATTCATTTTGACTTCTTAATGTAGGCATTTATCTGATCTATTTCTCAGCTTTGTGAAGGTGTAGGTGCCTTATTTCTTAAATTTTTTTTGAATTTCTCTTAGCATTAGAAGAAAATCCCACACAAATTCAGTAAACATTTATGAAAAGACTAAGTAAAATCTCTCCTCAAAACATTCATTTCCATATAAAAGATTATAAAATTCCTAAGCTTTCACTTTTCTTTTGTTTGTCCAGTACTTAAAAAATAGAAATATCTGAATTTAACTTTTTTAGACCCATAAATTAATGTGATGTAATATATGCTTAAAAAAGGTTAATGAAAATAAAAGTATCTACAAGGTGTCACATGTAGATCCTGGTTCTCCATCCCATTCGGCATACACTACATTGAAGTTAGGCATGGCTGGGAAACTTGTTTTGATGATGAGGAGCCACTCCTCAGTATTAAAGAGCTGATGTGTGATTCCTTTTGCTTTCTTCCTTAGCCTGAGGAAGCTGAAACCTCAGCTGAGATGAAGTCATAAATGGTGGAATCTTTATGAGTGTGAATTCTTGCATGAAAAAGATGAGCAGAGTCCTCCCTTTCCTCCCACTGGTCTGATGTAGATAAAGTTAAATAGGTAGCATAGGGCAGAAATAAGCCTTTGTTGTTGTTTTTACATCATTGATTTTTTGTTGTTGTTACCACAGCATAACATTAGCCTGTTCTGACTATTTCAAGTTGTAAATTGAATGTAAATAATTTTATACTTTATTAAAGTTGCAAGAAAAACGTTTTATATATTGATGTTTCATATTTAATTGTTAGCCTCCAATATGTTTTGTGAAAAGCTTAATCCAAACATAAGTAAAATTTAGCTCAACTTTCACATATTGTTTTCCTAGAGTGGAAAGTAATATTGCTTTTGATACAGCTGCAAAATAAATTATGAAAGAAACATTTTTAGAATTGTGTTACAGTAGAGATAATGGAAAATCTCTGGTGGTGTGAATGATTGTTGGATATGTTTTTATTCAAACTCACTTTTCCCAGGTAACAACCAGGCTCCTGTATTTTGTAAATTCATTATCACATTTATTTACCACTGATGGTTTTCAAGTCAGTTATTAATTTCATTATAGAAAATAGGTTTTAGCATATGTAAACAGACTGCACTTGAACCTTTTCTTGTTTTAATTTCAGATCTTCCGGTGTTTTTTTTTCCCCTCATAGGAAAACATATTGTAGGGACTAAAAATTTAATAAAACTGCCTAAAAGCTTACTGCTTTGTGTAGAAACACATAGTATTACCAGCATAGACCCCAGGGCTAGATGCCTGGGTTTAAAATCCCAGATCTATTAGTAATTAACCATATGAACTTGGGGAAGTTACTTATTCTCTTTGTGCCTTGGTTTTATCATTTGATTATTGGGGATAGTAATCCTAAATTACAGGGCTTAGGTCAGTATTACAATATGTAAAACACTTAAAACCATATCTTCCACATTGTGAGTACTTAGTAATTGTTTCACACTCTTTTAGGAGAAATCTTTTATTACTGGATAAATCTATCAACAAATTTTCATTTACTTTATTGTATGCTTTTTAAGAGTGGAGTTTATTCTTCTACCACTTTTTTTTTCTTTGTCATATTTTGTTATCATGCTGGCACTTAATTATGTACGCATATTGTAATTATATTTTCAATTTATTTTTGTTGATATCCAGTTGACTTTGAGGTTAGTTACCTCTAAATGATTATTGCTGTGACTAATTCTTAACAATACTACAAATCTATAGTATTAAAACATGTTTCTAGGGTCATAAAATTTATTTCTGATACAAAATATATAATATAAATGAAACATTAGCCAAGATGAAAGTGCTAGGCCAACACACATTTATTAATGTATTCAGCTCTAGGTATGTGTATGGGGAATAAAACAGATATAAAGACAGGGCTCTGGCCTACTAGGAAATTGTAATATAGTTGAATTATGAATAATAAACATGAGGCAAACAGAAACTCATACAAGATAAGTTAGAAACAAATCATTCTTATATTAAGTGATATAGAAAGTTTGAAAAGGAAAACATCAGTCTAGGCTGAAGAATTCACACAAGCTTCAAGAAGAAGCTGTGATGTAGATATTCCAGATAGCCTATTTAAATTTAGCTTGACTCATATACACTGTTTGTCTAGCTTGGCAAAGCAATGCAGTTTAAGGTTCAGCACATGGCCCAGGACAGATTAATAAATCTTAAGGAGTCTTCAGTATTATATCATAGAGCTGATAGGAATTGATGGAGCAAAATGGACACAGTATTTGGAAGTGGAAATATCCCAGAAGAATGGATTACATGAGACGGGAGAAGGTGGAGACAGGTCTGGGTAGATGGGAAGGTCATGTTAGGGAACCTGTAGGGGGTGGATCATCACTGTGGAGTTCATATGGAAGACACTGGAACTCTTAGGCCAGGCATATTGTGTGTAGTGCTTGGTCTTAATCTTAGGGCTTCGTGAAACTTCTCGGAATACCTTCTGTGGCTCCTGGGTTGTAAAGGGAGAAGATTGCATTATGGATCACACTGATAATGTGATTTGGAGTACAGCAATTGTGACTTAAAGTTCTAAAATGGCATTACAATGTAGAAATAGAGTCTTTTATATGTTTTAAAATCTATATCAATATTTGAGAAATAAATTACAGTAGCCTTCTATTAGTAGCTGGTCAATTTTGTTTCACTCTTGGTTGAGAGGCTACTGTGGACAATAGTGAGGCATAAAAGATTTGTATTCTGCAAACATTATTCCAACAACGTTTCCAAAAACCACTGTAAAAGAGAGAGTGTATGTGTCAAGAAGAGACATCCAGGCAGGTGGTGATGAAGGGGTGGTGCAGGGAGTGGCTAAACACATAAAGAGGATGTGATAAGTCAAAGACACTTGAAATGGTGAATCAGCAAATCTACTTTGTCAAAAACCTCTAATCCCCCACTTACTTTAATGAGAAAGGCTTTTTTTCCCCTGAAAATAAGATTTGAAAGAGAGAGTGGCATTTGCACTGGGCCTATAATAATTTAACTGGGGAATGGCCTGGGTGGGGTGGAGTGGGCAGAGCAGAAGGGAAAGGGAGAAATAAGGAAAGTAAAAGACCTCCCTTCAGGTTGCAGTTTCCCCAGAGGAAGTCAGCCCCAGCTGCTTGAGAGCCAGCTTCAGGGTGACTCACACCACCACCTCTGCCTCTCCCACATCCTAACTGTGCAAAACTTATCAGACTTTTATTTATTTATTTATTTATTTGTCTTTTTGCGTTTATCTAGAGCCGCACCCGCGGCATATGGAGGTTCCCAGGCTAGGGGTCTAACAGGAACTGTAGCTGCCGGCCTACACCACAGCAACAGCAACACGGGATCCAAGCTGCGTCTGCGACCTACACCACAGCTCACGGCAACGCCAGATCCTTAACCCACTGCGCAAGGCCAGGGATCGAACCCGCAACCTTATGGTTCTTAGTCGGATTCGTTAACCACTGAGCCACGAAGGGAACTCCTTATCAGACTTTTAAAAAGAGAATCCCAGTAGAGTTCCTTGCAATATGTTGTAGAGCCAATGTGAAATTTTTTCTTTGACCCTGGGGAAGGATCCACAGAGCAAAGAGCATTTAGAACACATGTCCCAATCAATAATGCCTGAGCAGAATAAAAATGGTTTCACAAATTAGGAGGACATTTATAAGACTGTCTTAAAAATTCTTCTTGCCATATAAAAGGAGTAACTCATATGTAATTAAATGGTCAGCATGATAGTTATGCATATATTATCTCTTCAAATATTTCAAAGCAAACTACCCCTGATAGTTTTTCTTGATCTTTATTAACCACAAACCTCATAGTAGAGGCTGTAAATGTAAACTGCAGTAGCAGTTTTAGATGTAAAAGAAAAGCTGCTTTCTCTCCTAGTTGGCTATATATCTTGGTACTTGGCATGTAGGCAAATGGCAAATTTCAAGACTAAATTACCCGATAAGCACAGGTTCCGATTTTCCCACATTCTACACAAGAAAGTGCTAAGCAGAGGCCAATGGGAAGCTGAGTGATTTGTAACTTTAAATAAGTTCATTAAGCACAACATCAAGTCTGCACATTTTGTTCCTGTGTGGCATGGCTGCTAATTATTTCCTGCAGACTAAATTAGTTATAAGGGAGCAATACAGCAAGGCAAAAGTTGGGAAGTTCTTGGAAAAACCATTGATGAATATCAGTTCACACCTGATAACAGTTCCCAATAAAGTCACTTGGTAGCCAATTCTAAGCTTGCAACAGCACATCCTTTGCTCAAAAGAGGTGTCAGTGGACAAGTATCCTCAGCTGATAGGACATTGCACACCAGTGAATCAGAGCAAAGCTACCCAGCCAATCAGATACAGTTTGCCTGGAAATGAAGTGGGTCCCAAGATAGCTAAGTCTACCACCCGGCCCATCCTAGCTCACTTTCAGCCACTGTATACTCAAGAATTTTCCACTTTCTCTTCCAAGTTAGATCCCTTCCAGGGCATTTCTTTAGGGCCATTAGTCCTTCATCATGAACTTCAAAAATACTTTCTTCTCTGTAGAAGGAGGGGAGAACTTTATGATGAGGATATTACTCCTGTACTCCCTGGTACTTCCCTGATCAGGCGCTCTGAATCAATGAATGAGAAAATTTGTCTGAGTTGGTTGACTTAATGCCAATAATGATAAGGCTGCCATTTATTTATCCTCTACCCTATACCCTCAGTTGTGGTAGAAATGGTAACAAATTCTTTTTTTTATCTCCACAATAGCCCTTTGTAATAGGTATTATTATTATTATTGTGGTTATTATTATTATTATTTTGTCTTTTGTTGTTTTAGGGCCCCCCCCACGGCATGTGGAGGTTCCCAGGCCAGGGGTCTAATTGGAGCTGCAGCTACCAGCCCACGCCACAGCTATAGCAACGCCAGATCCGACCCACGTCTGTAACCTACGCCATAGCCCATGGCAACGCTGGATCCTCAACCCACTGAGCAAGGCCAGGGACCGGACCCACAACCTCATGGTTCCTAGCCGGATTCGTTTCTACTGAGCCATGACGGGAACTCCTGTAATAGGTATCATTATTAGCCTCAGTTTACAGATGAAGGCACTGACGATTGTTGAAGACATGTAGGTATTAACTAGTGGTGCTGGGATAGAATCCTTGCCCCTCTGAAGCTAAGACTGCTCTTTGTGTAGAATGGTGTTATTCTAAAACGTATTCTTCAATAAGTAGCTTATTGGAGGAGTGGTTATCTATCTTTCTCAGTCAGCTCTAGCCCAGACTCTGAAAAATATAGAATTTAGACATAGCAGGAGAAAGTAATTGAGAAACAAACTTGCTTGTAGGTTTACTCCAGGGGATGGAAGGTATCTGCACACCTTCAGAGGGCACCCTTGCATCTGGGGATTACACTGAAAGACTTATTTTTTAAATCTAGGCTCTGTAAACAAAGAGCTGGGCTAATAGAGAATGATTCCTGGCATCAAGAGAGCGGAAAATTAGCCAAACCCTGTGGTAGGACTTGGGCTGGAGTGTGAGTGCTGTGTGTACGTATTTGGCAGGTAGGGGGACGGGGGAGGAAGGGGGGAAGAACCCTTCGCTCTGGTTCCCTGAAATACCCCAGAGAGGGTGGAGCTGAGATCATCCCGGTGGCAACCATGATGGGCTGAAATCCAGGGTCCTTCTGGAGTTTCCAGCACTACACCAGCCCTGGTGTGGGTGAACCCCAACATGACTAAGGCTGCATTTTCTGCCTAATGTTTTCAATTTACTTGATAGTCTATATTTAATTTGATTTAGAAAAATAATCAGAACACCTCCTACCTGTAGTGAGTGTATCAAAACAAAATTGGACTTTAAAGTCTAAAGGGTGTGTGCTCAATAAGGGTGATATCCCCAGGGGGGATCCAATTAGTTCTTGGGGAAGGCTGAAAAAGGGTCTTATGCCCTCCTTTTATGTGTAAACCACAGATATACTTAATAGTACATAAACAGCTACCCAGTATAGCTGTGGTATTTCATGGGGTGATCAGGAAAAAACGTTTAAAATTGCCTCTTAAAAAGGTGTGTGAAAATGAAAATAAATTAAGAAATGCTGATCTGAAGTCGCAGATTCTCAGAGAAATATTCAAAGTTACAAAGATCAGAGAAGAGATGAAATGTTATTTGGGAGGGAATTTGGATGTGCAATACTTGCAGGAATAGTAGGAAGTGAGGAGGACAAGTATACAAGCATCATAAAAAGGAATTTTCTTTTTTTGCTGTTTGGATGGGCAAAAACTCACATAAAGAAAACAATAAATTAGTTAAGTTCATTTCTTTAACCTAGGAAATGTTGTTATAAGCTCTTAGAAATGTCCCTGCAAATGTCAGGAAAGAGATGTTCCCCTTCCTGATATTTAATACATTCTTTCTCAGGTGCAGAATTTGCCTATTATTGGGCGTGAAGTCTAAGCATCTCTGGCAGTGTGGCTTTAGATATCCTCCTTCCCATAGTCATGTTTGCTCCCTCCATAAATAATTGCTGTCAGAATCCTTAGAAAGTCAAATTAGTTGCTTTTAAGTTTCCTCCAATTTGCAAAAGGACAAGATAGGGATGAAATCCTTTGGTACTTTTTGGCTGAAGTTTAATTTAAATCCCCTAGAACAATGGTTCTCAAACGTTAGCTGCATCTGAATCACCTGGCGGTCATTCTGAAGTTCAGGTGGTTCACTGGGCCCTATCCCAAGACTTTTTGATTCAGGAATGCTGCGGTAGGGTCCAGTAACTGGCATTTCAAATGCTGCTGCTGCTGGTTGTGGACCATACTTTGAGGACCGCTGCCCTAGATCAATGGCTTCCCTAACTGGTGGGTCATCAGAATCATTAACTGTTATAAAATGTGTATACCTAGGTCCACTTTTTGAGAATCTGGGTCACTGGGTCTGCAGAGGCACACGGATTTTATATATTTTTATAGTCTTACAGATGGTTCTGATAAGCATTTGGGTATACGAATTCCTCTTCCATGTGTCTCTCATCAGAACTATCCTCTGGCACTGGGGGCTTACTGCCCTTTGGTTCTTGTAAAATAACTTTGCCGGGCAATGTACTGCTCCAAGTGGGTGACGCAGTTTTGTCATTTCATTTATTAATATCCTTGTTCTGATAAAGTGAATGTTGATTGCATTTTCGATATTTCGAAGAAAAGAGCAGATCTCTCTGGGGGTTGGTTTATGAAATTGTACTACCCAGAGACAGAATAGTAATTAGACCATTTATGAAGAAAAATATAAGAAGCAAACCCCTGCATTCTGTGTTCAACTGTTCAGATAAATCAAACAATGGCCCTTAGAGAAAAGTATAATATTTTACTTATCATTTTGGACTTGTTTTCATGCAAGCCTTGTCTTTGAGTTGGGGTGGGAGAATCTAAAGCACTGGCACAGTTCTACTGCTGTTTGGGAAGTCAATTGGGGATGCTTGGGATGGCAGTAGTGATACTTATGCTTGAAGAAAATATAATTTTTTGAACCTAATATAATTTTATGTTATTTTGAAAGTGACTTCTCAGACTGGATTAGATGATTAAAGCCAAGATCTCTCCTCCCTTAAGAAAGAGCAAGAACCACATCAGCCAATGGATTAATCAGTCCGTTGATCTATTTAATTTTCATCTCTTTCCCTTGAAAATTTGTAGTAGCCCCTAGACAGACCTTTAAAAAATTCTTTCTAGGGATTTTTCTGAATTCAGGATGTTTTAGCAAACCCAGTCTGGGGAGAAACACAGTGATTTATGCTGTGAAAGGACAAGGGAATTCCAAGGGTTTGAGTTAGGCTAGGATGGTGATACTGGGTCAGCTAATCCTTCCTTCCTGGAGAGTAAGAGGACTGAAGAGTACTTATGACTCAGGTACTAGCCAAGCAGGTGGAAAGGATGTTTACTAAAGAATCATGGGTGTATAATCACTTTTTCCTTTTTTTTTTTTTTGAGGGCTGCACACATGTCATAATGAATTTATCAGGCTACGGGTTGAATCAGAGCTATAGCTGCCAGCCTCTGCCACAGCCCCGTAATGCGGGATCTGAGCCATGTCTGCCACCTATGCCAGAGCTCATGGCAACTCTGGATCCTTAACCCACTGAGCAAGGACAGGGTTCGAACCCACATCTTCATGGATACTAGTTGGATTTGTTTCCACTGTGCCACAGCAGGAACTCCTATAATCACTTATTTATTACATTTCTGGATATGTGGAATATATGCTATTAATTACGAATCAGCTTTCATTTCTGGAGTAAAAAACTTCAGCAACTCCTTTTCACCTCAATGAATAATCAGTTCCGCAACAAAGTTTAGGTACGGAGGCCCTGTGAAGAATCTTTTGTATTCCAACACGTTTTATTCTATTGCTTTGTAGATTACTATCCTTGCCAATTTTATTATATATTATTGCTGATATTTATTTTTATCTGTTATCCTGTTCATTCCCTCTCCCCAATAACTGAGAAGTAGAAATGCCTGCTCATAATTATCTATTGGCTTAACCTAGCCACTTATAACCCCATAACCTCCACCAAAGTGATACCTTGGAAGCAGCGATGTATGAAACTTTACTCACCTATGTACAGATATCCATTTCTTTCATGTTACTGAAAAATATTTATTTCATAGTCAAAAGCAATGACTCATGAAAGCCTAACTGGATTTCCATTCATTCTTTATATTCCATGATGTCTGATGGTCACACAGCTGAGTTGTGACAGCTCTGTTAGTCTCCTGCTTTAGGGTTCTGAGTGCGGATGTGGTCTATTTCAGTTTAAACCCTGTAGGAGAAGGGGGTCAAAGGAGGTGGAGGTAGAGGGTAAGGGGGAATAAAGAAACAGACACTGACAGTGAAGAGAACTTGCAGGAGGGAAAATGGGGACAGATGAGATTGAGAGAGGGGCAGATATTGAGCAAAGATAGATTCCCCCAAAGAATAATGGTCTAAACTTTTCTCTCTGCTTCAGAATAGGTGCAACTCTTTGAAGAACTGGGGGGAGATTCTGATCTTCTGAGCTTCGAAGGTGAACCATCAACACAAAATTTGTCAGTCAGATTGAATCCAATGTCTTTATCCTAAGTGAATGCATTTTCTTTTTAGGATATGAAAACCAGATAAGCACTGTCTAGGAGTGTGGGGCTTGGACTGGAAATTAGCACAAGCTTAGCCATATCTTTTAATGTCTGCTGGTGTTAATACTGTCCCTCTTAAAGAATGTCAGAGACCCAGACAAGTATCATTTAATTACACACTTATCCTGGTGCTTTGTCACCAGTGAGTGTTCTGTAAATGCTCCTGAGTGGTGTTTTCATCACAAATGCTTATTTCAAAGAGAAGTGTGTTAGAAATGGTCATTGGTTTCAAGCAGGGAACCATTTGCAGTAATTATGTCTTCTTATTAAATATGTGATAGGCATCGGAGACACAAATTTCCTGTGCTTAATAACTACAAAGGATCTTTGATAATAAGCCCCAGCTTTCACTTTCAAAAGTTTCTATTTTAGGACGAATGAGGGAACACAGGCAAATCACCATCCTGAGAGACTCGAAAAAATGGCTGAGTTGACTCATTGTTTAAATGGGACAGGATCTTAGATCTCTTATCTTTTGATGGCAGGCAGAGGATGGAGGGTTGGAGAAAAGCATAGAAAATGAAACTTTAGTTTTCTTGATGAGGTTATACCAATAACAAGAGCAGACTTTATAATGAAAGTCAGAAATGTTAACCCAGGTGGACACAAAGAAGGCCAGTGTTTTCTTCATAAGTACCCTTGGGTTCCACAGTGTTATTTCTTCCACACGATTGCATTGCATATCTTTCCTGTTCAAATAACTCCCTTTGGAGTTAATGAAACACTCATTTAACTGTACTGTGAGTCATATATATTTCCTAAACATGAGAAAGCATGACTGAACAAATAGTTAGATAGCTAAGCAGAGTAAGAAGATATCTTGGAATTGAATTGTAATTGTAAATATTGTTTGGTGTGATCAAAACTCCCATAAAACAGCAATTAATTTTGGGTAATTACTACTTGGAAACTACGTAATTGCATGTTTCCCTCTAGAGTCACCTTGCCTTTGTGCAGATTATTTAATCGGTTATGCAGTTAACCTGCAAAGGAAGGGCACTTATAGTAGAATTACGAACTGTAGCCATATGACATTCTGAATCACAATATGGGAGGCCACTGAGATATTTAATTATGTTAGTTATTATATCTTTGGAATTAAATCTGGTAAAAGAAATAAGTTTTAGTCCTGGGTTAGTTACACATGAGCCTCCCTTCTCAGAATATAAAAGAGCTTCATGCGTGCAAATCAGAGGACCATTATTGGAGTGAAATAGTTTTTTATCCACTTTGTCATTACAAAGAGACCAGACTTGGGGGATTTACATATGAAGCTTACCTAGCAGAAATGTCCCATATTCCCAAGGGCACTGTGGTCCAGACAGAGGCTCTGGAGTCAGATCCTTTGCTTTTGAAACTTTTTTCTGCTATTTATATGCTGAACAAGTTACATCCTTTTTGAACTTTAGTGTTCATCATCTGTAAAATGGGAACAATAAAGTACCTGCTTGGGGGGACTGTCGGGACTTTTATGAACTAATGTATATATAAAATGCTTAGTAGGGTGCGTCACATTTGGTAAATGCTTGGTAAATGATTAATATTTATTATATTTAGTTTTGAAATGGCAATTTCTTCCATAAAACAAATACTGTAAGATCTGAACTGACTCCCAAATTTTGCTTCAGTTGTGCTGTCTCATTCTCTATTCTGAGAGATTTAGTTTGAATTAGCCAAATATGCATTATCATGATCCTTAACTAGGATGATATATATTTTAAGATTAGTTCTACCTTTGCATTTTTAAGTAATTTAAAAATATGACCAGTGCATCCATTATGTCCACCATAAAAATATATATTGGAATGCTCTATTTTAAAAGCACAAGGTGGGAGTTCCCGTCGTGGCTCAGTGGAAACGAATCTGACTAGGAACCATGAGGTTTCAGGTTTGATCCCTGGCATGGCTCAGTGTGTTAACGATCCAGTGTTGCCATGAGCTGTGGTGTAGGTTGCTGACGTGGCTCGGATCTGGCGTTGCTGTGGTTGTGGCATAGGCAGGCAGCTATAGCTCCGATTAGACCCCTAGCCTGGGAACCTCCATATGCCTCGGGTGCGGCCCTAAAAAGACAAAAAAAAAAAAAAAAAAGCAAAAGGTGAATTTTTTTTTGGTTATCAAAGTTGTTCAAAGTCTTTTCAAGGATTCCTTTATTAAATTGTATGTGCAAGACCTCATTTGAGAGGTTCAGATTTAAATTTTTCTCATCTTTTAAAAGTCAATATTCTGCATCCCTTAAAGTACATACTTTACTGGACATTTTCATCCAAATTTAATGATATTTTCTCCTTTAAGTAATTTTTGCATTTCTCAGCTTTCTATTTTATGTGGAACAAACAAGTTGTGAGATAACCTCCTAACCGTTCACTGTTACGTTCTTTATTGCGTTATGAGAAAGTTTTCAGTAATCAGACTGTGAGCAGGTCCTTGACTCGCTCATCTGGACAAAGTTAAATGTCAGGAACTTGATGTGCATCTGCAGCAACCGATGCTTGCTCAAACCCTGTGTCTTAACATTATATTAAATAATTAATATTATTATATTAAGCTATGAACGGTCTTTTGCAAATTAGAAAACAATTCATAAGGGTATAAAGCAAGGCCATATTCTGCCTCCCACTTTATTATTTTTTAATAATAATGGCCCTTCATCTTAAAGAAGTTGCTTTTTTATGCAGATGATATGGTTTAATTGCCATGTACCAGGAGAGGATTCAATATAGGACTGGTCCTGTTTCTAAAGGAAGGATAAAAATTCCAATATCATATTTCCTGGAATCTAAGATGCCATTAATTATAAATTTCACCAAAGATTTAATAAAGGTTTTAAAAGTAAATACTGTATTCGATATTCTTAATAAGAGCTTCTCATTTCAGAGGAGTTAACATGTGAGAAATCCCGCAAGTGTATTTTGTCACTGGGCCATAAGTTGATGGGGAATAAGTGCTGCTTGATGGGCCCATGCTGAGATTCCATCTCTGTCCACCTACATGGACACTTTCCCCTAATCACCAATGGTGCATTCTCTTGAAGGAGTAGTCTGGATACAAACATTATATTGAATGTTGATGTTCTTTATAGGGTCGGGGACATTCCAGGTCTCCTAGGAAACCTGAAGGGAGGCATACCAATGCTATATGTTAATCAAAATGATAAACACTTGCCTCATGTTTGGATAAAAACCATATTAAGATTCACAAACAGTGAACTAAAACAGAGTGAACTTTGAAAGAATATATTTATTTTTTAATGAGTCTCAAGTGGGGAATATCAGTAGAGAAGAATGCGATGGAAATGTTTAAATGGGAGATAAAATATTTAGAAAAATGTGTAAAATATTGGAAAACGTTGAGTAGTAGTTGTAAGGAAGAAAAACTGTACTGTAGGAGAGAATTATATAAGGCTTAGTATATAAAAATGTATGATAAAATATATTTTATGTTACAAAGTATATAAGCACAAACCCTTCAGTAAGACAACATTTTAAACAGAAGTGTTCATATCCTGGAGATCACAAGAGTAAAATGAACTAGAGTCAGCCAAATAAACTGAAAGCTGCCTGACACTGTCTTGTACAACCATGAAGGCCCCCATTCCCATTAGTGAGATTATGATGAAAGAAATGACATGGAAATGAAATACATAGTTATTAGGGTTGAAACTACATATGGCCAAGTTAGCTCTACCTTCAGGGAAGGTTTGACAGTTGGAGTAGGACAGAGGGTGAGATCCCCAGTTTACCACGTTGTAGAGACCATTAGGACTTATGTTCCAAGAGGCTTCTTCTTGGGTTATAAGGATTTGGGTCAGGTCACTGTGTCAGTGGATTTTCTTGCCATGAGTAGCCATTAAGGCTTGCTGAGTCTATTCAGAAATTTAGTGTAGACATAAGAGAGAGTAGCCATACTTGCTTCAATACCAGTCCACTGCTCCCTTCTCTACCCTCATACTCTGTAAAATTATTCTCACTGATATTTGGTTTGACATTATGCCCTTGGTTTATACTAAGGGATACTATACAAAAGAAAAAAATCTCTTATAAAAACACGTTAATGCAAATACTGTGTTTTGTACTAAAAACCTTGTCTTCTATATCTCCTATTTTCCCATTTTAAGGCCTGTGAAAATACGTCTTTGAATTCTTCTTTTTATATGACTTAAAAAAAGTAATCTATCTGATTATTTAAATCCATAAATTAGAAGATGCCTGGATTCTTGGAGACAAAATTTCAATAACAGCATAGAGCGTATTTGCAAGTTTAACTTCCCTTTGGGTCTTGATGTTCTATCTTAATTCGTATTTTCCCAGGCCCTAAGTTTTCATTTACAGTTGACTCTTGAACAACAAAACCTCCTCCCCTGACTTGAAGTAAAGAATCTATATATAACTTTACAGTAAGCCCTCCATGTTGCGGATTCAACCAACCTCAGATCTTGTAGTACCGTGGAATGTATTTATTGAAAAAAAATCTGAGTATAAGTAGGCCCTATAGTTCAAACCTGTGTTGTTCAAAGTCAATTATATTTACATTTTAGTGTAAGTAATCTTCTGAGCTGTGTTAACAAACTTGTTATAAATAAATATTCACAATATCACATTTATAAATATTAAATATAGTTGGCTTTTGCCATTTACTCTTATTCTTGTTTGGTTTGGTGTAGATTAGTATGATGAACTGTCAATGTGTTAGTTATTAAAAAATATGTGTCAAAAATGTAGAAGTGGGATATATTAGAAAGACAGAAGTGCTAGTGAGAAGTAACGTTTGGTCTATGAGCTGAGTAAAATTTTGGTGATATAGAGCAATTTCAAAGTTATTTATGGGATTACGTAGTCCATTCCTTTTGTATCTTGTTCCTCTTGGTCTAATTTAAAAGTGCTTTCGCTGGCTATGCAGCATGTTATTCCTTGTTAATATAATCACCTCTGTGAGTTAATCTCTTTTTCTTATGGGAAATGAGACTTCTGGCTAAAACCTCCAGGGAAAACCTTGATGGATCACAAGAGAAGGATAAATCATGAGGAAGTGGACCTATGTATTTCTGACCAGTTCAAAGCAAGATAACATTGCAATAAATATGGAGATCCTGCATAAGAAAAACAAAAGCCATAAATACACATTATACGAACAATTCTCAGTTCAATGCTTTATGGGGTCTTTTGGGATTAAACAGACCTTTTGGAGCCCTGTGCTCTTATTTAAAAAGCAGCTAACTGGCTCACTCTTTGTTTTGCAATGCTCTGGTGGTGGGGCTGAGACTGCCTTCAGCCCTCTGGAGGCTCAGTCCATGTTCTTGTCCTTTCAGCCTTAAACCAAACATGGGAGAGACTATACTTACAACTTTGGGAGTGATAATCATTCTGTTTATTAGAGATTGTACAAATGTTCTCAGGGATTTAGAAAATAAGATTGAATTTTAATTTTGTGTCTACTTGGATAATTTTATCTGACTTATCCCTATGACACACTTTTTAGAATATATGTTCTCTATAGAACTCTTGCGAAGTAGGCAGTTCTTTTAAATCAGTTAATATCATTCTTAGTTATTAGCATAGAGTTAAGACTGTATAGGCTTTGGAACCAGACAGACTAAATTAGAATCTGATTCCTCCACATAGTAGCAGTGTGACTTTGGTCAAGTTCCTCTCTGTACATCAGTTTCCTCATCTGTATAATGGAGATCAGATTAGGAACTACCTCATTTTTGTGAGTTAAATGAATTAATGCATAAGTATTTCTAGTAGTGCCTGGCACAATAAGCAATCAGTGAACATTAATTTATATTTATTTCTCTATTTTTGATTTTTAGATTGCTATATGCACAGATTTCCCATAGTTTGCTGTATTTGAATAACGAAACAGGATATAAAAGAGAATATGAATGAGCTACAAACCATGCAAGGAAATACAAAGTTTATCTAATTTGAGGAACTAATCAGTATAACAAAATTTTATTGTAGTATTCTACCAAGTGGTCATTCCAACTGTGCTTAAATTTTAAAAGATTTGAGGAATTCACCTTTTCCTGAGACAGTCTATTCCATTTGGACAGTTTTATGTAAAAATGTTATCTCCATATTGAGCTGAAATCTATCTTTCTCTGGCTTCTCTTGCTTCTAGTTCTTTTGGAATGGCAAAGGGGAAATTTAACTGTCCTCTCAAGTGACAGCTTCTAAATATTTGAAGAGAACTTTCACATGGTATCAACCTCTTCCATTTTTTCTACAAATAGAAATGAATAGTTGAGACACCTAATTGCAGTATCTCTTCCTCCCTCCCTCCCTTCCTCCCCATCACACTCTGCTTTCCTCCTCAAGCTATCTCATCTATAATAGTTTTGATCAACAATTGGTATATATAATTTTTGCTATGATTGCATTCCAGAATCTAAAGTTCCCTGCAAATTTTCTAGATGGTGATTGATGGAGAGATAAATTAATCCTGCAGGGAACTTTTTGCAGAAAACCTCATTAGGTTGTATATAACCCCTTTTGAAAATGGTGACATGTAATCTAGAATATCTAATGCTTCTAAGACATTAGAACATAGGGTCAACTTTTAGCCTCAATGACAAAGAAACCATAATCTTTTTTTTTTTTTTTTTAATGGCCGCAGTGGCAGCACATGGAAGTTCCTTGAACAGGGATTGAATCCAAATTATGCTGCAACCTGTGCCACAGCTGCAGCAACACTGGATCCTTTAACCTACTGCACTGGGCAGGGGATCGAACCTGCACCTCGACAGCTACCTAAGCCATTGCAGTCAGATTCTTAACCCACTATCCCGTAGTGGGAATGCCAAAGAAATCATAATCTTAATATACAGTTCTCCTTTTCCTTTGATTATGAATTTGAAAACTGCATTCCCCTTGAAGTCCTTTAAAATCTGAATTTTTCTCACTTGATTTTTCTTACCATCATGAGATACAGGTTAAAAGCTGTTCCAGATGGCCAAATATGTGCATCCCCTGCAACCTGGTGCAGTCAGTAGATCATAATATCAGATGTTTGGATTATAACTTTCGTTGCAAGGATGCATGTTGACACTTTACTCAATGAGTTTTAATGTATAGATTATCTTACATAAGATGTGTTCAGTGCTTAACATCTGATACAAAATAATTGCTTGGTAAATAAGAAGTAATATGACCGATGAATTTCTGGTTCTAAAGAAAACCCCATTGTATGTCACTTTCTCAAATGTTCTGGACATAAAATATTCTAGACCTGTTCTGGAGTATAGTATATTATCCAAGAAGCCAGCAATATAAAAGTGCCCTGTTATTCCACACTTTTCATTCTATGAAATATTGCTTTCCAGAAATAATAAACATTGTTGACAGTTTGGTTTATATTGTGTCCTTTAAGGCATTTGTTTTCATAAACATATGTAGGTATATATATATATATATATATATATATAAAATACGCACATTGTGAATATTTATACAGATGACCACATATATGAGTGTTAGTTTTGTTGTTGTTGTTTGTTTGTTTGTTTTGCTTTTTAGGGCCACACATGCAGCATATAGAGGTTCCCAGTCTAGGGATCAAATTGGAGCTGCAGCTGCCAGCCTAGTCCACGGCCACAGCAATATATTTGCAACCTACACCACAGCTCATGGTAATGCCAGATCCTTATAACCCACTGAGCGAGGACAGGGCTCAAACCCACATCCTCATGGATACTAGTTGGATTCACTACTGCTGAGCCACAACAGGACCTCCAATGTTGTTCTTTTTATAAGTGGAATTGTGTTACATACTGTGGCTCACTTTATTCACTTAATATACCGTGGACACATTTCCACAGACTAAAAATGGACATTACCTCATCTTTTTAATAGCTACATAGTGCTCCATTATATGGATGTACTGTTCTTTAGTTAATAATCTCTTACATGACAGATATTTAGAATGTATCCACATACTTGCAAATGAAAGCAATGCAACAATAAAATCCCTTGGATAGATATTTTTGAACACTTATTTAAGCCTTGAGGACATATTCTTAAAAGTGGAATTGCTGGGTCAAAGAGGAAAAGTAGTCAAGATGAAATAGTTATTGCCAAATTGACCTTTGAAAATCTGTACCAGAGTGCACTTCTACTCACAGTGCATTCATTTATTCTCTCATTAGGTAGAAGAGTTTCTCTTATCCCCACACTCTCACCAGTACTGTGCATTATCTGTTCTTAATTTTTGCCAACTATGTTAGTAAAAAATGATAGCCTACTGATGTTTTAATTTGCATTCTTTTTCTGTGAACCTGCCAGATGAATTCATTGTCCATTGTTCTATTGGATTGCCAGTCTTTTTCTTATTGATTTTTAAAATCAATAGTGTATTTAGGTCTCTGTTGCAAAATTTGTTTCCTAGTTTGTTGTTTAGAGAGAGGCCAGCCATTTAATGATTATATGATTATTTGAAACAACATGCTACTGTGGAAAGATGGTAGACTCTAAGGCAAGGATGCATGAGTTCTTGCTTTTGCTTTGTCTCTTGTGTGTTCCATGATTTTGGCTTTCTTCTCTGAAAAATGTGGCAACTAACACCTGATTGTGAGAGTGCTGCAAAGACTTAATGAGATAATGTACATGAAAGGTAATAGACTCTAAAATACTTTTCAGATATAATATGCTGTTATTTTTATAATATCCATGGAATGGTTCATCTGAGAAAAGTTAAGATTTTTGCCTTTTCCTTAAACTCTGGTTTCTTGCTTGAGAGGTCTAAAGCCAAGCTCTTTGCACATGGCACATTTAAAAGTGTTGACTTCAGGGTAAGGACAAATTATGCTAAGTCTTTTCTATTCTGCACTGGTCAGGTGCCTTCACGAGAGCATTGTTGTTCTGGAGATCTCAGGGTAAGAAGGTGCCAGGGATGAGAGAGCCTGGAAACCATGTTGTAAAGACTAAAAAAGCCCATCTTGGAGAAAAAGAGTCACAAGGATTTACTATTTTACTTTACTATTTGGAAGGCTGTTTCCTGGAGCAAGGAATAGACTTGTTTTTCATTGTTCTACAGAGAAGATCTAGTACTTACAGTCATCAGTTTGGGATATTTATAAGGAACACCTTCCTAGCAATTCAACCTGTTTGACAATAAAAATATTATCTCAAAACAGTGATTTTTTTCATTACCAGATGTATGTAAGTGGAAGTACAATGTCAGAAATGTTTTAGAAGGGAATGTTGAATTGAAAGATGGTGATTTATGAGGCTCATCTGAATTGTTTGGCCACTCAGTTGCATTCCTTCTCAACAGTTTTTGAGCCTATACCACTTGTCTGCTTCTGAGCCAAGTATTGGGAACAGTATAAAAACATGTAAGACTATGAAGTTATTCTCTGATAGGAAGCTAACTGTGGGGAAAGTAGGGAGAGGACTGAACCAGGAATCAGAAGATTCCAGAAGCTGGAGAGGTACTTCCATTACTTCTATCACCATAGTCACTATTACCCAGGAACCTTCTTTGTGGTTTTCTTCCCCCATCCTCTCTCTCTGTTTTTTTTTTTGTTTGTTTGTTTTGTTTTGTTTGTTTTTGTTTTTTTGCTTTTAAAGGCCACACTTGTGGCATATGGAAGTCTCCACACTAGGGGTTGATTGGAAAGGCAGCTGCTGGCCTGCTCCACAGCCAGGGCAATGCAGGATCCAAGCCATGTTTGCAGCCTACACCACAGCTCATGGCAATGCCAGATCCTTAACCCACTGAGTCAGGCCAGGGATCAAACCCTTGTTGCATGGATACTAGCTGGGTTCTTAACCCACTGAGCCCCAGTGGGAATTCCTTCTTATCTGGATTACTTTGAATATTATTTCTTTCTTTACTTGTTTATGTATTAATGAAATAACAGTCATGAAACCACCTCTTAACCCAAAGGATAGATCAATGAAACTAACTTGCCTATACTAATGTCTTCTCTTATCCCAAGTTTCTGTCTCCCCATCAGACATTATCATTAAGCTGAACTTTGTATTCATATTTCCCTTAATTTTTTTTTCTCAATGGATTTTATTTCAATTAAAGGTGTGCATAAATCATCACAAGTCAATTTTACAGATTTTGTATCCCAAACCCCCAGTGCATCCCCCCACCCCCCCAGATTGTCTTATTTGAAAAACCAAGGTTTTCCAAAGTCTGTGAGTCATTGTCTGTTCTGTAAGAAGGTTCATTGTGTCTTTTTAGTTTCCACATGTAAGTGGTATCATTGGGTGTTGCTGTCT